>CM063505.1:90105516-90125516 GCA_032207245.1 Pardosa pseudoannulata | reverse complement strand
TTTCGAGAATTAAAAATGTTTACTCGGATGATAAAATACATTATTTTCAATATGTAAATAATTTATAATATTTAAAACATAAAAACAAACATTTATTCCCCCCAAAAGTGGATTTTCTACAAATGCAAATAACACACACCTTATAAAAATTCTAAATTATTTTGCAAAAAAAAATTATCTTTGCATAACGAAATTGAAACAACTTTTGTGCTCAATCCATTTCTATCTTCTCCACTTTTTTTAAATAACAAATTCAAAGTTTATTTCAGCTATAATCATATACGTCCTGATCGAACGATGAACGATGAATGAAAATGTGACACGGAAATTAAATTTAATACAGTCATTTGGTAGGAATTTTACGAAAATCATAAATATTTACTCAGTTGTTCTCAAACCTCAACTTCTACACCCTTTCTTCTTCAATCTGAGCAGAACGGAAAACACCATTTTTCGGGGAAATTAAAGATAGCTGAATATTGTGTATCTCCAACAGCTCCGATCTGAAAATTACTTACTTATTAGTAACCCAAAAGTGATTGAAAATCTTAAAAAATGAAAATTTATAGGCAAAAAGTGTATTTTCTACACAAAAATATTTCTTATAAATATTATTAATTATTTTTGCCAAAAAAACTATCGTATAAAAAAGAAATGAAATTAGAAATGAATTTAATTTACAAGTTGTTTCAATTAAGCAACTTGTAAATTAAATTCATTTCTAAATTCTCCAAACTTCTAAAATTTTAAAAATTTAAAATTTAATTCAAAAATAATCATGTGCAATCCATCAACCGATCAATGAAAGTTTGATATGAAAATTAAACTTAGTACGGTCTTATAAGGAATTTTACGTGAATTATTATATTTCAAGTGAAAATATTTACGCAGATTCTAGAATACACCATTTTCAATATGTAAGAAATAATTTTAAAAATATAAAACATAAATATTCAAGTTTACTTGTAAAATAGTGTACTTCCCATAAAAAAAACTTTATATAAATATTGTAAATTACTTTGAAAAAAAAATCTTTCCATAAAGAAATTGAAACTACCTTTGTGTAAATCGACTTCAACTTTCTCTGCATTTTTGAAAAAAAATTATTTATTTCGATAATAATTATGATCATTCGAACAAATGATGAATGGTTTGATATGAAAATTAAATTTAGTATGGCCCTTTCATAAAAATTTTAGGGAAATCAATAATATTTACTTATGTTAGAATACATCACCTTAAACATGTACAAAATATTTTTTAAATTTTAAAACATAAACATTTATTGGCAAAAATACATATTTCTAATAAATATTGTAAATTACTTTGCAAAAATATTATCTTTACATAAAGAAATTGAAACTATCTTTGTGCTATATTCACTTCAACTTTCTCAAATTTTTTTAAAAAATATAACAACTCTAAAGGTTATTTCAGTAATAAGTACATGCATTCGATCAAACGATAAAGGAAAGTTTAATATGAAAATTATACTTAGTAGGTCATTTGATAGGAATTTTACGAAAATAAAAAATATTTACTCAGGTGTTATAACACGTCATTTCAAATAAGTAAAAAATTTAAAATATTTAAAAGATAAAAATGAAAATTTATCTACAAAAATGGGTATTTTCTGCAAACGAAAAATACATATTTGTAATAAATCCACTACTAGCTACTTCTTTTCTTTTTTAATTTTAATAAAATGAAAAAATTATTTCACTAAAAATTAGGTGTATCCCATCAAATGAGGAATAAGACTTTCATATGAAAATTAAATTTAGTACACGAAAAGATATGAATTTTACAAGTAAATTGTGATAATAGCAGCATTGCAAGATAGCACCAATCAACAAATTCGTTTTTTAAAAGCTGACTGTGTCAATGACATCAATTTTGGGGTATGTTACAGATCTGCTACACGGTAATACAAAGAGTTAAGTTTACTTTAGGTCAAAGATTATTAAGCATTTTATTTTATTTATTATTTTATTTTTTACTTTTAGATTCTAGACCAATAATATAATTTGTAAAACTTTTAACACGTTGACGGACACCTGAGTCTATAGACGTCAAAGCGAAGTTCACTATGTGGCATGATGACAATAGCCATCCAAAATAA
Organism: Pardosa pseudoannulata; assembly: GCA_032207245.1. NCBI lineage: Eukaryota > Metazoa > Arthropoda > Arachnida > Araneae > Lycosidae > Pardosa > Pardosa pseudoannulata. Next base: position 90,123,394 of record CM063505.1, on the reverse strand, counting down.
ACGGTCGTTTTTAGACACTAGGGCTATAGCGGCACAAATGTGTATTTACCGTCGTACAAGTAGATGCCTAGTGTCAAGTTTTGGAAACAACTTTTTAGGTTGAATTTCGTTTTCCACCTGTTACACGACTTGCAGCTTCAGTATGTACGTGGTTGTGAAGGGAGTAGTGCGATCGTGTTCTCTTGAATTTATTTTTTTGTCATTTATTTTTGTTTGATTACAAACTAACATTTCGTGTAAAACTCAAAAAAATACTTTGTTGCATAAAAAAATTGCTTATTTGAGTCATTAAACCTGTCATTTACGTTTTTAAATTTTTGCTGTTATAGCCGCCATTGTCTCATTACTTAGTGTGTAGAGTCCGCTGGCGCCATGACGGTTATAGCCACAACCTAATTAAATGCTCTGAATTAATCAAAATTAAGTTTATTTAATCAGAAAGAGTAAATCTTACTTCTAATATTTAAAAAATTACAAAAACATATAGTGTTAATTTTCGAACTTCACTTGTTCCGACTGTCCGTCAATGTGTTAATGGAACATGGTACCCCAAATTCGGTCGAAATATTAAATTATTAATGTTATTATTATTGTCTCAGATTATCCTTTTAACCTTTGTACAAATGCATGAAAAATTTTATATTTGTATCTTCAATATTTGAAAAGTTATTTACGCTTATGATTTATTTATATGAGCTTCTCTTAGCAAATAAAAAATTTCAATGGCCTTTCCATTCACATTTGATTTTTCTTCAACTGTATGCGTTAAAAATGGTATGGCTATTATATTCTATTTAAAATACAAGTGTCTAATGTTTTTACAAATTTTCTATAATGTATTATTGTACATGGATTTAGTAATGTGTCACTATTTATTCTTTTATATACAAATATATACAAGAATCTGCAAAATTTCATTCTTTTTTTCTGAATTAATACTCAGTTTTTTATTATTTTAGAGATATTTAAAAATACGTGCTTATGTATGTTAAGAAATCTTTAACAGATCAAGCAAAAACATTAGGGATGCAAAAGTATTAATGATTTTTAAAAAATTATAAAAACTTTCAAAAATTAAAGCATTTTAATCTTATTTAACTGAAACTGTTCAAACAGACTTTAATTTACTGAATGTGCTTTAAATTGGATTCTAAAGCTCAATACATAAAATATTTATTGTAACACTTAATTTAAAAATAAATGTACATATACCATGTATTTTTAAACACGAAAAATGTTTATATGTTATGATAATACTTCGTGAATATGTTCTTTAATTTTTTTTAAATGTACATATACTATGTATTTTTAAACAACAGAAATGTTTATTTGTTATGATAATACTTCGTGAATATGTTCTTTAATTTTTTTTAAATGTACATATACTTTGTATTTTTAAACACCAAAAATGTTTATTTGTTATGATAATACTTCGTGAATATGTTCTTTAATTTTTTTTAAATGTACATATACTTTGTATTTTTAAACACCAAAAATGTTTATTTGTTATGATAATACTTCGTGAATATGTTCTTTAATTTTTTTAAATGTACATATACTTTGTATTTTTAAACACCAGAAATGTTTATTTGTTATGATAATACTTCGTGAATATGTTCTTTAATTTTTTTAAATGTACATATACTTTGTATTTTTAAACACCAGAAATGTTTATTTGTTATGATAACCCTTCGTGAATATGTTCTTTAATTTATTTTTTAAATGTACATATACTATGTATTTTTAAACACCAAAAATGTTTATTTGTTATGATAATACTTCGTGAATATGTTCTTTATTTTTTTTAAATGTACATATACTATGTATTTTTAAACACCAAAAATGTTTATTTGTTATGATAATACTTCGTGAATATGTTCTTTAATTTTTTTTAAATGTACATATACTTTATATTTTTAAACACCAAAAATGTTTATTTGTTATGATAATACTTCGTGAATATGTTCTTTATTTTTTTTAAATGTACATATACTATGTATTTTTAAACACCAAAAATGTTTATTTGTTATGATAATACTTCGTGAATATGTTCTTTATTTTTTTTAAATGTACATATACTATGTATTTTTAAACAACAGAAATGTTTATTTGTTATGGTAATACTTCGTGAATATGTTCTTTAATTTTTTTTAAATGTACATATACTTTGCATTTTTAAACACCAAAAATGTTTATTTGTTATGATAATACTTCGTGAATATGTTCTTTAATTTTTTAATGTACATATACTATGTATTTTTAAACACCAAAAATGTTTATTTGTTATGATAATACTTCGTGAATATGTTCTTTAATTTTTTTTAAATGTACATATACTTTATATTTTTAAACACCAAATATGTTTATTTGTTATGATAATACTTCGTGAATATGTTCTTTAATTTTTTTTAAATGTACATAGAAATGTTTATTTGTTATGATAACCCTTCGTGAATATGTTCTTTAATTTTTTTCAAATGTACATATACTATGTATTTTTAAACACCAGAAATGTTTATTTGTTATGATAATACTTCGTGAATATGTTCTTTAATTTTTTTTAAATGTACATATACTATGTATTTTTAAACACCAAAAATGTTTATTTGTTATGATAATACTTCGTGAATATGTTCTTTAATTTTTTTTAAATGTACATATACTTTGTATTTTTAAACACCAAAAATGTTTATTTGTTATGATAATACTTCGTGAATATGTTCTTTAATTTTTTTAAATGTACATATACTTTGTATTTTTAAACACCAGAAATGTTTATTTGTTATGATAATACTTCGTGAATATGTTCTTTAATTTTTTTAAATGTACATAGAAATGTTTATTTGTTATGATAACCCTTCGTGAATATGTTCTTTAATTTTTTTCAAATGTACATATACTATGTATTTTTAAACACCAGAAATGTTTATTTGTTATGATAATACTTCGTGAATATGTTCTTTATTTTTTTTAAATGTACATATACTATGTATTTTTAAACATCAGAAATGTTTACTTGTTTTGATAATACTTCGTGAGTATGTTCTTTAATTTTTTAATGTACCTATACTATGTATTTTTAAACACCAGAAATGTTTACTTGTTTTGATAATACTTCGGGAGTATGTTCTTTAATTTATTTGTTATGATAATACTTCGTGAATATGTTCTTTAATTTTTTTAAATGTACATATACTTTGTATTTTTAAACACCAGAAATGTTTATTTGTTATGATAATACTTCGTGAATAAGTTCTTTAATTTAAGAATCCTTGACTCCACTTAGAAACAAAAAAACAAACAACACAAAACAAAGAAATTCTGAACACGTGACAATTTTGGTTTCCTGTTTACGTGGGTTTAAACTTGATTTAGAATTCGTTTCTACCTTTCTCATTTTTCGTGTTTTGTTTCTTATGTAATTTTTAATTTCTGTTTTCCTTTTGCTGATTTGCATTCGGCTTCTTCAACCGCTTAGTTTCTATCCTCATAGCCATTTATAGTAGCACGACTTCGACTACTGGCATTGTTTCCATAAATTACTTTTCTAACCATTGATTATCTAATACGTAATTCGAATGTTTACTTACTGTTTTTTTAATTATTCATTTCTCACTTTTTTAGGTTAGAGGCTCTTTCTAGGTTAGTAAGGCTGCTATTGAAATGTTTTTGAAATCTCTTTTCCGAAAAATAACGATAGACCTATTTTTTATTTATTTATTTATTTTTAGTCATGAGCGATCAGCTCTTATTAGAAAACTAGCATATAGCCCGTCATATGACGGGATCAGTAAAATTTTCAATTTTCAAGAATTGTAAAGTACCCTATGAGGCAGATAAAAATGTGGTTTGTTTTTTGGCTGAGAATTATCTGGTACACACTCAATAATTTGTTTAGATAAGAGATATATGATCAGTATAAATAATAAAGTGAGTTCTATACTAGTAGAAATAAAATTTGTCAACAGTATCTATTAGAACTAAGCATTCTAATTTTGTGATAGTATAATTTTGTTCATATGGTCTGAGTTTTAACCCTCTGACTGTTCAATTTGTGGACCACAATAATTCAAAAAAAAATTTTTTTTTGGCATATTTTAAATCTATAAACATATAAAAATTTGAACATTCCTTTTTCTTTCTATAAAAGATTATATATATTTTCATATAGATTTCTATTATGGGAAATGCTGTCAGAAAAAAAAACACTTTCAGATCTTATCACAAAAATTTTTTTTAATAAATTTCAATTGAATTACAATTGATTTCTATGTATTACATAATATAACTATAACTAGCATATAGCCCTTCATATGACGGGATCAGTAAAATTTTCAATTTTCCAGAATTGTAAAGTACCCTATGAGGCAGATAAAAATGTGGTTTGTTTTTTGGCTAGAATTATCTGGTACACACTCAATAATTTGTTTAGATAAGAGATATATGATCAGTATAAATAATAAAGTGAGTTCTATACTAGTAGAAATAAAATTTGTCAACATTAGAACTAAGCATTCTAATTTTGTGATAGCATAATTTTGTTCATATGGTCTGAGTTTTAAACCTCTGACTGTTCAATTTGTGGACCACAATAGTTCAAAAATTTTGTATTTTTTGCATATTTTAAATGTATATACATTGGAAAATTGAAACATTCCTCTTTCTTTCTAAAAAAGATTATATTGATTTTTATATAGATTTCTATTATGAGAAATGCTGTCAGAAAAAAACAATTTCAGATGTTATCACAAAAAAAATTTTTTTAATAAATTTCAATTGAATTACAATTGATTTCTATGTATTACATAATATAACTATAACTAGCATATAGCCCGTCATATGAAGGGATCATTAAAATTTTCAATTTCCAGAATTGTAAAGTAACCTATGAGGCAGATAAATATATGGTTTGTTTTTGGCTGAGAATTATCTGGTACATGCTCAATAATTTGTTTAGATAACAGATATATGATCAGTATAAATAATAACGGGAGTTCTATACAAGTAGCAATAAAATTTGTCAACATTAGAACTAAGCAATCTAATTTTGTGATAGCATAATTTTGTTCATAAGATCTGAGTTTTAAACCTTTGACTGTTCAATTTGTGGACCACAATAGTTCAAAAATTGTGTATTCTTTTGCATATTTTAAATCTATATACATTGGAAAATTGAAACTTTCCTTCTTCTTTCTATAAAAGATTATGTGGATTTTTATATAGATTTCTATTATGAGAAATGCTGTCAGAAAAAAACAATTTCAGATGTTATCACAAAAATTTTTTTAAAATAAATTTCAATTCAATCACAGTTCATTTCTATGTATTACATACTATAACTATAACTATCATATAGCCTGTCGTGTGACGGGATCAGTAAAATTTTCAATTTTCTAGAACTGTAAAATATTCTCTGAAGAAGATCAAAATGTGGTTTGTTTTTTTGGCTGAGAATTATCTGGTACACGCTCAATAATTTGTTTATCTTCATACTCCTCTGAAGTTTCCCAATACTGTGAATGCAGTTTAGAATGACGTTGAGAAAGATAATTCAAAGTTTTCTTAGCTACGTCGAAATTATCGTTAAGTTCTTCAGAATTTTTCTTGCCACAGTAATTAATGGAAGTAAAGGAATTAAACTATCATTTCCACTACACCCTGGTAGAATTTATTGTTAATACCGGTCATAAAATTTTCATTGCAACAAAAAATAATCGATGATTCACTTTAAAATTATCGCATTTGTACCTAATCTATTATTTAAGACAAATATAAAAGAAAATTATTTACTAAATATCTAACATCAGTGATAAGACGTATGAAAATAATTCAGACTATATTTAAATAATTTAATGTAAGAAATTATTAAATGAGATGGTTAAAGGTATGATGTCGTAATGCTAGAAAAAAATGTTATTTTTACCTATCTATTATATGATAAATTGATAAATTTAATCGCCTGCTCTTAACCGCAGAGATAGGGCTTGAAATAATTTCATTAAATGTTATAAAAGGGGGGAAGGGGTGTATTTCGAAAGTTGCTAACCATAACTCATCAAGAATTCATTATGGATGCCTCTATCCATTCTAGCTACAACCGCTTCATAAATTCGAGGACAGACGGACAGATAACTTAGGCTACTATTATGGAGGGAATATAAACACACAATTCTTAATAGTCATAATGTTTTTTATTCTATCAAACAGGAGTAATTATAGCAGTTCAGTGTAGTAGTTTGTGCCGTAAGTCATTATACAAACAGTAAGAGTAAATTTTTATTTTGCTTTTCCACTCGATTCTAATTCAGTGAAAATTTCCAAAACATTTTTGTTTTGGAACCTTTTGTCAATTTTCAAGCGAATTTTTTGTCACATGTAGCTCGAATCGTAGAACTTACTATCTTATTCCCGGAAAGGTCTAGAATCGTGGATTACTCGACATCTTTTCAGCCATTCTCGAAATGCTTTTACAAACAGCTAATTCAATTTAACGGAGTTTTCATTGCTTGAGTTTTAAAACATTTTAATATTTAAGCTGAAAATTTTTTTAATTAAAAAAAAAAAATTCTAAATTTATTTTTTTTTTGGGGGGGGGATTTTAGATCACATTAAATAAATCAGCATTAAGAGATGCGAGAAATAATTTTTTTGAAAGTGTTCCAGTCAGTTGTTTGAGAATTAAAAAAACATTTAACGATATTCTCATACTACGCAAGGCTAATTTCTTTTCCATACATGAATGATCAGCTCTCACTGGAAAATAAAAGCACGTAGTTTCTAACAGAGATTTGTTGCTTTTAATCTGTCCGACAACTGTAATTACTACAATTTTATGTAGTAGTTTATGCCGTAAGCCATTGTCAAAATTCTATTAGTGAAATGTTTTTAAGTGTTACTCCTTACAATTCTGATCTTGTGGAGACTTTCAAAACTATTTTTTAATCCCCTTGCTCGGAATTTCGGAATTACTAGAGTGAAATGTCTGGTTCAAATTTGATTAATTCTAGTTGAACAAAATACCCTTGAATACTTTATAAATTGTGACGTTAAAATTACGTGTTTAATTAAGGGAATTCAAGAATGTTTTGTGAAGTGGAATCCGGAAAAGCCTCAAATTATAAAACATTCTTTTTGTTCGTTTGTTTGTTTTCCTAGAATTAAAGATTTTTCAGTTGAATCACATAATAGTGTTAACTACATCGGAAACTACAATTATATTACAAAAAAAAAAGGCGATTTGTTAAAGCACAAAATAATGTTAAAGATACTGTTTTAGTTGAGGATTTCATAGATCCTCCAACGTAAATATAAAATTCAATTCAGTTATGTTATGAAATAAAGCAAATGTAAATTAGATATATTTTGAAATAAAAAAAAATTGTGGTGGGTTTTCTTTATTTCTTTCTTTTTTAAAGTAGAAAAAGGGAAGAGATAGTTATTGTTAGTTTACTCTTAGGGAGACACGGTAGCTTAGTTGGTAGAGGCAACTCTCTTGTCACTGGAGGGTTGCGGGTTCGGAGCCCAAGCCGACCTAACATCCGTGTATACATATGTTCGTTAAAGGTAACTGGGGTACGTAAAATATATTTGTTGTCACAATGTCCTCCACGTTCTCAATAATATCTCTGGGGGTTGCAGCGTAAGCCTATATGTTTTCTGCTTGATTCCTACTCCTTAATTACGAGGACCAATCGTGCTTTCACCCTTGAGATGCCCGTTAAAGCGAAAGGTGAACCAATTTGCCTTAACCCTTTAAAGGTCACCAACATAAATTCTTTGGAATTTAATGAAATTAGTTTAAAATTTTATCTATGAACCTTATGAATGTAAATATATAAAAGATTTTCTTAACATTTCAAGAGGGGTATACCTTTAGTAGGGTTTGAGGGGTAGTTAAATTGATAAAACCCTCCCCTTGTACAGCGTGAATATAATACTTTTTTAAATTTTAATTATATTGTGAGAACAATAAATAAGTATCCTTGAAATAGTACAATAAATAAAAAGTTTAACAAATAGTATAATAAATAAAAAGCTTAATAAATAGTATAATAAATAAATAACTTAATAGATTCTATAATAAATAAATAGCTTAACAAACAGTATAATAAATAAATAGTTTAATAAACAGCATAATAAATAAATAGCTTAACAAACTATAATAATCAATAGCTAAACAAACAGTATAATAAATAAACAGCTAAACAAATAGTATAATAAATAAATAGCTTAACAAATAGCATAATAAATAAATAGCTTAAAAATAATTTTAAAAATAAATAACTTAACAATTTATAAGTGTTGTTTGGTAGATACTTTTATTTGAAGTTATAAGTCAGAAAAATCGAATTATTGACTTTCCAGGTACGGAAAGTTTAATTACGTATATTTCAAAAGAAAAAAATTAATTAAATGTAGTGCTGTCATATATTAAAGTTTAAACTGTCAAAACACAAAAAATTGAAAAAAATCATTCATATGTCTACAAAAAGTAAAGAAAAAATTAAGATATTTAAATCAGGTCTCATTGCGAAACCACTGCCCGCTAAAGGGTTAATACGTGTAGTGCATAGCTCATTCGTGCTTGGTTTGACCATGTGGTAACAAGGTTACTGTTAGGTATTTTCACCGACATTGAATCATTCAAATTTTGGATAGTTTGAAATGTTTTGCAGTTCTCTGTAAATTCCATCCCATTTTTGGATTAGATGTCTATAGCAGCGCGGAATCAATTGTTAGCTTGAAAAGTCGCAGTGCCCTCTTGTAGTAGTGATAATCCAAAATAAATCAAAACCCCATGAAAATCGTTTTAACTAAAAAAGCGTTACCGATTTTCTATTACTGGATCATGCAAATGCAGTAGATAATTTAAAATAACATCTGAATAAATCAGTAGGGATCGAAGCTGTATGCCTAGAAATACTATCCTGAGTCAAATATTCTAGTAAATATTCTATAAACTAGGCAATAAAATATTCTAGAGTCCCTTCTGATTGTCTACAGAACTAATCAAGAATCTGTAATAATCAATGTATAATTTTGGGACGAAAACTTTTTTGCTTCCGCCACAAAATCTTGGCTGCATTTCCCCCCCGACTAGTTTATACTCCATTATTTTTAATATTTATTAGTTTTTTTATAGCTGAAAAAATATTCAATAACTAAGTTTTTCCGAACTTTTAAATCACCCGGCATATATATATATATATATATATATATATATATATATATATACATATATATATATATATATATATATATATATATATATATATATATATATATATATACATATATATATACATTTATGTGTATGTATGGATATATTTATACATATGTTTGTATCCCCAGGCACACACACATATACACATATAAACACATATAAATACATATATATATATGTATATATACAGTGTGTGTGTGTGCATACATTATAATGATTATGTGCTAAACTATACAAACTTTGCATTTCATCTTATTTCAACCAATCGATTAAATTACCCAATTAAAATAGAAAACTTTAGTCATTGTCGTGTAAAAAAGACCTAAAGTTATAACCATACGAAAATGTGTGTATGTGTGTGTGTGGTGTATGCGCTTATATACATATATGTATGCATATATAAATGGTATTTATGTATATTGTTTGCTATAATTTGAGTAAATATGTGTATATGGTGCATATATGCAAGCCTACATAGACTCACGTAACATATTTAAATACATACACACATATATGCATGCGTACATTATGCATACATATGTGGCATTTATATATATAAGCATATATATATATATACATATATATACATACATATATATATATATATATTCATACAGCATGTTCACAATTAAACTTCCTTACTTTGAAATTGTCTACAGTCGAAAAACTGTATATGCATATACATATAATTATAATGCATATATATATACACATATATACATATATGAATATATATATAAATATATATATATATATATTACAAATGGAATTAATATTCCATTTGGAAATAATATAACAGTATAGGCATATACTTACATTAATGTATGTATATATATATATATATATATATATATATATATATATATATATATATATATATATAGAGTTCCATCTTGGCTTTCGAGTACATTTGAAGCTTCTAGTCCATAAAATCAAAGACTATAACCCGTTCTGAAAGACAGCATTTCCTACGACACACTGCTGTGAATAATGGAACATGCTACGATTTCAAATGGTAGCTGAAATAATGGCCGTCATCTTAAGGTTCCTCCCATACTATGATCCACTGCAAGCCATCACCTCCGTCTGGAGGGTATATGGTTTTTATCGTGGTCAATGATAGCAGACGATAAAATAGCCTTGGCGGACAATGGTTTCCGAGGCGGTTTTTCTCCAAAGATCAAAGGCAACCAGACGGGCAAATAAAGTGCGTGGTAGACCCTATGGACAAATCCACCTGTTATTGTTATGGACAAATCCATGTGTATTGTGTCACGTGTCCACGGCTCATTTAGTGGCCCAGCGTGTGGGTGCAACCCGTGAACCATGTTCAAGATCCCCATCAGGAAGTGCCCTAACCATTCGGCAAAATGAGAGCAAGTGTCACTTTCGGCGATCTACTTCTAACCACGAAGTAGAAATAAAATATTGCAGGTAGCGGGAATGGGATCTCTAAGTCGAAGGTCGACTTCATAGCAGAAAGCATAGACGCTGGCGGTCTCTGAAGGGAAGCAAGATCCTGCAATTCGGAAAGACAGGTGGACTGTTCTCGAGCGCCACCAAAATAAAAATAAATACTCCAAACTCCTCCATCTTGGCAAAGCCAATCTCTTTATATAGGAGTCCCGGTTGCCCCTCGCATGATTCTTCTGGAACCTTTCAGAACCCAGGGTGACGCAATCTTGGGGTCAACAGACCCACCTGGATCAGCTGACGCGTTTCCAGATGAGGCCGAAGTTCTTTGTTCACCGACCAATTATCCTCAATCTATTAGCGGCACTGTTAACTTGGGCACCCACCGTCACACGATTAATAATGATTATCTGAGTCTTTTGACGGCAATAAATATCATAAAGGCGTAGACACACTGGCTCCGGCGTACTGATAGTTCTTAATTTACCTCCGCTTAAGGGACTGGCTGGACTTTGTGTCGGAGACCTAGTACATAAACGACTTTGTCTGAACCACGCGTGTCTACCTACCGCTAACCATGATTTTCCGCTGCGAAAGGTCACCTTCTGTTCTTCTTTTGCTCGGGTCATGTAACGGATCGTTACAGCCCAAGGATTTCTGATGTTAACGCTTCTTGTGAGATCCTGTGAAGTTTCAAATGCCTCCAAAATGTAAAGTCGCATGGTTTGAGGTCTGAGGATCGGGGTGGGCTCACATTAGGAAAATGGTGGCCGGTGACATTTATTCTATATATGATTTTTAAGAACGTTTTTAACATGTACGCTAATTTATGGAGGAGCTCCATCTTGGCTTTGGAGGACATTCTGTAAATCCCCATTTCTGTAAGTCGGGCCCTGGACGTGTAGAAATTTGTTTACTGAATATTTATTTCGAATAATACATTACGTAAATAGTTTCGAGGTTTGACAAAAGAACTGGGTTCCCCAGCCAACTTAGCGATAATGGTTTAAGTATGGTCGCCTAATTTTTTCTCCTTATCGCATCGTGTCCAAACAGTCTGTATCTATATTATAATTTGTATGATATTTGCATCCAACTCTCCTAATGTAACTTTTTTCTTATATATTAAAAGTACTCATTGATTAAAATAATTAGATATAACAAACCATTAATGGTTCAGTATGACTGATTTTTAATAACTTGGAGCTGTTCCGTTTGTATACTGTTAAGGGATTAATTGTCCATAAATATAAATGTTCGGATTCCAAGTCGTTTTCTTTAATTAAGTAAGAGTATATAAATCTATTACGATGGCGCACTCTGCAATCATTAAACTCGCCAGAAAAAGCAAGAAATACAATGTTTGGATGGATTACTTTTGTGTTTTAGTAAATATTGCCAATATTTTCGCCAAATCTGCCAAGGGGAACCCAATTCTTAAGTAGTCCCAGTTTCGATACCATTAACTGTGGTTTCAGGAATAGAATTTGCGATCCACTACAAGCAAAACAGTGTCTTTTTCATTCATATAGTGGGGGAAAGTTCATCGTCCTGCTTTGACGGATAATAACTAGCAGACGTTTATTTTTCCAATTGCTAAAAATTAAATACCCCAAATTGGTGAACGTAAAGGCAAACAAACAGGCACCAAACTTAGTATGAAAAACAGGGCATGACAGTGGAAAAGTAAATTCTAATACAACTTTCTTCCAATCCGACACTCTAAATCAGTTTACACAAATAATTAAGCAAGACAGATTAGCAGTGGAAAAAAGAATTCCAAACATATTTCGTATAGCCCCAGAACTTTAAATGGGTTGGCACAAACAATCAAGCATGAAAGATTAACAAAGAAAACAAGAATTCCGTTACGACTTTGTTTAAATTCAACTCTGTAAAGGGTTGAGTCAAACAATCAAGAAGGGAATTAACAATAGAAAAAAAATTCCACTACAGCATTCTTTTAATCTAAGAGTATCAATGGCGTTACACACAATAAATAAATAAAATAACAATTCCACTACTACTTTATTTTAATATGTCACTCGTAAAGGGTTAACACAAACAATTGATAAACCATTACAACTTAAACTTATAACTCTTATTTGTTACTCTTCGCAGTATTTAGAAAAACAAACATGCAAAACATTCATAATTGAGAAAAGAATTCATTAACAGGTTTCTCTTAATAAATAGTTTAGTTTGGAGAGCTACGATCTAATTTTTTGCTACATAAAGGTTAACACATTGTGTGCGGGTACATTTCATAGCGGAATTGTACAGGGAGCGGGCGTTTTGATCATAAATTTAGTTATTCATTTAAATCTCAATAAATCGAAAATTATTTAATTTTTTAACCAACTTTTCTTATTTTATATTGAAATATATAAACAAGTTTATAATTAGACAAACAAACAAATATATATAAAAATACAAATATATATATATATATATATATATATATATATATATACATATATGTGTGTGTAATATCATTTTCGCAAGGTTTGGTTTGGCTTGGAGCGCTACGGTATACTGTTTTGTATACGAGGGCTAATGAGACCGGGACCTACTGCTTAAAGCCAATTCCGAACGGCTACGAACATCCATGCCAATGTGGGATTCGAACCCACGAACTCCGGTACCGACGATCAGCGCCCTAACCAATCGGCCAGCGTTCGGCTATTTTCGGAAGGATAAATAAAAAGTTGATTTTATATATAAATTAATTTTTTTAATCAACCTTCCCATTCTTTGGTTCCGCATCGACTGATGTAAAAGCTAGTTTTTATTTGTCTAAACTTTTCCAGAATCTATGTAGTTGACAAGAACATTCGGCTTCGTTTTCCTGTAAATACCGTTATTTTTGTACCCACAAACAAACTATGCTGTTACACTAACCAGTACTAGTACGTGTCCCTCGCTCAAGTATCAATCGTCAGAAAACATACTAGTACGTGTCCCACGTACAATGTGTTAATGAGACCAGCGCCTACAGGTTGAAATCGATTCCGAAGGGCTACGAACATCCATGCCATCAGCAAGATTCAAACCTGCGAACTGCGGTACCGACTATCAACATGTTACCAGTCGGTCATCGTTCGATCTCTCTTGATAAATGATTTATGAATATATTAAAGATTTGCACATAGGAGATTAATAATGGAATAACAAAATTCGATTACGATATTATTTCATTAAGTAATCGATAAGGAGAGAAAAAATTAGGCATTTTCCTCTTACTATTTTAACGTATATTTTGACAAGGAAACAGATCTTTAACTTATGTTTCAATAATTTTTATTAGTCTTTTAAAATACTCTTTATGTGAAGCAAATACCATGTACAAAACCCATTCATTGTGGGGTTTATCTGCATAAAAAATATTCTAAGAATGCTTACGATATTAATAGGCATTGTAATGATTATCGCATTCTTTTACTCTGTGTGCAAATATTTTTTTATTCATCGTTTGAAATTTTGTGTCTTGATGTGAAGAATGGTAATTTAAAGTGTACAAAACCGTTCGGTGTCAATTTCATTCCAATGAAAAATACTTCGTAAACGTTTACGATTATTATATTACTAGCATATAGCCCGTCATATGACGAAATCAGTAAAATTTTTAATTATCCAGAATTGTAAAGTACCCAATGAGGCAGGTAAAAATATGGTTTCTTTTTTGACTGAGAATTATCTTTCAACAAAAATTAATCAATAATTAAATTTAAAATTATCGCATATGTACCTAATCTATTATTTAAAAAAAATCATTGTATATAATATGTATTGAAAATATGTAACTTCAGTGATAAAAAGGATGAAAATATTGTAGACGATATTTAAATAATTTAAAATAAGAAATGATTAAAGGGGATGGGTAAAGGAATGACGTCATAATGCTAGAAAAAAATGTTATTTTTACCTATTTATTATGTGATATATTTATAAATTTAATCGTCTGCTCTTAACCGGGGAAAATGGGGCTAGAAATAATGACATTTAAAGCTCGGAAACGGGGGAAGGAGTGGATTTCGGACGTTTTAAAGACGACAGTATTTTTTGCTGTGATGTGAAGCATACTTATACCAATTTATTTTAGAATCGGATCGATAGTTTAGGAGAAGATAAACTTTACTCGCTTTTAATTTTTCTAACCCTAACTCAGGACGAATCCAATATGGATGCCTCTATCCATTCCAGGTCCAATCGCTTCATAAATTCGAGGACAGACGGACAGATAACTTTGTCTATTTTTATATAGGGTATGTTTACGATATTAACCCCTTAACTGCCGCGAGCTCATATATATAAGCTTTGCGCTTGGATGTATTAACTGCCCCGTAATGCGTATATTTATACCTTGTATATGTTAAATGTTGTATAAGTGAGTGTACTTAATGAAAATCAGGGATTTACTAAGAAACGTATTGCAATAAGACTTATATATACGCCCATAACAGTTAAAATATTGACTGCGCAAGACGTATATATACGCTCGCGGCAGTTAAGGGGTTAATATGCATCGTGGCGATTATCGTAATTTTACTATGTGTGCATATAGTTTTTTATTCTTCATTTGAAATTTTGTGTCTTGAATTGAACACTGGTCAATTACAGTGTACAAGAACCGTTCGATGTCATATTAATTCCAATAAAAATACTTCTTAAACGTTTGCGATTATTATTATGTATTTTTTTACAATAAAAATATCTTTACAATATATCCAAATAATTTTTGGCTCTGATCGTTAGTACCAGAGTTCGTGGGTTCGAATTTCACTATGGCATGGATGTTCGTAGCCGTTCGGAATCGGCTTTAAACAGTAGGTCCCGGTCTCATTATCCCTCGTGTGCAAAACAGTAGACCGTAGCGCTCCAAACCAAACCAAACCAAATAATTTTTGTTACTCATTTGGATTGGGTCTCGAAATCGAGTAAAACACACGGCTCACAAACACTCCTTGACGCCATCTTTGAGAAAAAGTCGAAGCCCTTCCTCTTTCACACAGTGTTGCCAACCATACGATAATTATCGTATATGTACGATAACTTAGGACTCTGTACGATGAAAAATAATCTCAAAATTATGTGACATAATTCTGAAAAACTCTACGATAATTTCCTGATTTGTACGATAAACCAAAAGTAGACTAATGGAGAATTAAAAGAACAGGTAATTTAACTTTATAAAGAGAAACATAAAAAAATTGAGAATGTCTAATTAATTTTTTTATCACTTTTTCCCATCAAATATTTATTGTTGTAGATTTTAGAGCAGCTTAAGGAGCAGTTTGGAGGTGCTTCTTCATTAAATAAAAGTAAATAATCCTGTAACAGAAGTTGAGAAAGGTCATCTCTACTGTGTAATAATAAAAGGGAAAGTGTCATTAAAAAAAAAAAAAAAAAAAAAAAAAAAAAAGTGTATATTTGTGAAATTGAATATGACCTAGGTACTAATGCTTGATATTATTTGAAACTAATATAAAATAAAGAATTTTAAAAATGGTTATGACCAGTGTTTTAATCTGTTAGTTATTTAAAATTATTTAAATCACTCTTATACTTAAATACACAAAACACAAAATTGTTAAAAGCAAAATTACTGAATATTCACGATTATACTGGAGATATTTCTTTAATTATTACATAATTATGGATAATTAGAAGTAATTTTGCAATTTACTTATTGTATTGCAGTTTTCACTAAAATATGGTATTTTTAGTAATTAAAGCGATTATTAAATAATCGGTTACAAAGTTGCATAATAGTAAATAATAAAAATTCTGCCATTTCTATGTTTTTCCACAATTTTAAAATCTATCTGATATTAAGATTCAATTGATTAAAAAATATATCGTACAACCGCCCTCTATTAACACTATTTTGAACTAATTACAAAAATGTACGATAATTTATAAGCCAATGCCATAATTTTAGGACCTAGAATCCATAATTTTGCCTGTGAAGGTTGGCAACACTGCTTTCACACTTCTTATTCATTACCCCCTCCTTCCCTAATCATCACAGAAGAACGTAAAAGGGTACGTCGCGCCCGTCTGCCCTTCCTACAACGACTGAGGCAAATAACCGAAGGAGGTAGGATGGGGGGAACAGACCCTTCTCAGCTGACTAACCCAAAATGTGATTTTTCTTTTTTCTTCGGCATTCCGGCGTTTTTCCTGGAAAATGAATCTCCAACCTTCACACCCCTGGCCGTCATGCTTCCGTGCCCGTGACCGCACTCCTTTTCTCTCTTTCCCCGAGTGAGGGGGAAGATGCGGGAGAAAGGGAAAAAGTCAGAAAAATCCTTTAGGGATTTGGGAGGGGAGGAAGCTAGAGTCTCGATAGCTTCTCTTTACATAGTGTTGCCAACCATACGATAATTATCGTATATGTATGATAACTTAGGACGCTGTACGATGAAAAATAATCTCAAAATTATGTGACATAATTCTGAAAAACTGTACGATAATTTCCTTATTTGTACGATAAACCAGCAGTAGAATAATGGAGAATTAAAAGAACAGGTAATTTAACTGTAACTCTATAAAGAGCAACAACAAAAAATAGAGAATGTCTAATTAATTTTTTATCACTTTTTCCCATCAAATAATTATTGTTGTAGATTTTAGAGCAGCTTAAGGAGCATGTTTTGAGGTGCTTCTTCATTAAATAAAAGTAAATAATTCTGTAAGAGAATTTGAGAAAAGCCATCTGTACTGTTAATAATAGAAGAGAAAGTGTCATTTATTAAAAAAAAAAAAAAAAAAAAAAGTATATTTGTGAAATTGAATATGACCTAGTTATTAATGTTTGATATTATTGGAAACTATTATATAAAATAAAGAATTTTAAAAATGCCTATGACCAGTGTTTTTATCTGTTAGTTATTTAAAATTATTTAAATCACTCTTATCCTTAAATACACAAAACACAAAATTGTTAAATGTAAAATTACTGAATATTCACGATTATACTGAAGACATTTTTTTAATGATTACATAATCATGGATAATTAGAAGTAATTTTGCATTTTACTTGTTTTATTGCAGTTTTCACTAAAATATGATATTTTTAGTAATTAAATCGAATATTAAATAATAATCAGTTTTATTACTGGATATTTCATACTTAAAAGAACTCACGGTAAATAATAAATTATAACAATATTAAAAAGTATATATATATATATATATATATATAGAGAGAGAGAGAGAGAGAGAGAGTTTTAATTTATT
>CM063505.1:90093016-90095516 GCA_032207245.1 Pardosa pseudoannulata | reverse complement strand
TTTTCTCAGGCCGTAAAGAGGGCTTATGACTATAAATTTACCTCGGAACTAAAGATCTATCAAATTACAGAATGCAGTATCACAACGGAAGACACATATTAGTTCTTGTGTAAAAACTTATTAATTGTAATCCTTCTGTCCATGGCTATGCTATTTAGATATCCTTTGTTCATATTTTGGTAAGACAAGCGTGGAAGATGTTACCAGCCTAAGTACCATCTAGAAGTGTCTTTGTTGGCGTTGATACCTAAACAAATTTGTATTGTCTTCTTCCACGTCAGCTTCTTTACTCTGTATAGTTCCGCTCGAGTGCGTGTCTTTCTCCTATTACGTTATTGTTAAAAAGTTCCAAATTTTTTAATTATAACTCGCTTAATTCTTAACCCCAATTTTTTAAACCGGGCATATATATATATATATATATATATATATATATATGTGTGTGTGTGTGTGTGTGTGTGTGTGTGGCGTGCGGTCCATATATATGCGGTCCATATGTGCGGTCCTAGGGTGTGCACTGCACACCCTAGCAAAATTATGAGACACTAATTTTCTGTACCTATGTCTACCTATCTTTATATGGTATATAATAAATATTATTTATAATATATTCAAATATTATGTTGATTTGCTTGCTTGTATTCTCGCACTGAGTGCAGTACTAGGTGCTGCACTACGCAGCACGTCCAAAAGCAAACATAAGAAATTTTTATGTGTACGCACTGCGCACTAATAGAAAATCACGCTTTATATGTATGGGCTACTGGAGAAGCACAGCATACTATAGCACTGAGGCAAGTGCAGCTATTTTTCCTGCACTTGGCATTCAGAATCATCCGAAGGTACAGTTTATTAAGCGTTGTATTAGAGCGGGGACTTACGTGCTTAAGCGCTTTTGGTTTTTTAACTGATTAACTGACCATACGATTTCGCAGACGGTTAATGTTTAAATTTATATATTGTAAGATTTTGTTTTCATGGAAATATAAAAAGTATTTCATCAATATAAAGTGAAATGTTTTAGCGTGGTAAATTAATTTCAGTAATGCATTATATTTATTGAAATAATTAGCTGAAAAAAATGTTGTTTTGTTTTAAAGAAACGAATTTTAACAGAACAGTCCAAATTTTACCATTCATTGTGTTTTACAGACTGTATATAAGTTATATCTATAACACCATATCCCTGGTTTTGTTTTTAAAAATTATGAAGATGTTTTTCGCAGAATATATGATTTCCAAATGTTAAAAACAATTAATAAATATAATTTAATCCACTGACCGAACGAGAAACAGTTCGTTCTATTGCTCCAGCTTGCAGTGAAATCCTCTGCTCGTGAACTAGACTTTCGGTTTGTCGGCACCAATGATAATCCTGATGAGGCACCGCAGCGGCGGGAACCGAGTGGTGCTACGTTTGCTGAAAATATGTTTTTCGTGGAAATATAAGCTTTTCGTTATTTTATTAGTAATATGGATAGACTATGGATTTTGTGTGCAAAGGAATAACAAACGTTAAAGAAGTATTTAATGTACATTTTTATGGTTTTATTATTGTTGTTGTTGTTGCTGTCTGCACACCCTGCTTGAACACCTACCACACGCCATTGATATATATATATATATATATATATATATATATGAAAAAAGTAAACTAAATCGGTAAACAAATTTAGAGATTTTGTATAAAACTGCGAAGACGACCCATTAAAAAATACACTCGGAACGTCTCATATATATATATATATATATATATATATATATATATATATATATATATATATATATATATATATATATATATATATATATATATATATATATATATATATATATATATATATATATATATATATATATATATATTCAGAGGTGTTCACTATGGAGGCTTTACTGTGTATATATATATATATATATATATATATATATATATATATATATATACACAAACAGTAAAGCCTCCATAGTGAACACCTCTGAATAAAAGGCACCTCTATTTAAGATACTTTTTTATCCCCCTTTCAAGTATGTGTATTTTATATGTATTAACCTTTGAATTAGGAATAATGATCACAAGAGGGCACTCCCCAGTGTAACTTACCCTTAAAACCGTAGTTTTTCAGCATTGCTGTTCTTACTTCTTGTAATAGTGATGTAGTTGGATTGTAGCCACTTTTATAGATATATTTTAATTAAATACTTAATTTTAACTGCATATATTATGTTCTCTCTAGAACCCTTTAGTTATAGACAGCTTTAAATCTGTGGGTTTTTTTTCTTCAAGTGTTAAGGAGAAGTATCCTTTGATATCGAAGAATTTGTCCAAGAGAAATTAATAAATCTGAACCGCCATCCACTATTGGATTCCTAACCGGTTCAAGAGAATCTTTGAGAAACAATTCGTGGCAGATGATACGGTAGATGTTCAGCTGCGAATTAGAAAACTTACTTTAACTCTAGCTGAATGGATAGTTCTACGTTTTTCGGTACCGGAATGTGT
>CM063505.1:90048016-90083016 GCA_032207245.1 Pardosa pseudoannulata | reverse complement strand
ATTGAAATTTGTTGTTTGTTTTGAATCTTTCTCTTTGGTTTCTTCATGCCACTGTTTTTCCCATCTGAAGTAAATATTTAAGGAACTTAATTTTATTTTCATTGCAGGATATGCATATAATTTGCATATTGATTTTTAATAATGTATAGTGTAATGATTTAGTTTTGTCAATTAGTTTTCAAAATAATCAGCATTGCGGATGTAATATTTTTTCAGTGTTTTACATGTAAGACTTTCTTTAATTTTGCTTCGATGAACAATGTAGAAGAAATTATAAAATTGCGTTTTCAGGTGATGGCTATATACACATTTTTCATCAAAGATGCTCAATATATAGGAATGTCTTAACTGAATTCAAAAGTAAAAATAAATTTCCATGGCAAATGGATTTTGAGTTTTGATTTATTTAAACCAGAACTCTAAAAATATTTAATAAAAATGTCAAAACATGTGGAAGAAATCATTATAAAATTACATTTTCAGATAATGGATACACATTTTTAATCAAAGTTGGATGCCTCAATATTGTAACTTACTGGAGATATGGTAGGCGAAGCCGTCAATGAAACAAGATAGAAAACTGTTTAATCTAGACTAAATATTTTATTCAGATGAATAAATTATGTACAGCTATGTACAGGTTCAATAGATTTCTAAATATCCTGGGATCTCGTGCTGAGATAACTCACACAATTACGATGCGTGGGTACAATGTGGCTAGGTCTTCTAAATCACTGGAACAGTTAAAATTAGTGCCGGTATCGCTAATTAGTGCCGGTAATAAACGCTGACATTATCCTCCGGGCTGACGATTAGTACAGTCGGCTTTCACACCAAGGTTCGAAAGCTCAGAGTGCGTATCACGCTGGGGTTCGTGAAGGAAACTCGGGATGCAAGACGATCCAAAATGAGAGCAAGGGTCACTCTCATCTATCTACTTCTATGCAAGAAGTAGAAAAAAAAAATAGTAAAATAACGGGAATGGGATCCAAGTCGAAGGTCGACTTCTTAACAAACAGAGACGCTGCGGTCTCTAAAGCAAGCAAACTCCGGAAATCGGAGATACGAGTTGATTCCTCTCGAGCTCCACACAACAGCTCCAAAAGCAACTCTCAAGAAGAAGGCCTCAAGAAAAAAAAAAGCCCCGTCTTGGCTCCTCCACTCTTCTTTTATAGCTGTCCCGGTTCCCTTCACGGGATTCTACTGGAACCTTCCAGAACCAGAATAATGCAATCTTGCGGTCACTTCCCGTCTGAATCAGCTGTTTCGTTTCCATATGTGGCCGAAAAGCCGTCTTTAAATCAGCCGACCCAAAAAACTTAATTGCATTTTCCGCTACCGCTAATGGGCGCACATGTGGCACTGTAATTATTTACAATCATTTCACAGAGTCTTTTCACTCAACAGTCTCACAAAACCTCAGACGCACTGGCTCCAGCACACGGACAGTTTTTAATTAAGTCCGGGACCTAGTATACACTTGTATTGTTAGACTACCCGTTTCTACCTGCCGCTAACAGTAATTGTCCTCTGCGCAAGGTCACTTGCTCCTCTTTCGTTAGGGTCATGTGACGGATCGTTACAATATATAGGAATGTCTTAACTGAATTCACAACTTAAAAGTAAAAATAAATTTCCATTGCAAATGAATTTTGAGTTTTGATTTATTTAAACCAGAACTCAAAAACCATTTTCCATGGATACGTGGATCTCGTATTTACGAAAAGTTTTAAAACGTGTGGAAGAAACCATTATAAAAATAAAATTTTCAGATAATGGATATATACACATTTTTAATCAATACAAATTTTAAAAACTAAATAGTAAATAGATTTAATTCTGCTTATTTAAACTAGAATCTAAAATTGAAGGAAACGTAAATTACGTATTTACTTTAAAAAGTAAAAGTAAAAATCATTATAAAATTGCATTTCCAATTTTATGGATATATATACACATTTTTCATGAAAGCTCAATATTTCATTATATAAGAAAGTCTTAACAAAGTTTATCCCTGAAAAGTAATAGGAAATTTTCATTGCAAATGAATTTTGAGTTCTGATTTATATAACCCAAAACTCAAAATTCATTTTCCATGAAAATGTGGATTACGTATTTACGTAAAAAGTTAGATATTAGATTTCTATTATTGGTATTAATCTTATACTTGCACCATGTCTTAATGAAATTTAGATAGATTAAAATATTTAAATATCTTTAATGAAAACTAGATATCTCTATATAGAAATATTTAAACAAAATTCACATCTGAAAAGTGAAAACTAATTATCTCACAAAATAACCACCCAAACCAAATGCAAGTTTTTAAAAAAAAAATTATCTCAGAAAATACCTCAGTATTTAAAGTTTGAAATTATTAAGATAATTCATAATTTGGGATTTAATAACTATTCAAACCAAATGAACGATTAAAAAAAATAAAATAACTTGTCTCACAGAATATTTCTCAGTGGTTAAAAGTTAAAAATATTTAAATTAATTCATATCTTGGGAGCTGATAGCAATTCAAATCAAAAGCAGGTTTAAAAAAAGTTTATTGTTTATTTACCAAAATGTTTGAAATTATTAAGATAATTCATAATTTGGGATTTAATAACTATTCAAACCAAATGAACGATTAAAAAAAATAAAATAACTTGTCTCACAGAATATTTCTCAGTGGTTAAAAGTTAAAAATATTTAAATTAATTCATATCTTGGGAGCTGATAGCAATTCAAATCAAAAGCAGGTTTAAAAAAAGTTTATTGTTTATTTACCAAAATGCTCCACAGTAATAATTAATGTTTAATAATATTTAGGTAATTTACACCGTGAAAACTCTTTACAATCCAAATCAATAACAGGTTTAAAAAAGTTTATCACACAAAATACTCTCCAGTAATTAAAGGTTGAAAGTATTTAAATAATTTACATCTTGAAAACTCATAACAATTCAAATCAAAAGCAAGTAAAAAACATTATTTAGATAATTTATATCTTCAAAATGTATAATTTTTCAAACCAAATGCAGGATTACGAAATTACTTACCTCCTAAAATAGTCCACAGTGGTTAAAAGTTAAAACTAATTAGATAATTTATATCCAGAGAACTAATAACAATTATTAATATTTGAATATTAATAAAAATTAATATTCAAATGAAAAACAGGTTTAAAAACTGATTTATCTCACAAAATAATCTCCAGTAATTAAAAGTTGAAAGTATTTAGATAATTTACATCTTGAAAACTGATAACAATTCAAATCAAAAGCAAGTAAAAAACATTCAAATAATTTACATCTTGAAAACTCATAACAATTCAAATCAAAAGCAAGTAAAAAACATTATTTAGATAATTTATATCTTCAAAATGTATAATTTTTCAAACCAAATGCAGGATTACGAAATTACTTACCTCCTAAAATAGTCCACAGTGGTTAAAAGTTAAAACTAATTAGATAATTTATATCCAGAGAACTAATAACAATTATTAATATTTGAATATTAATAAAAATTAATATTCAAATGAAAAACAGGTTTAAAAAAGTTTATCACACAAAATACTCTCCAGTAATTAAAGGTTGAAAGTATTTAAATAATTTACATCTTGAAAACTCATAACAATTCAAATCAAAAGCAAGTAAAAAACATTATTTAGATAATTTATATCTTCAAAATGTATAATTTTTCAAACCAAATGCAGGATTACGAAATTACTTACCTCCTAAAATAGTCCACAGTGGTTAAAAGTTAAAACTAATTAGATAATTTATATCCAGAGAACTAATAACAATTATTAATATTTGAATATTAATAAAAATTAATATTCAAATGAAAAACAGGTTTAAAAACTGATTTATCTCACAAAATACTCTCCAGTAATTAAAGGTTGAAAGTATTTAGATAATTTTACATCTTGAAAACTCATAACAATTCAAATCAAAAGCAAGTAAAAAACATTATTTAGATAATTTATATCTTCAAAATGTATAATTTTTCAAACCAAATGCAGGATTACGAAATTACTTACCTCCTAAAATAGTCCACAGTGGTTAAAAGTTAAAACTAATTAGATAATTTATATCCAGAGAACTAATAACAATTATTAATATTTGAATATTAATAAAAATTAATATTCAAATGAAAAACAGGTTTAAAAACTGATTTATCTCACAAAATACTCTCCAGTAATTAAAGGTTGAAAGTATTTAAATAATTTACATCTTGAAAACTCATAACAATTCAAATCAAAAGCAAGTAAAAAACATTATTTAGATAATTTATATCTTCAAAATGTATAATTTTTCAAACCAAATGCAGGATTACGAAATTACTTACCTCCTAAAATAGTCCACAGTGGTTAAAAGTTAAAACTAATTAGATAATTTATATCCAGAGAACTAATAACAATTATTAATATTTGAATATTAATAAAAATTAATATTCAAATGAAAAACAGGTTTTAAAAAATAGTTTATCTCACAAAATACTCTCCAGTAATTAAAAGGTTGAAAGTATTTAGATGATTTACATCTTAAAAACTCATAACAATTCAAATTAAAATCAAGTTAAAAAAACATTCAGATAATTTATATCTTCAAAATCTATAATTATTCTAACCAAAATGCAGGATTACGAAATTACTTACCTCCTAAAATAGTCCACAGTGGTTAAAAGTTAAAACTAATTAGATAATTTATATCCAGAGAACTAATAACAATTATTAATATTTGAATATTAATAAAAATTAATATTCAAATGAAAAACAGGTTTAAAAACTGATTTATCTCACAAAATACTTCACAGTGGTTAAAAGTTAAAAATTTTTAGATAATTTAGATCTTCAAAATGTATAACTATTCAAACCAAATACAAGATTAAAAAATAATTTATCTTACAACGTATTTCTCAGTAGTTAAAGCTTAAAATTATAAAGATAGTTTACATCTAGAGGAAAATAGATATCCATATTAAATGAAGGATTAAAAAATGATTTATCTGAGAACGTACTCACCAATAGTTAATGGTTAAAAATGTTTAGGTAGTTTACATTTTAAAAACTTATAAGCATTTAAGCAAAGTGCAGGTTTAAAAACAATAATTTATTTCAAACTATTCCACAGTAGTTAAAGATTAAAAATATTTAGATAATTTATATCTTAAAACTTCTTTCCTTCACTTGATTTTTTTTTTTTTTACGTCGAGGTTAAAAATTTCCAAGCAAAATATTTCTATTTTAACATAATTCTTGTAAATACTTGTAATTATCTATTCTAGCAATGAGAGAGGAACATCCACCTACTAGCACTAAAAGCTAGTTCACTGACCACTTGATTACCACCAGACGTCACTACTCTGGAAGATGTATTTCTAACTTTTTTGTTTTTAATTGTCGGAGATTAAAGAGGAAGGACAAAAAATAATTTTTAGAAAAGGAAAAACAGTGATGATGATTATTTGGCGAAGCGAGTTACATTTTGATATATATATATATATATTTTTTTACTAATGATTTTCTTGATTATCCTTCTAAGCGTTTGCGAAAGCTAGCATAACGAAATTATTTGATGTAGAATCATACGGAATGCGGAGATTTGGCCTTGTGAATTCCTTGAACCTAGAATTCTAGTTTAAAGATTCTAACTTGCATGTAATACAAACATAACTTAGCTAAATGATTGCTTTGAAGATTGTAAACAAGAAATGAAGAAATATGTTTCTTGTTATCAATATATCAAAATATAGATCGAGTTGATGAATTCAGCACGAAAAACTTACACGAGCTCTGAACATTAATTTGATATAGAATTACATGAAACAGAGATTTGATTCTAACTCGCTTGTAACACAAGCATAACTTCAACTGGAGATTGATAATTTAGAGATTAATTTTAAGATTTCAAAAACATGAATTGGAGAAATCTGTTGCTCGCTATCAATATAAGGTAAATGTTTACTGACTCCATTTTACTTTTAGAAACATTTATTCATTTACACATATAGAAATATAAATACGAGCGAGAGCATTGGTCGAGAGTGTCATCGTCCGAGTGATCCAATCCTTTGTCACTACTCACCTTTGCGCGCGCGTTAGAGTTGAGTCGTAGAGTTGAGTGGGAGTTGGTGTTTCACTATGGAATTGAAAAGTCTGGACAGCACATCACTCCCCCTCCAGTGACAACGGTAGGTTAAACGAACCCGACGGCCTGAGCGTTTCACCAAGAGTGACCCGAGGACTCACTGGGCTTGCGAGGAGTGCATATTGTACACTCATTTGCCTCTGGCGACGCAACCACCGGAGGGGCTGCAGGTATAGAAGATGTCGCTGGCGTTAGTTCAGGTGCCCAGAAGACACAAAAATGCAGGTTTTAAGCGATCAATGTTAATCACTTTTTCGCTGTTTTTTAAAATCCGGTAAGTTGAAGAGTCTAGCCAGAACCAGATGAAGGACTAGAATAAACCGGGTCTAATGATTTTCTGTGTGAATCAACTCGAAGAAACGCACGGGTCGACAAACTTAAACTTTTGTGCACAAAAACCTAACTTTTTGGAGTGACCACTGAAGAGAGCAGGAGTAAGAGATGCCATACAATCTTTTAATTTTTGGACGATAACACTGGTTTCCACAGCGTGATTTCTGAGTGCAGAAATTCTTCAGGTAAGCGGAGAACAGTTCCAATGAAGTGAATTCAGCACTACTATCTTTGAGGTCGTCTTTAAGACATGTTCAAAGTCCGAGAAGTCCTCCTGTAAGAGGTACATCAGACTAGTGAATCGAAGTATGGTATCTGATGGATTGCTTGAGGTCTGATGAAATCTCTCAACCATCCCGTTGGAAGTGGGATGATAAGGGGAGGTACGAATTCGATGGACACCTAAAAGTTACATATAGAAATAGAAATACGCTCGAGAGCGTCTTTGTCCGAGCGATCATTCGTCTAAGTTTTGCGTTTGAGTTAGAGTTGAGTTGTAGAGTTCCGAGGAAGATGGTGGCTCACCATTGAGTCTCAAAGTCTGGATACCACAAATATATAATACAATTGATGAATTCAGTACGAAAAGTTTACATAAGGTCTATTCATTAATTTGATATAAAACTATACGGAGCGGAGATTTGATCTTCTAAACTCCTTGGTCCTATCCCTCTATTTCAGAGATTCTGATTCGCTGTAATGCAAATATAACTTTAGGTGGAGATTGATAATTAAGGAATTACTCTTAAGATTTTAGAAATATAAATTAAAGAAATATGTTGTTTGCTGTTAAAATACAAGTTAATGAATTGAGGAAGAAAAAGTTTTACTAGCTCTATTGATTAATTTGACTAGAATTATACGGAACGGAAATTTTATCTTCTGAACTCTCTGGGTATAACCAATTTTTTTTCACAGATTCTAATTCGCATGTAATGCAAGCATAACTTTGGATGGAGACATTATTAAGGGATTAATTTTAAGATTTTAAAAACATGAATTGAAGAAACATGTTGCTTACTATCAATGTATAGTACGAATTGATGAATTCACAGCGTAAAATTTACACAAGTTCTATACATTAAAGCATTACATATTACTTTGTATTTGAATTTATGCTAAAAAGAATAATTGAATCGTTTTTGCCTCTTTTTGAATATGCTTGTAAAATTTTATTGGTTTTTTTCAGAATGCTTTAATGTTTCTACTTTGTTTGAAATGTTTGTTTTTATGCATCAGGTATGGGTTAAATAACGATTAACACCATGTCAATAATTATGTCTTATAAGAATACTTTTCAGACTGCATTATGCCGGACGATGGACGAGACAGTAGGTCGCGTCCTTTGGGTATCAGAATCTGAGGGTTCGAATCCTGCTGCTATCAGGGAAGTTCGTAGTCGGCTTTAAGCAGCAGATTCCGGACTGGTTTACCATTTACCAGAAAAAAAATTGAATTCGATCTCTCCAAACATAGTAATCAGTGATGGGTTAAATAACGATTAACACCATGACATTAATTATTTCTTTTAAGAATAATTTCCAGGCCGCATTATGCCAGACGATGGTCGACACAGTAGGTCACCTCCTTTGGGTGTCAGAATCTGAGGGTTCGAATCCTGCTGCTATCAGGGAAGTTCGTAGTCGGCTTTAAGCAGCAGATTCCGGACTGGTTTACCATTTACCAGAAAAAAAATTGAATTCGATCTCTCCAAACATAGTATTTGTTTTTGGTGCATCAGGTATGGGTTAAATAACGATTAACACCATGTCAATAATTATGTCTTATAAGAATACTTTTCAGACCGCATTATGCCGGACGATGGACGAGACAGTAGGTCGCGTCCTTTGGGTATCAGAATCTGAGGGTTCGAATTCTGCTGCTGTCAGGGAAGTTCGTAGTCGGCTTTAAGCTGTATATTCCTGACTAATTTACCATAAAAAATTGAATTCGATCTCTCCAAACATAGTATTTGTTTTTGGTGCATCAGGTATGGGTTAAATAACGATTAATACCAAGTCATTAATTATGGCTTTTAAGAATGTTTTTCAGGCCGCATTATTCCACGATGGACAAAACAGTAGGTCGCGTCCTTTGGGTATCATAATCTGAGGGTTCGAATTCTGCTGCTGTCAGGGAAGTTCGTAGTCGGCTTTAAGCAGCAGATTCTGAACTGATTTACCAATTACCAGAAAAAAAATTGAATTCGATCTCTCCAAACATAGTATTTGTTTCGTATTTGTTTTGCATCAGTGATGCATCAGTGCATCAGTGCATCAGTGATGTGTTAAATAACGATTAACACCATGTCATTAATTATGTTTTTTAAGAATGCTTTCCAAACCGCATTATGCCGGACGATGGACGACACAGTAGGTCACGTATCAGAATCTGAGGGTTCGAATCCTGCTGCTGGCAGGGAAGTTCGTAGTCGGCTTTAAGCAGCAGATTCCGGACTGATTTACCATTTACCAGAAAAAAAAAATTGAACTCGATCTCTCAAACATAGTATTTGTTTCGTATTTGTTTTTGGTGCATCAGTGATGGGTTAAATAAAGATTAACACCAGGGCATTAATTATGTCTTTTAAGAATGTATTCCAGGCCACATTGTGCCAGACGATGGATGACACAGTAGGTCACGTCCTTTGGGTATCAGAATCTAAGGGTTCGAATCCTGCTGCTGTCAAGGAAGTTCGTAGTCAGCTTTAAGCAGCAGATTCCGGACTAATTTTCCATTTTCCAGAAAAAAAAAATGAATTAGATCTCTCCAAACCCGCTTCGTATTAAAATTACATTCAGTGTAAATTTTATCGTAAAACTTGCTGATATTTTTTCTCAGATTTATTTGAGAATATAATAGAGACAAAATGGTGGATTGATTACATCACTCGACATCAGTGTAAGAATATACAGCTTTCTATCTGTTTTTGAACATCGGTGATGCGTATAATAACGCGTAAAACACATGCAACAATCATTAATCTTCTCTTTTAAGAAACTGTTTTCGAGTGAATTACTTTAGAAAAGTTCTCATGGAATAGGCACGTTTTCGGAATGGTTTTTCCAGTTGTGGAATTCGTCCGTAACCACAGTTCATTTGAAAGAAAACGAAAATGACGTTTTCAGAATAAACGGCTCGTTTTTAGTGGGAATAACCGAAACAGAATGAGTTGCTGGAGAACGATGAAACAAATACAATACATTACGATGCATAGTTTTTTTCTTTTGATGTCATGTTTGGCTTGAAGAATGTTAAAACATCTATTTTGGGCCATATACTCTGTGTATACTGCGTAATTAAAAAAAAAAAAAAAAATAGGGCAAAAACTCAAGGTGAGCATTATAAAGGAATAATTTTTACTGCTTCCTATAGTCCGACGATACACCTATAATAAAGACATTTATTTAAATTAAAAAATAAAACGGTAAATATTTTACTCAATAAAAGTATTGCTGCATCTCCATTTCATTCCTATTTCACTTCTTTTATGCAGTGATAGTCATACTAATTATTAATACTAATTATTAATTTATTATTTTTGTTTTGAAGTGGTAATTAAATACGTAGTTGTTTATTTAAAAAATAATTAAATATTAACGCTACAACAAGCTATTTCACTTATGTGAACATAAAAGTGTTTTGAATTGCAACTTTTTATGTTAAATAATAAATAAATGACCTAATGTTTTATTTTATATTATTTATGTAGGGTACATAAGAAGAACAAAACCAACCAAAAGCTAATATTAGAGCTTTACTTAAATGTGGCCTCTAACAGTAATAATTTTAAATGAGCGCGTGAAAGAGGAACAGCCCTTGAAAAGCTCCTTCGTAATGTGATGATATAAATTGAGTGAGAAGCTTCTATAGGGTAAGGGCCAGTAGTTATAATGGGCTATGAGATACGTTTGAAGCGCTACGGTCTACTTTTTGCAACATGAGGGCTAATGAGACCGGGACCTACTATTTAAAGCCGATTCCGAACGGCTACGAACATCTATGCCATTGTGGGATTCGAACCCACGAACTCCGGTTCCGAAGGCCAGCACCCTAACCACTCGGTCATTGTCCGGCCATAAAAGCGTGGAATGCTCAACATATAATAATTTATAATATTAATATTTTAATATAAATACTCCGTATATCTGTATTGAAAATATGTTACTTTGACACAGATTCCAATAGCACACCACGCTTTTTAGTGCATTTTATCTCGTGTTTTGTTAAATAAAAGCAATTAGAAAAACATAGATTTATTTTATTTTCAACTTTTTTAATCTTCAAATTTTGTAATCAATTTTCGTCCGTAATAGTTTCAATTTACATTAAATCTATTTTGCACATTTTTTTTTATTATGTATAGACTTTTTTTTATAAAAAAAGCCAATTTAGTACTACTTTATTAAAATTAATACAAAAAAATCACAAATATACCAAAAATGTTAAAATTTTCAGAAAAATATAGCAAAAACGTCTTAGTTACGTTGCTTGAAAATAGATGGCGATATTAGTTTTAAATCTCTGCAATTAAGATTCTCAGCACTCTGAACAGTTTTATGCATTAACTAAACTACTTTTTTTTTCCTCCAATCTAATTTTTTTTTTGTGATTTAATATTGTAATGTCACCGGAAATGAACTTATGTGCAAAATTTCAGATGCCTAGCTTGTCAAGAATAGTTAAAAATTGATTGCAAAATTTTAACTGACACCGCAAGTTAAATAAAAGAGATTAAAAAGGTTTTCTAACCTTTAATTTATACTCAGTATAAACACTAAACGAAATGTATACATAGTGTTAAAACTACTTATTTTCATGTATACCCAAAGAATTATTTCTGATTAAAGAAGAAACATGATACTACTGTCCGCAATATATTGTATGTATATTTTGTATTTATACAAAATACTATACTATATTTGGATAACCCCCTTATCTTTTTGCTTTCTTTTGAGTACAAGAGATTTCGAGATGATTCTGTCGACAATTACTTTCAGAATTTTTTTTTAAAGGGGGGGGGGGGGTTAATTTTTAACCAAATGAATTTGTAAAATTGTTAGTTTATTTTTGGAATTTCAACAAAAGTTGCTGTATGCATTTAGTTAAAAAATTAAGTTAAAAAATACCTATTTTTCAAGCATGTGCATTGGACATTTATTTAGTAAACCTCCTCATCTTTCATCCAATATTTATTATTTTTTAATTCTAATTGCAAAGTATTGTGTACAGTGTCGTTCATCATGTTTTCCTGAAAATAGTATTCTTTTATACAGAGAACTCTGCAAATTACAATCGAAACACTTTTTAAAATTTGGGATTTTTTTATATGAAAAGCATAATTTCTCCATGATTATACGTTCTATCCCCATAAAAATATAAACAAATTATTACAAGAAGCTTCCTAAAAATATAATAATTCTTAACGCATTTCAGACTTTCGTTTTTACAAGATTATCCAAAACATATTCATCTTTTTCCAATTTCTTGACGGTCTCTACGGAGTTCCGGGAAAACATCTTCGTGGAAATTTATGACGTCTATCATGATCCTTAGAAGCCCAAGGTTTCAGAATAGCTCCTCATATATGTTTCTAGATATTCAACAAAACGTCCAAAATCGTAAGCATTGGTCATATAGTCTATTACTAAGGTGATAAACATTTTTCCAATGAAAAGGAGAATATACTAACGGCGGACATAAATAAACTAAATAATTACTGTCATGTTTCAGTTAAATACGAAATCAACAAGGTTACTATAATTCATTCGTGGAAATTCATGACGTCTATCATGATCCTTAGAAGCCCAAGGTTTCAGAATAGCTCTCATATATGTTTCTAGATATTCAACAAAACGTCCAAAATCGTAAGCATTGGTCATATAGTCTATTACTAAGGTGATAAACATTTTTCAATGAAAAGGAGAATATACTAAACGGCGGACATAAATAAACTAAAAAATTACTGTCATGTTTCAGTTAAATACGAAATCAACAAGGTTACTATAATTCATTCGTGGAAATTCATGACGTCTATCATGATCCTTAGAAGCCCAAGGTTTCAGAATAGCTCCTCATGTATTTTCTAGATATTCAACAAAACGTCCAAAATCGTAAGCATTGGTCATATATTCTATTACTAAGGTGATAAACATTTTTCCAATGAAAAGGAGAATATACTAAAGGCGACATAAATAAACTAAAAAAATTACTGTCATGTTTCAGTTAAATACGAAACACCAAGATTACTATAATTCATATAGAAAATAACACTAGTTTATTTTTTATCAAATAATATGACTATCGATGACAATTCGAGAATAGCAACGGTGTGTGGACTCCGCTTTATGTGACCAGTTTGAAACACCGGGATTTTGATAGCAATAACCGATTGATAATAATAAACGATATGCAGAATTAGATAAATTTGAACCCCCCCCCTTTAATTCCCATGTACTAAATTTCAAAACAAAATGAAAAAAACTTACCTTATATTATCCTGCATTTATGTATATTATTCTTTAAAACATAATTGTATACATAATTTAAAAAAAAAATTGATCAATTGTTGATTGTCTACAATTTTTTTCTAAGAACTCATTGATTAATTGTTGGTAATCATAATCATCCTGTCATATCGATTTAAAATTTCGATCTTTTGTTTTAACGTTAAATCATTTCGCTTCTGGCTTCCATATCGACAAGCTGCATATAATCGAGCAAGACATAAAATGTGAATACCAGTGACATGCGGTCCATATATGCTCTCTCTCTCTCTCTCTCTCTCTCTCTCTCTATATATATATATATATATATATATATATATATATATATAATATATATATATAAGCTTATTATATATAAAGGCTTATTCTAATATCTATGAATTTATATATGCATATATATATATATATATATACGCACATTAATTTTCTATACAAATTCTCCTGAATACTCTCTTTCTCACTCTCTCTCTCTATGCGCATATGTGTATATATATATATATATATATATATATATATAAATATATAATATATATATATGCGTATATATATGTATATATAAATCCATAGATATTAGACTAAGCCTATATATATATATATTTATTTATATATATGTATATGCATATGTATATATATATATATATATATATATATATATATATATATATATATATATATTATTTCTCTCTCTCTCTCTCTCTCTATATATATATATATATATATATATATATATATATATTATATATATATATATATATATATAAGCTTATTATATATAAAGGCTTATTCTAATATCTATGAATTTATATATGCATATATATATATATATACACACATTAATTTTCTATACAAATTCTCCTGAATACTCTCTTTTCTCACTCTCTCTCTCTATGCGCATATGTGTATACATATATATATATATATATATATATATATATATATATATATAAAATATAAAATTAATGTGTGTATATATATGTATATATAAAATCCATAGATATTAGACTAAGCCTATATATATATATTTATTTATATATATGTATATGCATATGTATATATATTATATATTTATTATCTTTCTCTCTCTCTCTCTCTCTCTATATATATATATATATATATATATATATATATATATATATATATATATAGGCATAGAGAGAGAGTGAGAAAGAGTATTCAGGAGTGGGCAAATGGCGGAATTTTGAGGCTTGCCTCGGAATTCCCGCAATTTATAGCTGAAAAAATATAGCATTTATTAGAAAGACTATGATATATTCGAATGATTTGATGATCATTATTTATAACTATCTAAGCACCAGTGGCATGCGGTCCACATGTGCAGGGTGTGCACTGCACACCCTAGCAAAATTATGAGAAATAATAATTTTCTGCACCTATGCCTATCTATCTTTATTAGGTATATAATAAATATAATTTATAATACATTCAAATATTATGTTGATTTGCTTTTTTGTATTCTCGCAGTGCATGCGGTACTAGGTGCTGCACCACATAGCACGTTCAAAAGCAAACAAACATATGAAATTTTTATATGTACGCACTGTGCACTAATAGAAAATCACGCTTTATATGTATGGGCTACTGGAGAAGCACATCATACTATAGCACTGAGGCAAGTGCAGCTATTCTTGCACTTGGCAATCAGAATCATCCGATCATTGTGTACAAATGAATAATAAACGTTAAAGAAGTGTTTAATGTACATTTTATGGTTTTATATTGTTGTTGTTGTTGCTCTCTGCACACCCTGCATGAACACCTACCGCACGCCACTGGTGAATACGTTCCTTCTCAATTTCGATAATATGTGTTGCCTTCTGCTTATCTTACAACCACTGCCCACCAGCAGGGTGTGCGTATTTCTGAAAAATTTCAGGAGCGTGTGATTTCCCACTCCTTTGTTCATTTCCTATTTCCCTAGTTGGAAGAGGGAGTATTTTCAAAAATTCAAACAACAGCAAAGTAAAAGAAAGGATTGGTTCGTTCTGAATACATTGGGAATATTCCTTTACCAGTTAAAACGAGGTTCGAAAACTGATAACATTAACCGATGTAACGATCACATAAAAGGGTAATTTTAACATACAAATGAATAGAGAAAATAGGATCAAGTGGTTTCTATAACAATAAGCGATTGATAATATTAACCTCGATCACATTAAGCGGAGTCCACTGTATTTAACTTTCCGACGGTAGTCACAACAAAGTTAGAAAGTAAGCAACATAAAATTAAATAAGCGATTTATATAAACATGTAGATATTTATGAATTAGCTTTTACCTATCGAAAAGAAAGATATCTACCTAGAATTACATATTAAAAAAGGAGGACGTCTAGAAATACATTTTGTGAGAGAGGACAGAACTTTCAAAAGGAGAACGATTTGTCCCTTTAGTATTACACATTAGGAACATTATGAATGAAAATGGATCTTGGAAAAAAGGGCAGATCTTACTTAAAAAAAATAAAGATATCTGTCTAGATTACATATAAAAAAGGAGGACATCTAGAAGTACTCATTTTGAGGGAGAACAGAGGAGGACAATTAGTCATTTGAATGTATTATTTAACTTTCCGACAGTAGTCACAACAAAGTTACAGAAAGTAAGCTACATAAAATTAAATAAGCGGTTTATATAAACATGTAGATATCTATAAATTAGCTTTTACTTATCAAAAAGAAAGATAGCTATCTAGAATTACATATTAAAAAAGGAGGACGTCTAGAAATACATTTTGTGAGAGAGGACAGAACTTTCAAAAGGAGAACGATTTGTCCCTTTAGTATTACACATTAGGAACATTATGAATGAAAATGGATCTTGGAAAAAAGGGCAGATCTTACTTAAAAAAAATAAAGATATCTGTCTAGATTACATATAAAAAAGGAGGACATCTAGAAGTACTCATTTTGAGGGAGAACAGGGAGGGACAATTGGTCATTTGAGTGTATTATTTAACTTTCCAACAGTATTCACAACAAAGTTAAAGAAAGTAAGCTACATAAAATTAAATAAGCGGTTTATATAAACACGTAGCTATTCATAAATTAGCTTTTACCTATCGAAAAGATAGATATCTACGTAGAATTACATATTAAAAAGGAGGACTTCTTGAAACACACTTTTTGAGGGAGGACAGAATTTCCAAAAGGAGGACGATAGGTCCCTTTAGTATTAGACATTAGGAACTTTGTTATGAATGAAAATGTACCTTGGGAAAAAGGGCAATCTAATTTTACAAAAAAGAAAGATATCTATCTGGTATAAAATATCAAAAAGGAGGACGTCTAGAAGTACACATTTTAAGGGAGGACAGAGGAGGACAATTGGTCACTTGAGTATTACACATTAGGAATATTATGAATGAAAACGTATCTTGGAAAAAAAGGGCAGATTTTATTTAATAAAAAGAAAGCTATATGCCTAGTATTACATATAAAAAAGGAGGCCGTCTAGAAGTACACTTTTTGAGGGAGGACATAACTTCCAAAAGGAGGACGATTGATCACCGTAGTATTATATACTAGAACATTCTTGTGAATGAAAATAAATCTAAAGGATAAACAATATTCTTTTCTTTAAAAAAATATAAAAAAAGGAGAAAGAGAAAGAGAAAGATATCTATTTAGTATTACATAAAAATAGAGGACTTCTAGAAGTACACTTTTTGAGGGAGGACAGAACTTTCAAAAGGAGGACTGTCTTCCATAGAAGGAGGACTATTAGTTCCCTTAGTATTACACATTAGAAACTTTGCTATGAATGAAAATGCAACTTGGAAAAAAAGGACAGTCTTATTTTAAATTGAAATTAAATAGAAGATAATCGTACGCATATGCTAATGATCGCTTTTCCTAGCAAATAATGGATCTTTTATGTAACCATTATTCACATCAAAAGAGGTAATAACACGCGAAGTGTGACGTCACATATTGAGAATGTTCCTGTACGGTAACCTGAAAACTAGTTTCGACGAAAAAAAAAACTAGGGTGGGTGGGCGCTTCGTGTGGGGAACGGGGAGAAGTAATGCAAGAATTTTCTCGGCCTGACTCTCCTAAGAAAAAAAAAATACTGGCTATGTAAAAAATAAAAAACTATCAAAAAAGCAGGAAGAAAAATACAAGCGCCCTAGACGGGTGAAAATGGCGGGAAATTCGGTTCACACGGCGATGCCATCGTCACGTGACAGAGCGGGTGGCGGCAAGCATGATGCGGCTCGCAAAATAAAAATGGGATCTCGGGTCTGGTGTTGTATAGAAAAGAATTTTTCGGAGAAAGAGGGTGGGGGATGCAGGGAAGAAATTGTTTGCAACGGGTGGCATGGGCATCTGTTTATTGTGAAGTGTCCCCCCCCCATCGGATATTGCTGGGATCGAATTCAAAGATCTCAGGTTCGCATATCTGAAGAAGGAGATAAAAAAAGAGGCGGGAAAATTGCTCGGGGGGTATGAATGAAACGTGTCCGTCAGGATTGAAACGTGCGTATTTTGGATACCGCGCCTTTCTATGTGTTTCCGCACATTGTTGTTTTCATTGGTGGAAGTAATAATCATCTTCAACAATTGCTGCTACTGTGTAAGAAGTTGCCAACTCTGAAACTCCTAAACTTTTCACCTTGTCAAAAACGTTCTAGGAAAATTGTTAACATTTTACTTATGCATGATTCTAAGTAAGAAAAAATTTTCTGAACGTCCTACAAAATTTTCTGAAAAAGTATACGCTACTAATTTAAAATAGAAACTATATTCGAGTTAATTTCTGGATGCCAAAACTAGAGCTGGATGATATCTGAATTTTGATATTGTAATTTATCGTTTACCAAATACCAATATATTAATATCTTCTAATATATATATCACCTTACTATAGAGTTGCAAATGTAAACGTGTGTTCTGTATAAAATAATACAAACACACATATATCAATGTGTATGTTGGTTACCTAGAAAACAAAAATTCAATTTCTTAATATGAATAAATATTAATGTTAATTTCTGGATGTCAAAACGAGAGCTGGATGATATTTGAATTTTAATATTGTGATTTATCATTTACCAAATATCAATATATTAATATGTTCTAATATACATCACCTTACTATAGAGTTGCAAATATAAATGTGTGTTCTGTATAAAATAATACAAACACATATATATCAATGTGTATGTTGGTTACCTAGAAAACAAAAATTCAATTTCTTAATATGAATAAATATTAATGTTAATTTCTGGATGTCAAAACGAGAGCTGGATGATATCTGAATTTTAATATTGTGATTTATCGTTTACCAAATATCAATGTATTAATATGTTCTAATATACATCACCTTACTATAGAGTTGCAAATATAAATGTGTGTTCTGTATAAAATAATACAAACACACATATATCCATGTGTATGTTGATTATCTAGAAAACAAAAATTCAATTTCTTAATATGAATAAATATTAATGTTAATTTCTGGATGTCAAAACGAGAGCTGGATGATATCTGAATTTTAATATTGTGATTTATCGTTTACCAAATATCAATGTATTAATATGTTCTAATATACATCACCTTACTATAGAGTTGCAAATATAAATGTGTGTTCTGTATAAAATAATACAAACACACATATATCAATATGTATGTTGGTTACCTAGAAAACAAAAATTCAATTTCTTAATGTGAATAAATATTAATGTTAATTTCTGGATGTTAAAACTAGAGCTAGATGATATCTGAATTTTAATATTGTGATTTATCGTTTACCAAATATCAATGTATTAATATGTTCTAATATACATCACCTTACTATAGAGTTGCAAATATAAATGTGTGTTCTGTATAAAATAATACAAACGCACATATAACAATGTGTATGTTGGTTACCTAGAAAACAAAAATTCAATGTCTTAATATGAATAAGTATTAATGTTAATTTCTGGATGTCAAAACG
This sequence comes from Pardosa pseudoannulata, assembly GCA_032207245.1. Lineage (NCBI taxonomy): Eukaryota > Metazoa > Arthropoda > Arachnida > Araneae > Lycosidae > Pardosa > Pardosa pseudoannulata. The sequence continues at coordinate 90,064,073 of CM063505.1, read as the reverse complement.
ACAGGTCGAACGATGGCCGATTGGTTAGGGTGTTGGCCTGCGGTACCAGAGTTCGTGGGTTCGAATCCCACAGTGGCATGGATGCTCGTAGCCGTTCGGAATCGGCTTTAAGCTGTAGGTCCCGGTGTCATTAGCCCTCGTGTTACAAAAAGTAGACCGTAGCACTCCAAACAAAACGAGAGCTGGATGATATCTGAATTAAAATACTGTGATTTATCGTTTACGAAATATCAATATATTAAAATGTTCTAATATTATCATCTTATTATACAGTTTAAAATATAAATGTGTTCTGCCTAAGATAATACAAACACACATAAATCAACTTGCGTGTTGGTAATCTAAAAAAAAATAAATTCAATTGCTTAATCTGAATACATAAATTTTAATTTTAACACATTGCTTTAAAAAAGAAAATCCCATAAAATATTATTGCTTTTCTTCGGTAGAAAAAAATATTTGTGGACGCTTTAAAAAAGGGAAAAAAGGTGAGACAAGATATAAAACTTTCTGATTATCTTCAAAATTCATTTATATATTTTTTTGTTTGAAGCGGAAGATGGTTTTAAGTATTTTTTTTTAATTTTTAAAAACAGATTTTTCCTAAAATTCTTTTCAAATTTTCGGCAAAAAAAATCTGTTTTTTATAATTTTCAGAACAGGCTCACACAAATTTTAGAAAAATTCGGAAATTTTAGGATTAGAATCACTTCTGCTTTTACTTTACTTTACTATTTTTTACTCTACTTTCGGCTTAATGTAAGTCATTGGTCTCAATCGATGCTCCGCAAAAAGTTCATATGCAAATAGTCCTTATTTGCATTTCTTATATTTACTTATATAAAATTTCCACACACTTTTTTTCTTTTTTATTGTTCTTACCGATTTAAAGGTAGCAGTGCTTAGGAATATTTTAAAATCGGTACCGTTCGGTAAATTCAAGGGTACCGTAGCAAGTTTGAGAACCTTTGGAATAGTCTCTGGCGCAGACATTTTTGACGAAGAGATTAATTTCCGAAATTCATTGACCTGACTTATACAGGTAATCCCCGATTGTATTAAACTGTGATTATAAACACCTCTTGCAGAACGACGCCCGAGTATATAAGGCACAGCTCCTTGATATGGAATTCTTGGTGTTTAATCCCTCTGCTGCCATGAATAATCGTAACTGGAATCGGCTTTAAGCAGTAGGTCCCTGTTTCATTAGCCCTCGAGTAGTAAAGCAGTAGGTTGTAGCCCTCTAAACCCACCAACCATCATTAGCAACTGGATTCTGTAATTTGAGCATTTACATTTATTTCATCGTAAAAACTTTTAACATAGTTCCCCTCATTCTGAGAGAAGGAAATTGTGATGATTATTCGGGTGGTTGTTGAACCGCCTTAATTAATGGATGACAGGAAAGTCGTTAAGTCAACTACGCTATCGTTATTTACTTCGGGGTTCAATTCCAGACTGAAGAGTTTTTCCTCCGTTTACAATAAGTTTTTATGATTGCCTTTTATCATAAAGGATAACAGAATTTGAACCTTAATGATTACCTACTCTTTATTAGACAATGAATGCATTTCGCATTCATATAATTGATAAATAAATATTGTATAAAGCAATGTATATAATATATATATACATATATACACTCATAAATACATATATATATATATACACACACGCATATATATATATATATATATATGTATATGCATACACACACACACATATATATATATATATTATTTATCGATCTAATTTTATCAATATAATTATATATATATAATATAATATATATATATATATATATATATATATATATATATATATACACACACACACATATATATATATATATATATATATATATATACATATACATGTAATGAGACTGACTTCTCGATGGGGGGTTGCAGTCATGGCCATAAAAATGATACCATTTCAGCTAAAGACCTTTATTAACACAACTTTGAAGGACGGATTCCCACTTCATCATAGGGACAAACTGAAGGGTCAGCTAGCATGAAGTTCTATGTACAAGACAAGTAACACCTGGGTCAACATCTATGTGAAAATATCTCTAGAAAAATCAGTCTCCGCTAGCGTGTATCTCCTTTAAATTTGGAAATTTCCTAAATTGTCCGCTAGGGCCATGTAGGTTTATAATTGGCCAGGCCCCTTCTCTGAGGGCGTAACCTGTAGCCCCAGTGGTCAATTTAGGTTAGGGGTTAAAAAGGGGAATGGAAAATGACGCGGGAATTTTTATCCTTGATTTAAGTTTTGAAAACCCCTGAGAATTTTCCTTACATATATATATATATATATATATATATATATATATATATATATATATATATATATATATATATATATATATATATATATACATAAATATATATAAACAGATATATATATATATATATATATATATATATATATATATTGATAAAATTAGATCAATAAATAATAGATAGATAAAGACAGATAGTTAAAATTACTTAATAATACATGTAATGCGCTCCACGCAGCAATTACATAGAGGTAAAATAAATATTATAATAATACAGAACCAAAATCAGAACCGAAATTCTATAACTTTATAAGCCCAGTAATTGTAAAAAGGAAAGGAAGAAAGAAGGATTGGATGTGGAAGGTTTACGACTTCCATACACGGTTAAAACAATTGAAATGAAATGAAGCTTTTTGCCTCATCTCGAAGTGAAGTTCCAAGCTGATACTTCCACACTGAATTCGTGTAACTTGTGGCGAGAAGGACAACGAAAAAACAAACAAACAAATTGAGTCTCAAACTATTGCAATTCATTCGTAATTTCTGTGACGAACGAAAACTATCGAAACTGCCAGTTCAACCAGCCAATTAGCGAACACTATAAGTCATGTGGATGATATAACTTAAGCGTCATAACTCTATTTTTAGCTATGTAACAGGAAGGAATCTACTAGGGAACATTCAAGAACATTCTCTAGGGTTGAAAAAAAATAATTATTGTATAGAAAAAAAATTTTTTTAAATTAAAAATCCAGAATTGCTTCTTAATGATATTATTATAATGTTATTTGAAACCTTTCACTGTCAACGTATCAGTGGGCAGTGGTCAGCACAACAGGCATCAATACGAGAAGTCCCAGGACCGAATCCCCGAACGGGCGATGTGGGAATTTTAATTTAATCTAATTACGTTTGTGATGATAGTACGCGTGGGGGAGCCAATTATTTTTAAAATAATTTTTTACCTTAATTTTCCAACAAAACGGTCCAATTTATAATTAAAAAAAAATATATTTAAAAAAATTTATATTTAAAAAAAAATTTATAATTTTTGGATTTACAACGTTAAAACAGGGCAACGTGTATCGGGTCGTGTAATATGTAATTACGGAGTTCGCTCTGAACTATCTGCAACTTGAGTTTCAGGGACGAACTAATAATAAAAATGTGCTTCCTGCAGGAAGAGAAAAAGTGAGAAATTTTTCCCAACTTGAATCCCGTTATTACAAATTTTCTTAAAAGAAACCCGCTATAACGCGAACACTATATATTGTAAAGACCTTCCTTTGTTCAGCAAGCGAAAGACCGAAATCAGTTGATCTGAATCCCTCCTGTTTCGACCCTACTACAATAGCTAGGCGACGCAGTGTCTGAGATGTTGACAGTTCTGATGAATAGGCGTCACGCCCCTGATCGGTCGCGGTAATGATTCCAGAGGATTGCCTCGAGAATTCCGAAAACGGAACAGCTAGCGAATGAGAATTCAACTAAATAAGAGATTTGAAAAAAAAAAATTTTCAATTTTACAACTCCTCTTCAACCTCCACTCAAAATACAGTTTTCTTTTTCTTTTTGTTTAAATTAATTTTACAATTTACACTAAATCACAAATTTGTGCTGAAAATCACACTCAGTTTATTTAATTTGTGATTAAGTGAATGTTTCAGTCTATTTAGTATGAATGTTATGTGTTTCCTTTGTGTTTTCTTTGTTAATTCAATTAGATTTTAAATATTCAATTTTTGTAAAATTTTTCCTCAAAATGTTGTTTTTGTTTATGTATCAATTTGTTGAGTTACGATCCCCTCGCCAGATTTCAAACGCCACGCTGCAAGCACGCCACGCACGCAAGCTGCAAGCACGCCAATTTCGCCAAATGTGGTTGAAGCACCAACAAGATCCACGATTAGAAACAGGAGAGTGGGCTAAGAAGAGGAGTTGAAAAATGTGCTTCCAGAAGGAAGAGAAAAAGTGAGAAATTTTTCCCAACTTGAATCCCGTTATTACAAATTTTCGTAAAAGAAACCCGCTATAAAGCGAACACTATATATTATAAAGACCTTCCTTTGTTCAGCACGCGAAAGACCGAAATCAGCTGATCTGAATCCCTCCTGTTTCGACCCTACTACAATAGCTAGGCGACGCAGTGTCTGGGATGTTGACAGTTCTGTTGAATAGGCGTCACGCCTATGATCGGTCGCGGTAATGATTCCGGAGGATTGCTTCGAGAATTCCGAAAACGGAACAGCTAGCGAATGAGAATTCAACTAAATAAGAGATTTGAAAAAAAAATTTTCAATTTTACAACTCCTCTTCAACCTCCACTCAAAATACAGTTTTCTTTTTTTTTTTCTTTTTTTTTTTTTTTGTTGTTTAAATTAATTTTACAATTTACACTAAATCACAAATTTGTGCTGAAAATCACACTCAGTTTATTTAATTTGTGATTAAGTGAATGTTTCAGTCTATTTAGTATGAATGTTATGTGTTTCCTTTGTGTTTTCTTTGTTAATTCAATTAGATTTTAAATATTCAATTTTTGTAAAATTTTTCCTCAAAATGTTGTTTTTGTTTACGTATCAATTTGTTGAGTTACGATCCCCTCGCCAGATTTCAAACGCCAAGCTGCAAGCACGCAAGCTGTAAGCACGCCAATTTCGCCAAATGTGGTTGAAGCACCAACAAGATCCATGATTAGAAACAGGAGAGTGGGCTAAGAAGAGGAGTTGAAAAAACTAGCTGTAACCTTAGCTGGCGTTCTCAAGTAACTGGAATCGTAACTGTCCAAAAAACGGTTGGTAGGACCGTAACTGCCCCCCCCCCCAGGTATAAAAAGCCTAGAATTTTGCGACAGGCCTTTTCGACATTTTTTACGTAGGTGCTTTGACCTCTTGGAGGCTTCCTCGAATTTTGACTGGAGCCAGCTGTTTAGTGATTAAGTTCGGGAGACTCGTAAAGTCCGCTCATATAAGGAACGGCAGGGTCTCGGACACCTAACGGGGGATAGATTGGGTTTGCATTGCATCCTGGGAAAGCCTCCCATTTTGTGAGATTATTTAATCTTTTATCCGACTGTGATCGTCGTGGTAATGCTATGCAAGCAACAATCCTTTACATTTCGACTTGTTTTGGGAGATTAGAATCCCTTTGTATATAACCAGTATTCACTCAAGAAAATAAAAGTGATTTCCAATTCTGTTAAGTCTGTGATCCTCCTTCACTCTACTTCTTCGCTCAAGAATATTGAAGGATTCACAATATATGCATGATATGTGTATGTGAATTTTTGTATTAGATATTGCATGCATTAATTTAATCAAAATTGAACTAATCGCTTTATGTAAAATATTAAATTAAATTCAATTTTCTAAACTATACTTGAGTTCAAGCATTATCTCATACTACGATTCATCCAGTTATAAACAACCCAGAAACCACGTATAAGCCTGAAACTGACAGATAACATTTAACAGCTGTTTCGAGCTCAGCCAAGAATGCGATGATTTGTTTATTACATTCCGATAACATCATGTGCTGCGTTCAAAACAACTCGGCGTAACAGTAAGTATTTTCTTTTACCCAAATTACCTTGAAAATTATTTCAACCAGTTTCTCCAGTTTCTCTTTACGCCAAAAATGATAGGTTAGGGAAGGTATAGGAAGGTAAGATTGTTGATGGAAATGATATCAGGAGGGAATATTATTTAAATTCTAAAATACCAACAGTATAATTATTTGACTTCTGCTACGAAAATAAATTTAATAATTTCAAATAAGCATTCTAAGAACGTAAGGTTTATGGTCTGAGCAGGCATCCTATTGGATGGCTGCATGTGCTCCATATCTTTGAAAGAGGAACTGCGGTTGTGAAGTATAGTGATGAAATTTTGAAGCCTTATGTTTACCTTTTCAAGACTGCAGTTGGTTCTGATTTCATTTTAATGGGCGGTAACGAGCGGCCACATGAAGTTCAAGTCGAGGATTTTCTGGAGAGAGAAGATATTCGCCGGAAGAATTTTCTAATCAGATCCACAGACTGCAACACTACAGAGCTTGTTTGAGATGCTCTGGGTAATCGCAACTAAGAACATTCTAGGTCTGAAACCGACATTGCTAAAGAAGTGAGGCCAACTCCTAAACTGTCTTAGGGCTGGTCTCACCAAAGTCGTTTAATGGCTAACCACGATTAACCCATGGCGCCAACTAATGGCGGGACGTAATTCTCCGTTTAAATAGAGATTAACCGTGGTTAGCAGTTAAATACTTTGGGCAGACCGGCCCTTAGAACCAGAATGAAATCATGATATAAAAGCCTGTATATCTGTAAGAGGAGAACAACTCATGTTAATCCTTTTTTCTTGTTAGGTTCTGTAACCACTGTTTCAAACCTTCCGATTTCTATATGCGTTACTAATAATCATGCGTATTTGTTATAGTTGTTGAACTTGGATTAAAATTCATTGTATAAACCTCCATTTAAATGAAATTTTATTAACATCAGTCCGGTAGTTCTGTAGATAATCAACCAAATGTGAAAGTTCTATTAATTGTGAATGGTTTGTGACAACTGGTTTGTATCTGAAAAAAAAATGCTGTTCCGAAAGACTAGCGCTGAGAGGCTATAGTCTATTTAGTCCTATGGTAAGGGTAGCACAGACTGATTAACCAGAGATACAGGATACTCAACAAGGTTACAGTTACAGGATGGTACCAATAGTTCTAGGGGCTTACTCTGGACGTTGCGAGTCGGTTCGAAAATTCGTTGTAGCGTTAATTTGACGTCAGTTTGATCGTTCCCTCGCATAATGTCAGCAAGATGATGTCAAAATAACGTCACAACGAATGTTCGAACCGACTCGAAAATTCCAGAGTAAGCCCCCTAGAGATAATCGATCAAATCTAAAAATCTTAATTTTTAATACCAGATTTTATTTCTCCTGTCAAACTGGTTTGTATGTACAAGCAAAATTTCTGCTAGATAAGACTAGCGCCCGGGGGCTATAGTACATTTAGCCCTGTGGTAAAGGTCGTACAGGTTGGTTATCTTACGTAATAATCATTAAAACATATCAGTGTGTAAAAATAGGTTCAATAAAGGCCGTACCCTGTCTCATGTTTGGTCGTTTGGGAAGAACAACCGGTTTATTTTTTTGGGAGGCCCAAAAGAATTTTGTAAGAGCAAGTCTGACCTGCTTCCCATCTACCGTACTATGCTCGCAGTTAGGATAAAGACCCCAAGCAGAGATGTGGATTTCTGGGTGGCTTCGGGCAAGAGTAGAAGCTTCTAGAATTAAAATTGACCCGAATTTTGCAAGAGAGTTTTGAAGTTTGATGGGATAGATTAAACCTAGACTCAGGGCACGACTAAGATACTTTTATGCCCAGGGCACAATCCAATTTTTGTGCCCACCACACCCCTTGCAAATTTATAGCGACAAGTTATTATCATCACTACAGTCATATAAAAATTATAACATTGAATTAGCAAACGGATTTAAGAAATTAGCATTAAAGTAATATTCAAAATCAAAAACGCAAAATTTTCATTTTAAGTAATCATTATTATATCTGTTTAGCCATGCTAAAAATTAAGGACTTTTAAGGACCTAGAGTGATATACTTTTTTATTTTCTACCTTGTCATACTCACAAGCTATGTGGTACAGAAAATAAATATTAATAATAGAATTAAAAATAGTTTAAATTGATGAGATGATTTAATGGTTTATAGTGGTACGTTGGTAATAATCTTTTTATAAATATTCAATAACCCATAGGATATAAAGAGCACCATATTCGTTGATTGGATTAATTATCAGGTAAATAACAGTAAAATTAAAGTAAGTAGAAAACAATATAGCTCATGACAAACACAATTACCTCGTACAATAATTTATTAAAACTTAACGAAAGGGGAATTGTGCATGTGGATTAAAAATTATACTGAAGAAGTTCAAATGAACAAGATATCACGTGGGAAAGGAAATTACTACAATGACATTGACATAAAATTCAATTGTTATGCACAAAATAATGTCAAAGATATTGATTGAAATTTATCAGGACTAAATATTTAGCAGGTAAAATTTAAACACAGAAATAGATATCAACCACTACAAATTATAATAACAACAGTATAAAATGATAAACAAAGGTAAAAAATTATAAATTTCACCAGGAAATGAATACAAAAAGATATGCGTACAAAAAGCATTAACTAAAGCAGTAGTAATATACAGCTAGCACAAGAAAAAAAAGTCATCAAGTAAGCGGCAATATATAACAATTAGTGCATTAGTAAATTAGTACAGTTAGTAAATTTTTGTGCGCCCTAAAATTTTCGTGTCCAGGGAACGTGCCCCAAGTACCCATGCGATAATCAGGCCCTGCCTAGACTAGGCACTTTGTACCCAGGTGTAAAAGTAATTGCAGATTTTTTATTCTGTCATTTTAAAGTAAAGGAATTAGGTTAATTCGAAAATGTCGAATCACTTAAATTTACAGTTTTTTAGTGCATTAAAGTTATTAAAGTGAGATGAAAAGGTCATGCAAAGTTGAATAGAAAGCGAGTCACGTTATTTTCCCTCTCCCCACAAACTAATCTTAAGATCAAAATATTCATACATCCTACAGTTCAGAGGTTCTCAAACGTTTTCGATTTTTATCATCCTATCCTGAGTTATGTCTTATGAGAATGAAAAGATACTGTGTCTTATTAGAACATATTGTATAAAGTAACTTGGCAGTTTTCACTTTTTTTTAGGGGGGGGGGAGGCATGGGTGATTCTAAGTGAGAAAATATTTTCTGAACATCCTAATAAATTTTCTGAAAAAGTATACGCTACTAATTTAAAATAAAAACTATATTAAGGTTAATTTCTGGATGCCAAAACTAGAGCTGGATCATATCTGAATTTTAATATTGTGATTTATCGTTTACCAAATATCCATATATTAACACATTGTATGCTGGACAGGTACTAGTACGTTTTCTGACGATTGATACTTGAGCACGGGACACGTACTAGTACGGGCTAGTGTAACAACATGGTTTGTTTTCTGGCACAAAATTAACGGTATATACAGGAAAACGAAGCCGAATGTTCTTGTCTACTACATAGATTCTGGAAAAATTTAGACAAATAAAAGCTACTTTTTACATCAGTAGATGCGGAACCACAGAACGGGAATGTTGATTATAAAAAATCAATTTAGATTTAAAATTAACTTTTATTTATCCTTGCGAAAATGATATTATATATATATATATATTATATGTATGTATATTTATATATTATATATATTTGTATTTATATATATATATATATATATATATATATATATATATATATATATATATATTTGCTTATATATTTCAATATAAAATACAAAATGTTGGTTAAAAACTAAATAATTTTCGATCTATTGAGATTTAACTGAATACTAAATTTACGCGCAAAACGCCTGCTTCCGGTACAATTTAGCTGCGAAATTTACCCGCACACAATGTGTTAATATGTTCTAATATATATCACCTTATTACAGAGTTATAAATATAAGTGTGTTTGTTCTGTATAAAACACAAACACACATATATCAATGTGTGTGTTGGTTATCTAGAAAACAAAAATTCAATTTCTTTATCTGAATGCATAAATTTAAATTTTAACATATTGTTTTAAAAAAGAAAATCACATAAGATATTATTACTGTTCTTCGGTAGAAAAAAAAATTTGTGGAAGCTTAAAAAAAAGAAAAAAGGGTGAGATAAGATATAAAACTTTCTATTTATCTTTAAAATTTATTTAGATATTTTTTATTTGAAGCGAAAGATGGTTTCAAAAAAATTTTTTTTTTTAATTTTCAGAAACAGTGTTTTTCAGGAAAAAAAAATCTGTTTTTTATAATTTTTGGAACAGACTCACACAAAAACGTTTTGGATCAGAATCACCCCTGGGCAAAAGTTTTCAATAATAAATATTCGATAATTCTAAAACGGCAATGTTTTAATCCTTTCTTAACTGTTATTTTAATTATTGTTTATTTAGTTATAATGGCAAAATCTTAATAAACCTGTAAAATCGAGGTAAAACACAAAACATGATAGTTTCTTTCGTTTATTCTTCCTTTAAATGTTCTCTGTCACAAGGCTTGCAAATATAATTCTCATGAATGAAGGGAGGTAAGATTAAGTAGTAAATACCTAATAAATCAGCTAAGTAAAATTAAATTAAACCGTTTTTTATCAATTAAAACACAATTTTTTTTTCAAAAGATATAGACATAATTTTCTTGAATGCATAATACTACCTATCTATCTCAAATAGTTTGTCTTCTTTACCTTCTTGATCCTTCTCCTCTTCAATCAAACACACGTTATCATTAAAATGTAAGTATTGTTTTACTTTTCAAATGAGTTTTAATATCAGTATGTCGTACACTAATGGAACACTAATATGAATATTTCAGTATATTCTGAAGTTCCTACATATTATAAAACTAATAATTAGGATTATTCGAAATTATAACATGGATTGAACTTTAAAATTTCGGCGCACATTTGGGGTTTGGTTTGGTTTGATTTTAGAGCGCTACCGTCTACTGTTTTCCTCACGAGGGCTATTGAGACCAATACCTTCTGCTTAAAGCGGGTTCCGAAAGGTTACGAACATCCTTGCCATAGGCGTGATTCTAACCCACGAAGTCCGGTACCGAAAAGCAGCGCTCTACCATTCAGCCATCGGTCGTCTGCACATGTGGGACACTGATATTTATTGTATTTGATCTAACGATGCTCATTCGAATGACAGTAAAATTTCCCTAAATTCTGGCATACGAGACCACCCCCATTGTCAAAATAATTACCCCTATTTGGTATAGGGAATAAATTTATTGTTTTCAGGCAACTTTGGGTACAATTTGAACCACTTCTGGGATTGATCAAACGCCAAAAATGGATCTAATGATGCTTTTTGGAATGACACTAAAATTGTCCCAAAATTCCATTATGTGTGGGTGTGGGTGTGAAATTATTTGATTTTGGGATACCTTTTGGGGTGATTTGGGGGCATTTTCGGTGTTAATTAAACCCCAAAAATGGTTGATCGAATCTGATCTAATGACGCTTATTCGAATGATATATCGTTCATGTTTAAAAGATCATTTTAAAAAATCCATAAAGTCTCCCTCCCCCCAACAGATATTTAAACAAATTTTTTTTAATTCATCAAACGATGAAATAGTTGATCAAATCTGATCAATGATCAAATGAATGGCTTACTTTGAAATGTTAGTTTCCGTCACGGAGGGAGCTAACTTTATCAGGGTTTATTTTCAGTTACATTTAAACCTTGAATTGACAATGCCAAACGTATCAAAATTACATTTTAAAAATTTCTTAAATCGGGCGTTCTTTTAAAAAAATTCAATATTTTGTTAACTTTTAAAATGTTCTTTGTATATTAATTTTGAATTTTTTTCTTCTAATTTTACCTCTTTTAATACTTAAAATATTTTTGGACACCTAGGAGGTATTATTTTGCAGATAAGCTGAATAGTTAATTTGAGGGGAATATTTTTTAATTGCACGTTGAATTTTCATAAAAAATTACTTATAGCTGTAATTGTATGAATTCTCTATATTTAAGACTCTAATGATGCCTTTTCTGCTTACCATGGTTCTTATTTAATGGATTAGTAATATATGTATATTACGCCCAGTTTTTCAAACTATTCCAGGAATAGTAGAGCTTTAGGTTAAGAAACTTATGCCGACCAGATGTGCAATTCCCTCTTCAAGGAGAAAAAGATCTATTCAAGACAACATTTTTTGGGGGAAATGATCTTTAATCAGGTTTGCTCCTAATGACTGAATCCCTTGCGCACCCTATATTGTGTCCATTTATCTTCCTTCCCGGACTTCCTGGGTATTTTCTTCCCCCGCAGTGTTAGTTTCAGTATGTTTATGTTATGTTTTTCTTATAGAACTCCCTTTCCTATATAGTCTGTTGGTAGACTATCCCCCACACACGCATTTCTGGAACCCTCTTACACCTTCAATTGCCTATCGATAAATGTTAAAATAAATGTCAAAGATTGCGGAAACTAGCCCAAAAAAAGTCAGTTGGAAGTGGTCACATTCATGTGACCGGAATCTGTCTATAACCATAACGAAAGCAGTAGTTGATTAAGTAAATAATGAGTCTAACGAGTCCGTTATTATCTCCTGAAACATTTTTACAAACTTCTTGTTTGTTTCACATGTGTACTCGTCCGTTACCTAATACATTGATGGACAAACTTTTTAGGCCGCGGGTAAAAAATAGAAAGAAAATAAATTTGGCGGGCCAAAGTAAATTTTTCTAAAATTTTAAAAGCAATATACAAATACCTAACTTTTAAATACGTTAATGAGATGAATGAAATCGCGATTTCATTTTTAAAAGTTCCTTATACTGAGGTTCGAAGTGAGATGTACTGATTTTAAGGAACGGTGCTGAATGCTCATCTGTCAGTCTACTTCTAAAATTATTCTTTCTAAGGTTCAAAGTTGAAAACACTTGTTCACATATGAGAAGCAAATATACCGCTGATTTTCTGGGCGTGAGATAATAAATTTGGGATATAATATTTAAGCAAAGTAGAAAAGGAGATGGATATATAATGTATAAATATATATTTCTTTTAATTTGCCTTAGACCGGCAACTTAAAATTCTATCCGCGGGTCGGATAAAACCTTCCGGGGGCCGGAGTCGGCCCGCGGTCTGTAGTTTGCCCATCCCTGATCTAATACAATATTTAAAACAATGGAAGCATATTCTTAAAACAAAAATAAAGCAAAAATTTATTTTGCTATTATCAACGTGTCATTAGGTCAAAACCTGATAGTCTGTAACATCAAAATGCCTCTATTACCTCACACTACCGTGAATTACGGCTGACTTTTGTACACCACTGCGAAGTACAAACATAACACGAATGATAACGCGAATGTCAAGTCAGTTCTTGTGTATCAAACGGTATACTGACCGTGCCTCCTGACCTTCGACCCAGAGAAAAACCAGTTTTTTGAGGCTTGCAAGCGAAATCATGCGGGAGAGATAAGATAATTAGCACTTTTTATCGCTCAGGCTGACAAACGGACACGTATGAAATAAGCATAATAAACACACTCTGCCTCTTGTTTACGAGTTGGAAAGTAATCAAAAACCCTGTCTGATTCACCTGTTTCTAGTTTCTCTTTCAGGTCGCGATCTGGAACCTTCCCTTACACTCGTTTTCCATTTGCATAATTATTACGTCACTAGAATACGCCACCAAAGGTGACTAAGGAAAACTCGAAATCACATGTCACTGAGTATGTCAAATCTCTAATTCTAATGTTCTTCCTTTTTTACATTTCCGCATAAAGACTTTATCACACATCAAAAAGCAACGGTTTCAGTTTACGATTCCTTTACTTGAGTCAAACCCTGATCTTGAATAAGGATCTGGGTATGGTTGGTTTTGGTTTGGAGATACGGTCTGCTGTTTTTGAATAAGGGTATGAGAAATAAAGACCTTAATATACGTCTACATGTACGTGTTAGTGTTTGATTCCTTTTGATGGTGAATAATTTTCAAATGTCTTGTGTTACAGCAAATTCAATAATTTTTTTTAGTTTAGGACTTTAATCTGTTGTAAAACTTTGGATATCACGCGAGAAATCAGCATGTTCATCAACGGGGAAAGGAATTCTAACCAAGGAATCTGTTGCTTTTCAACATGTACATGGTGGAGTGTGATAAACCGTTAATGATATCAGTTTACGATTCTTCTTCCCGATGAAGAATGAGCGGATTTCTCGTAAAAACGAACAATTTTCAATCGATTAAGGTTATCACTTGTTAACCTAAATCCATATAAACCAGTTGAAAATATTTCGATCTCGCAAGAAAAATCCGCGATTTCGTCATCGAGAAAAAGAATCGTAAAATGAATTCGTTTTTTTTACCGCTGATACATTGACGTGTGATGAGCCATTAGAGGTGCAGAGAGAATATTGTTTGTCGTCGTAAAATTTGATTTCGATTATTTTATTTATATAAATGTTTTAGCTAAACAATCCTTCCTTTCAGTAATTTTGGAATTCCGCTACTATTTTTTTGCATGTTATTTATACAGAATATCTCAAGACTACATGCTAAAGAATAAAATCTGGTCGTGCTTATGGAGAATAGATACATTGAGCAAATATGACCACTTAATAAAACAGCTTGCATGGAGGATATAATATTGAGTCTGGTTTTGTGAGAGAGTGAGTGTCTGTCAGTGTGTGGACATGATCCCTCAAAAAGAACAAAGAGCTAGAAGGATGATAAAATTTGATAATGTTTATGTGTGAGAGAGACATTGAGTGAACGAGATTGAGTACACAAGAGAAAATGTGTGTGAGTGTGTGGACATGATCATTCAAAAAGGACCGAGTGAAGTCCGAGTGAGAAAAATAAAATTTGGTTACGCTTGCATTAAGACAGTTAGTAAATATGATCTCTCAAAAACTAGAATGATATAATTTGGTATGTCTGAGTGTGCCGTGAGGAACTGTATATTAACAGGATCTCTTAAAGTAATGGAGAGGAAAATAAATTAGTTTTATATATGTGAGTGAAAAAGTGTCTGTCAGTGCAAGAATATAACTCAAAACTTTAAAATTTTTTCAATGATATTGGCTGCATAGGTTTATTATAAAATATTGGCAATTATTGTCAATGACTGCCTAATGCTGTAGCATCGTGTTTGCCATACTTGATTATGTTTATGTGTGAGAGGGGCATTGAGTGAATGAAATTGAATACACAAGAGAAAATGTGTGTGAGTGTGTGGACATGATCATTCAAAAAGGATTTGGTTATGCTTGCATATAAGACAGTTAGTGAATATGATATCTCAAAAACTAGAATGATAAAATTTGGTATATCTGAGTGCGCGTTGAGGAATTGTATGTTAGCATGGTCTCTTAAAGTAATGGATAGGAAAATAAATTAGTTTCATATATGTGCATGAAAGAAATCTCTTAATGCAAGAATATAACTCAATACTTTAAAATTTTTTCAATGATATTGACTGTATAGGTTTATTAAAAGTATTGGCAATTATTGTCAATGACTGCCCAGTGCTGTAACATAGAGTTTGCGATACATTTTTGCACAATTTCGCATTACTGTTAATGGAAAATTTCAACTCTGCAGATAGGATAGGACATCACATTCTGTCTGAATTATTATAAAATACCATAGAATATATTTTTTAAATGATCAAAAAGTAAAGTACGAATTACTTCAGTTTATATTTTTCACACATTACAACGGATAATAATTCTAAAAT
Organism: Pardosa pseudoannulata; assembly: GCA_032207245.1. Lineage (NCBI taxonomy): Eukaryota > Metazoa > Arthropoda > Arachnida > Araneae > Lycosidae > Pardosa > Pardosa pseudoannulata. The sequence continues at coordinate 90,048,423 of CM063505.1, read as the reverse complement.
CTGATTATATAGGAACTAGTTACTCAATCGTTAGTTATTGTTTGGTTTTAGACTTTTCATAAAAAATTTCTATTGAATGAATTGATTCTATTGATTCTATTATTCTATGATTCTGTGATTCTATTGATTCTATTGATTCTATTGATTCTTGCGAATCTCTTATAAATTAGTCATTTGAATTTATATAAAGTTTCAATTGAGAACATTTATATAAAATTTCAATTAATAAATTTTCAAATGGTCATAAACCTATATTCTTTATACATTTGTAAGCTATGCTTAAAAAATTATCTAAAATGTCAACAGATGCAGATGCTTTTAAGTCATGTGACCAACGTATATACGTATGTATGGATGATGTAGCCTATCGCAGGAGATGGTGTTTGTTTGGCTTGCAGAGCTACAGT
>CM063505.1:90008016-90043016 GCA_032207245.1 Pardosa pseudoannulata | reverse complement strand
GAATTATTTCTAAAGACCTTCAATCCATTTTTTTCAATAGAAAGACGTTGAGTTTCGTTTTCTGCAGGAAATTGGAATAGAATTTCGACTTCAGGTACATTTTCTATGGCTTACATTTTAGTACGATATCTGACATTAGTTTTAGAGCTTTTGAAACTGCACAAAAGGTCTCTGTCGAATATAAAATTTCTTTCTTTCTTTATGTAACTTGAAATCTTAATAATACTAATTTGAAACTCCTTATTTGCCGACAGATAACACTACTTGACTTCTTCAATAAGTTTGTATATCTTCACAAATAAAAATCACGAATTTAACCCTCTAAGCGGTTCGCACGTACAATTCCGCCAGGTGTCACGTACAATTTTCGACCTCCAAAAACGCTCCGAAAATGGATGTAGTGTACATTTCTGCTAGTGCTTTCCCCCGTGGAGTTTTGAGATAGGAGGGTCAGGTCGATTGTTTAGGAACTGCACCCCTCTTTGACTGACATTTATTGAGGGATGCACCCCTTCTCCCTGAGGCACAAAGACGCTGATAGCTTCTCATGGCTTTGTCAATCTCTATTTCGAAGTATATCGTTTGCGGTAACACATGTATCTCTAATTGCACCACTTAGATATCTTGGATGACTTCCGTAAAAAAATATACATAATTCTCTTAAAAAATATTTTTATTCGTAATTTTAGAATCCATTATTTCTTATGGAATGATCTTCGAGACTTGACGAGTTTCATGTGTATTAAAAATTAACAATTTATAATGTCTATTTATATATCTATTTCGAACCGGATGTAAAGGGACAATAACGAGGGTGGGTTTCTCGTATTCCAGTCTAGTCGACAAAGGGTGAAGTAAAAAATCATAGAACACTTTGATCACTGACACAATAAAAATTACCGTATTTTTGGAGACTTTTTTCCTCCGTGTGTTCCACTCGGAGGGTTAAACTGTACATCTGAATTATTTCTAAAGACCTTCAATCCATTTTTCTCAATAGAAAGACGTTGGGTTTCGTTTTCTGCAGGAGATATTTTTCAAATTTTCTCTTGATCTATATGACGTTTTAGTAATAATAGGTACTTCAGAATATGCATTCATATCCTTAAATCACCTAGCGGCATGAATTAAAATTAATGTTAATAATGTGAATGATAAGATCCTGAATGTAAAGAAAATTTATTATTGATAGTAGAAATAAATTTTCTATTAAAATTAGAAATGCACTTTCGCATTATTATTAAAAAATGGATTTAAACTTTCTATTAAAATTGGGAATATATTTTCATGCTAAAAATATAAGTTATTAACGATAGAAATAAATTCTCTGTAAAAATTAGAAATAAACTTTCGTACTAAGAATAGAAATATATATTTGTATAAAATATGGAATTATACTACCGTATTATAAATTTGAAAAAAGTTAAAAAAAAAAAAGTTAAAAAAAAATTATTTTTTAATTTCAATGAAATTTGGTACCATTTAAGAAAAGTTTTAGAAGGTGTATTTAGAAGTTTTAGAAGCCATCGAGTGTGTTCTAATATAGTGTTAGTGGTCTATGAGAGTGTTTTTTTTTTGTGCTCTTTGTTGTTTTGTGTTCTGTGTTGTGGAATTTCGAAATAAAAATGGTTCCTAAAAAAATGACTAAATTAATTCAAAACGTCTTTTGAAATAAGAGTCTCGTCCTTCTACAAAGGTATATAAATACAACAAATTAGATTACAAATTTTTAGACCATTGTTACGCTTAAGTTTTTGTTATAAAAATAATTTGACAAATAAGTTATCTACAGGGTAAAAACCTTTAAAATCCATGCCCGCAGTGGGATTCGAACCTTCGAACTCTGGTTCCGAAGAGCAGCGCTCTACCATTCGGCCAACGGTCGGCCTTTACATTCTGGATTAGTGTTTATTTTATGAAGGAGCTATATTAGGGTGATGACGTGATAACGCTATTTTCAGACCTTATCTTTTCCCTCATTTAGTCCCCATGCTTAAACACACACACACACACACACACACACATATATATATATATATATATATATATATATATATATATATATATATACAGTGTGTCCCAAAACGACTGCATAAACTCTGCACATCTAGATTCCTCGTTGGGAGTACATAAAAACTGGCCAAACAAGCGTACATGTACGATTCATAGTTTACTAGAAAAATACGAAAAATAAAGTAGGACGTCAATTCTGGTGCAAGGAAAAAGCACTTTATTGAGCATATCAACAGCATCAGGGCCGTAGTCAGAAATTATATTCGAAGGGGGACATTGTTTTTTATGAATGTTGCTTCAATAAAACCACATGTTTTCTTTTGTATGTATACTCCTAATGAGTATCATAATACAGTGTAATTTTAAAATATCAAAATAATTAAAAAATGAACAAATTTGTAGCCTTGAGTCAGTAATGTAGTAACTACACAGTGAATTTAATAGCAAAATTAACGTTGAAAAAAATATAAACTATGCATGGTATTGAATTCTAATTTTTAAAACAGATGTATAACCTAAGAAAAAGAATAATTTTGAAAGAAAATTAAGATGTTCCCATTTTTACATGTATATTATAAAATATGCTCTTTTTGAAATTTTCTTTAAAAAATTTTTCACAATTTCTTTCGATTGTGCTACAATATTGTGATGAGTGACTAAAAGTCACTCATCACAAGTGACATCTCGCTAGTCAATCTGCTCTAACTAGTCGAATACTATTTGCACTACTGTTTAACTCAACGTCACTGTTCTAAGCACACTGTTGTCTATGCGCAGCTAGGCAAATGACACACCAACACACATAGTCAATTTATTTTGGTTTGTATTGAATTCACTTGTAATTTTCATACAGATTCGTATTGTACTTATTAGGGATTTTGCTTTCTGCACGATTTCGCTTGAGACAACAAAGCCTGTTGTCTCAAGCGAATATTAATTTTAACGAATGTAGTTATTTCCCATACCATTAAATAATAATGGAAATTTGTTCATGTTTCCACGTTTTTTTTTTTTTTTCTTATCGTGCAAATACATAAAAAAATGTTTCTAAAAAAAATCATTAATTCATTTTCTAAATTTAAATCCTACTTTACGTATGTGTACATCACGCATTTTAGCTTCTTTTCCACATTTCTTTTCTTATGTTTTCTCCAAAACAGAAAAAAAAACCTTCTTAAGCACTACAACTCTTATTTCAATAATATCAAAAAGAGAGGGGAAAAAAACCCAACCACAAACGGAGAAGTAAAAATAGTCGCACTGTTTTGATACTATTATAAGATTTAAAACGGGTGAATAAAATAAGCATCGTTCCTTTACAGAAACCTTATTAAGTGCTCTTGCTAATCCACATTAGCACGTAGTCACATAGTAAAAGGATTCCTTTTCGCAGGTTGGGATGGCATCACGCAGAGATTGTAACAGCCTCTGACGTATAGGAATTGACTGTTGGGCGGAGCGAATGTTTGCCTGCCAATCAACAGTTCTCTCTTCCGCTACATCACATCGTTTACTACGTCACGCTGACGTCACGATGTACAGGTAGTAGAAGCACCGCGCTTGCGTAAGTGAGTGTATTCGGACTGTTGGGGCTACCAGATCAGGGAATTTATCACTTTATCATACCTTATTCTCACCGAAATCGATAGCTGATTACAGACAGCATGAATGAATGATTTTTATCCCGTTATCAAAATTTTCGCTGATATTTTAATAAATTGCATCTTGCCTTTGCGGATGATGCAAGCGTTATTCAGAATCTATATTTACCTACGTACTTCACGTCTCGTATCTTTGTATCTCCCATATCGTTTTTCTTTTATTCAAGTATCGGTTATGTTTCGAAACATGCGGATAAATTAAATTTATCTTTCTGGATAAGGAACAAAGTTCACGTTTCAAAAAGAGTCGCCACCTTAATGTTAAACACCCACAGATCTTCATTTTTGCTGAGAATATTTACAAAGGCAACTCTTAATGTATTTTAATAATTATTCTAAAAACAACTTGAGAATAAAACTGGCTGTCAACAGATACTGGCGAGTGGATTTAAGAAAGAGAATCAAAACATTGTATTTCAAACACAAATTAAAAAGACTGTGATAACGTAAGAACGTATTGTTGTAATATCGGGCGTTCTATAGGTTAATATTTATAGCTATATGAAAAATTTGACCTTATTATAGCAATAAATTCTTGTATTTTATTTGTGTTTCTCAGCTGATAAGTATAAATCTTTAAGCTGAAATAGAACATGCATTTTCTAAAAGATCTAGCTTTATTGTCTACGTTTTGATGAGCCAGACTCGAATCTCAGGCTACTGAGTTCCAAAACTGGTAAGCGCTCGAAACACCTTCCTGTATAAACAGTAAACGTGCTAGATAAATGTGTGCTTCCAAATGATTTTTTGCTGGGAGTTCTACACGTAAAAAAGAGATGCGGTTGTCAGGAGAAAAATCCCTTCATTCCGGCGATTTGCATCATGGGATGATACAAGTCGCGAGAATTCTCTGACATGGTACCATAACCCTAACATCAATCATCGCACCCAGGGGAATAGGTAGCTGGCTTGAGCCTCCCTTGCCCCAAGCCTATAACCAAACTAATCAATGTTACGAAAACTGAAACTCTACTTGAGAAACAAGATAGAGCAAGAACATATATTTATCTTTACCTTTATTAAATACTCATAGAAATATTGAAGAAAACAAATGACGTAATCGATGAATTAGTAAAGGTAAAAAAAAAAAAATTACAATTTATGTATATATATATATATGTGTGTGTGTGTGTGTGTGTGTGCATGTATTATATCTGCACATATATAGATTTATATACAAACATATATATATGCACATACACACACACACACACACACACACACACACACACACATATATATATATATATATATATATATATATATATATATATATATATACTCAATAGAGGCAAGTATATCTTTTTGGCTTTGTTAAATACCGGATTATACATGGAAATATTGAAGTTAACATAAATGATGTAATCGAAGAACTGACAAGGATAAAAAATTAATTAATAATTTATGTATATATATATATATATATATATATATATATATATATATATATATATATATATATATATATGTATATGTATATATATATATATTGTATATATATATTATATATATATAATAATATATATATAAATATTATATATACATTAATAATATAAACATATTAACATTAATTGAATTTATATTATATATAAATAAAGATTATCTTACTGTTACATAATTGATGCACCTTCATTTTAGATGTCAAAAAGAATTAAGTTGGTTAATAATGAATCTAAACTGTACATCTAAAAATCTACTTACAACTTTTCATATTTAAAAACTGGATTTATATCTCATATTAAAAGAAATTATTAATTATTTAAAAGAAAAAACCGCTACGAATCCTTTTTATTTTTTCTTTAATCTTTATAGATTAAAATTTATCGTGTCTTTTGTTTTTTTTAGAAAAATTTTTAGAATAACATTCGACTTAATTCCTTGTTATTCTGATTAAGTTAACTGTTCTTGCATAGAAGTAGTCAATGAGTCTTTCACTCTAATTTTGGATACTGCATCCTGTGTATTTCACGAATTCCTGTGATACGCACTGGAACCTCCGAACTGCTGTGAAAGCCAGCGCTAATCGACAGACATGATCGTGTCCATTAGTCTATATTCCAGCTATTTTTTTTAAAGCCCTAGCCATTTATAATTATTTATATTATCTTCGAGATTATTATCATTTATTATTTATTTACATAATTTATCTAGTGAATATATTTAGTAAGAATAAAATTCTAGCTTTTCATTAAACTCTACTTTACTATATACAATATTATATTATATTATATAATTTATATATATATATTATATTATATATAATATATTATATTATATATATATATTTATATATTATAATATATATATATATTATATATATATATAAATATTAATATTATACATTATATATAATATTACATATAATACATACATACATATATACATTATATATACATTATATATAATTATGTATTATACATTATATATAATAATAATAAAAAGAAAACCTTGATTATCTTTAACTGTTTCTGAAACAGTTAAAGATAATCAAGGTTTTCTCCCATTTCTAGATGTCAATTTAAAAATTGAAAATAATAAAATCTTATACAAACTGTATGATAAAAAATCTACTTACAACTTTTCAATTAATAAAATTTGTGACTGGATTACATACATATCCACACATATTAAAAGAAATATATTTAATTATTTAAAGAGCAGCGACCGTCTCCAAAGTAATCCAATTATATTTCATACTGATATTAATCTTTATTTAGAATTAGCCTTAAATGGAAATTATTCCCTCCTTTTTATTTTTAAACTATTAAATAATTATTTTCAAATAGATTTTAATAGAATTAAGTTAATGCTTCCAATTCTCAATAAATAATAAAACTGTAATTTTAACTGACACATGAACAATATAAATACTAGATGAGTTGGTTTTTTGTATAGCTTCTAATTCGTATTTCATGGTCTTTGGGTGTATTAACGTTCGAACTTGAACAATTGTTTAACCGTGTATGGAACGTCAAATTGCTAGAAAAATTTCTTTCCTATCTGTTTAAAATGAGGCGATAAATTAATACTTATCTTTTATTATTATATTATTATATATTTAATCTTTGAAATGCTACGTGGATTGCACTACATAGGAAGTATTGAAAATTTCTTATCTTTCATTTCTACTAATACTTCTATTACTATTAACATTTATTTTATATATATATATAACACAATATATATTTTTATATATATAGATTATATATTATATAGATATAGCATTAACTTTTTGTTAGCATTTCTTAGTTTTTATGTTCTTTTATGTGTTTAAATCACATAAGTAAAATATTAACGTGTAATTAATAAAATAATAAATTGGAATAGAATTTTGACTTCAGGTACATTTTCTATGGCTTATATTTTAGTACGACATCTGACATTAGTTTTAGAGATTTTGAAACTGCACAAAAGGTCTCTGTCGAATATAAAACTTCTTTCGTTCTTTATGTAACTTGAAATTTCAATATTACTAATTTTGACATCTTATTTGCCTACAGATAACAACACTACTTGACTTCTTCTAAAAGTTAGTATATCTTCACAAATAAAAATCATGGATTTAAATTGTGAACCTGAATTATTTCTAAAGACCTTCAATTCATTTTTTTTTTCAATAGAAAGACGTAGAGTTTCGTTTTCTGCAGGAGATATTTTTCAAATTTTCTCTTGATCTATATGACGTTTTAGTATTAATAGGTACTTCAGAATAGGCATTCATATCCGTAAGTCACCTAAAATTATGAATGAACTAAAATTAATGTTAATAATGTGAATGATAAGATCCTGAATGTAAAGAAAATTTATTATTGATAGTAGAAATAAATTTTCTATTAAAATCAGAAATGCACTTTCGCATTATTATTAAAAATGGATTTTAACTTTCTATTAAAATTGGGAATATATTTTCATGCTAAAAATATAAGTTATTAAAGATAGAAATAAATTCTCTGTAAAAATTAGAAATAAACTATCATACTAAGAATAGAAATATATATTCGTATAAAATATAGAATTATACTATCATATTAGAAATTTAAAAGAAGTTTAAAGAAAAAAAGAAAGATTTATTTTTTAATCTCAATGAAATTTAGTACCGTTTGAGAAAAGTTTTATAAGCTACGTAAATACAACAAATTAGATTACAAATTTGTAGTCCATTGTTAAGCTTAAGTTTTTGTTATAAAAATAATGTGAAAAATATGTTATCCTACAGGGTAGAAATCGTTGAATATAATTCTAAAATATATGACTATAGAAAAAATTAAACCATGCAATAGTACAATATATATATATTAAAAATGGAGTTAGATTTTCTACTAAAATTAGAAATATATTTTCATACTAAAATATAAGTTGAAAACATTAAATATAATTTAGAAATAAATAGAAATAATTTCTTTTCAAAAATTAGAAATATACTTTTATACTAAAAATAGAAATATATGTTGGTATAAAAAATAGAAATATAGGTTCGTATAAAATATAAACTATCGTATAAGAAATTTAAGAAAAAATTTTTTTTCAATCCTAATGAAATTTGATCCTGTTTAAGAAAAGCTTTATAAGCTATGTAAATACAACAAATTGGATTACATTTTTAGGACATTGTTAAGCGTAAGTTTTTTTATAAAAATAATTTGACAAATAAATTATCCTACAGGGAAGATACCTTTAAAAATAATTCTAAAATATAGGATTATAGAAAAAAAAAATAAACCATTCAATAGTATAATAATATTAAAAATATATTTATTATATATTAAAAATGGAGCTAAATTTTCTGCTAAAATTAGAAATCTATTTTCATACTAAAATATAAGATGAAAATATTAAATATAACTTAAAAATAAATAGAAATAAATCATTTTCAAAAATTAAGAAATATGCTTTCTTACTAAAAATAGAAATATATGTTCGTATAAAAAATAGAAATATACGTTATTATAAAGTATAAACTATTGTATAAGAATTTAAGAAAAAAAATTTTTTTTCAATCCTAATGATATTTGATCCTATTTAAGAAAAAATAGTACAATACGCATTTATTAAAAATGGAGCTAAATTTTCTACTAAAATTAGAAATATATTTTTACACTATAAGTTGAAAATATTAAAGATGACTTAGAAATAAATAGAAATAAATTCTTTTCAAAAATTAGAAATATACTTTACTAAAAATAGAAATATATGTTCGTATAAAACATAGAAATATAGATTCGTATAAAATATAGACTTATACTATCGTATAAGAAATTTAAGAAAGAAATTTTTTTTTTCAATCCTAATGAAATTTGATCCTGTTTAAGAAATGTTTTATAAGCTATGTAATACAACAAATTAGATTACAAATTTTTAGGCCATTGTTAAGCGTAAGTTTTTGTTATAAAAATAATTTGACAAATAAGTTATCCTACAGGGTAGAAACTTTTAAAGATAATTCTAAAATATATGACTATAGATAAAATTAAATCATGCAATTGTACAATATATACATTAAAAAAGGATTTAGATTTTCTATTAACATTAGAAATATATTTTCATACTACAATATAAGTTGAAAATATTAAAGATAACTTAGAAATAAATAAAAATTAATTATTTTCAAAAATTAGGAATATACCTTCTTACTAAAAATAGAAATACATGTTCGTATAAAAAACAGAAATATAGGTTCGTATAAAATATATAATTATACTATGGTATAAGAAATTTAAGAAAAAAAAATTGTTTTTCAATCCTAATGAAATTTGATCCTGTTTAAGAAAAGCTTTATAAGCTATGTAAATACAACAAACTAGATTACAAATTTTTAGGACATTGTTAAGCGTAAGTTTCTTTTTATAAAAATAATTTGACAAATAAATTATCCTACAGGCAAGATACCTTTAAAAATAATTCTAAAATATATGTCTATAGAAAAAAATAAACCATTCAATAGTACAATACGCATATATTAAAAATAGAGCTAAATTTCCTACTAAAATTGGAAATATATTTTCATACTAAAATATAAGTTGAAAATATTAAATATAACTTAGAAATAAATAAAAATAAATTCTTTTCAAAAATTATAATTAAACCATGCAATAGTACAATATATAGAGGTATAAATCAAGATTAAACACTTCCACAAATTACCAATATATTATTAACCTTAGTGTGATTTGTATTATTCATTTAAAAAATTAATATGTTGCTTGAGATTAAAATCACTCAGAATTGAAATTATTTTATTAGAAAGTACAAAGTATCTGGCATCTAGCGGAGCTTGTACAATTCACCTACTTAGCACTAGCTAAGCCAAACGTGGCGACCTAAGAAACTGAATTAAAAATGTAAATAAAATTATGAAAATTGAGTGCTACTTCATTAGCAGCTCTATGAAGTCGACGATCTCCAAACCTGCAAGCGCGCACTTTAAGCATTAGTGAACTACAGGAAAATTTTCAGAATTCTTCAATGGAGGAATGAATATTCCATATCGAACGAAGAAACTTGCATTTCTAAGTACTAGCTTTCCACTAAAACGCAAAATAGGAGACTTCGTAAACGGGTTTTTCTAGAAGTGTTTGGAATGAATTCCCAGAAAGAAAAAGAAAAGCATAAATAAGCCAAGTGCTAGAGGGACTTGCGGTTCGTAGAGTTGTAAACCCTACTCTTCCGATCAGTGACCTTTCTGAAGGACGCAGCAGCTATTTCCGCACACCCCTCAGACTACCCTGTCACAAACAAGTGTCCAACGAAAAGTCACATTGAGAAGAAAAATAAAAGTTCCTATTTTATCAGTTTTTATCTCCCCCTTGTCCTGTCTTGAACATAATCTATCTGTCAACAGAAAATACTCTGGAAATTTGAGGCATTAGGTAATTTTTTTTGAAAGCACCTTATATTTTTGAACGAAAGGTGTTTAAATTTAGATGAATTTGCTGAGGCGAAATTATCGACGCTTAGTTCTTCACACTCTGTAAAGGCTAGATATCTGGTTCAGGATGTCTAGCCTTTGAAGAACGTGACTTGCTGAGGAACTAGCCTTGCTCATGATATGAGCAAGAGATTTTTACTTGGAGTCTCTGGAACAGACTGGCTTGCTTCCTGTGTAATTAAATAAAAAATAAAGTTTGTAATAAAGAATTAAATGTGAATAGCAGTACAAATTTAAATTTAGAAATACCTTTTAAACGACATTTAGAGCAATATTACTTCTGTTTGCAGATATTATCTAAACTGTTATAGGCAAAAATTATAACTAAGTTATTTACATATTTATTTATTTTTAATGTTTTATTTATTAATTTTGATTCTATTTATTTCAAGTATTTATTTATCTTCTTTCTTTAGCTTTTAAAAAATGTTATATTTATATTTTTAAACTTAATTTTATTAATTTATTTTTTAGAATTAATTTATTTAATTTATAATTAATTTATATAATTTTTAATGTTTAATTTATTAATTTATATAATTTTTATATTATTTATTTTCATATTTTAACTATGTTATTCTATTTATTTAGTTATTTTATGTTTGGTTATTTAAACTGAATTATATTTTGTTTAATAAATAATTTAATTGAATATTTAATTATCTTAGCATTTTATTTTTCATTTATTTTATCCTTTAATTAAAATACTTTATTAATTGTCCTAAAGATATGTAAATAATTACAACCAAGAGACAAGTCTGCAACGAGACTGCAGTTAGGATTTTTAAGATTTGGTATCTTAATTACGACTTCTTCAAATAAAAAGTAAAAAGAAGATGATTTATTCAATAATGTCGATACACACATACTCGGAAGAAGTTGAGTACAACAAGCGAGTGTAGAGCATTAAACAACTTATGATCAACTTTATAAGCAACTGCTTGTTTGCTTGTTTGCTTCTAAGCATGCTTTCTTGACAAACGTTAATTAGACAGACTGGCTTCTTAAAACATTATGTTAGACTGTGTATACCCAAATTACGAACACCGTAGCAAAATGAAGCGAACTCTATATACCAAAATGGGATTATATGCAAAACGTTTCAATAGATGATTTCAACTAAATGTTGTATGTATGCATATGTATTTAAATGTGTATGTGTATGCGTATTTATGTGCGTGTATTGCTACAGCTTAATAAATAATGCCTTAGGATTCCAATATGTTTTTATTCTCAATGATTATAATTTTACTTCTATATTAGACAACTTACATTAATTCAGTGACGTCACAAAGGGGCGATACACGGCCAGCAGCAACACGAATTTTGAATCGTTTGTTGAAAAATTACGATTTTTACCAAACTTAAAAGAATTGAAAATAAAATGTTGAATTATCAAAGATTTAAAACAATGCTTTGGAAAATCGTGATAAGGTCAATTTTGGCTTGAAAGAAATGAAGATTAAAAAAAGGCGATAACACACCTGTTTGTTTCTTCGAACAGACAAAAGACATTAATATCCACTTTATTTCAAGCGAATGTTTGATATGTTAGTTATACAACTCAGCAAAATGTTCCATCTTTTCTATCGTACTCTTGATATCATTGTTCAGTTTCAAATCGTGTGAAATATGACAGAAATAGGCTATGGAGTATGTAATACATACAGATATAACTCTCAATGTTTTAGTTTAACCAGAAAGCAGGTCGATCGTTGTCCAGATTGGTGAAAGGTCTCAAAACAGCTAATTAGTCAAAAAATGAACAGACATTAACTTTTTCGACAGTTAAAATAGAATATAAATCTAATACTAATGCTCCTTTACGCCCTAATATAGTTGATAACACTGTGTGTTTACAATATGCATAATTTAAAATTCATACATAAATTATTTTTAGGTAAATTATGTTAGAAAATCAAAGAAGGACAATCTAACATAAATTTTTAATATTCGAAATTCAAAATTTAAAAATATATTGGCAATAATTAAATTATTTGACATATAAGTTGCCAGATGTATTTACATTTGTGCATAAAATTCATAAAAGTATGAGCACAAATTAAAAAATTGGTTCTATTAGAATAATATGCTTGTATCGACATTAGTTCTGCTAAGGGTAATGGAAACAACAGTATGAAAACAAAATGAAAGTTGTAGTGGTGTGCCGATTTCGATGAAGTTTGATGAAGATGTTCTACAGAATGTTGCTTTGTATATTTTCATTCCTAGACATACATCATCACTTCTATATTTATGTTATTCCTATAAGCGTATGTGTATGTTTAATATATTATTAATTTATATTATAATAATAATAATAATGATAATAATAGATGACAATTATAATTTTTGGAGTAATCGCTTCGATGCGTACCAATTTACAAATTCACACTCACAGACAGAATTGAATGAGGCTTGAAGATAAAAAGAAAGAAAAAAAAAGTGAGGGGTTTGGGAGAGTAGTGGGACATCAGTTCTGCTAAGGGCAACAACAGTATGAAAACAAAATAAAAGTTGTAGTGTTGTGCAGATTTCGACGAAGTTTGATATTCTACAGTATGTTGTTCTGCATATTATCATTCTTAGACATAGATTATCACTTCTATATTTATATTATTCCTATATACGTATGTGTATATTTAATATATTATTATTCTATACAATAATAATAATAATAATAATAATGATAATAATAGAACAATTATAATTCTTGGAGTAATCGCTTCGATGCGTACCAACTTACAATGCCACACTCACCGACAGAAGTGAATGAGCCTTGAAGATAAAAAGATGAAAAAAAAAAAAAAGAAGAAGTGAGGGGTTTGCGAGAGTAGTGTGACATCAGTTCTGCTAAGGGCAACAACAGTATGAAAACAAAATGAAAGTTGTAGCGTTGTGCTGATTTCGATGAAGTTTGATGTTCTACAGTATGTTGTTCTGCATATTATCATTCTTAGACATAGATCATCACTTCTATATTTATATTATTCCCATACACGTATGTGTATATTTAATATATTATTATTCTATACAGTAATAATAATAATAATGATAATAATAGAACAATTATAATTCTTGGAGTAATCGCTTCGATGCGTACCAACTTACAATGCCACACTCACCGACAGAAGTGAATGAGCCTTGAAGATAAAAAGATGAAAGAAAAAAAGAAGTGAGGGGTTTGGGAAAGTAATGTGACTGCAGGTTTCCTCTTCGCTGCCTTGAGGTAGTTTCGGTTTGAGATTAGTGGTTGTCTGTCGCATACCGTGGGACTGTCCCCCACTCAAGATCATTCTTGTCGTGAATGGGCTGCTAGCCAACGGAGTGTGTCTTTTCAAAGTCTTAACGAACAATGACGCTACTGTTAGTCGGGCATTTGTTAACAATAAAAAAACCGCAACTTTACTCAATATTTAAAAGTTTTAAACAGCTATTTTTACAAACTATACAGTAAAAGCATATCTAAGAAAATAGTTTGAAATTTGGTATTTGAAATAAGACGTAGAGACGAATCCAGTTATGTAGAGTTCGTAAAACTTTAAAAGTATAACAGCCAAATACGACCCTGAAATATATTTATGTATTTGTCTTGTAATGTTCAAAATATATATCTTTTTTTTTTTTTTTTTTTCAAAATTAGTACATTTCTTTTAAAAAAATCGTAACGAATAATGACTTTATTTTAGTGTTAATTGATGCACTGGTTAATGAAAGAAAATCTCTTCACCATGTTTTGGACAGTTCTTATTACAAGATTTTAAAAGCCAAATTAATATGCGAAAAAAAAATGGGTAAACATTTTTGTATTTGAAAGTGTTAAAATTTAAATAGAGGTAAATTCAGAAATAAAGTTTTAAATATACAAACTGTATTTATGCATTTCTTTAATTTATATTTTCAAAATACAATTTTTTTCACTGTAAGTATACGTCTCTTAAAAAAATTGGGGGATTAATAAGGATGTTAGTTAAGTATTGCCTAACAATTAAAATAAAATAAAAAAGGATTTTTACGTTACTCGATATTTAATCGGTTTAGACACAGTTATTATTACAAGCTTTCAAGAACCAAGCAATATTAATAAAAAAGGTTCAAATTATTCTATTTGAAATAATTTTAATATTATGAATAAAGACGATACTAATTATGTAGATTTCTGTAAAAGTTTAAAAAAATAACCGGAAATATGATTCAAAATATATATTTATTCATTTCTTCATTTTGTAGTTCTCAAAACATATTTTTTATTAAGTCTCTTAAAAAATTAAAACTCTTTTTACTATTTAAACTTTAAAATATAAATGAATAATAATATGTATAAATTATAAATTTGTAAAAACATAATTGTAGTTGTTTAAAAGAAGTAACTAATCATACACTATAGTTGTTTAGAAGTGTAAAACTCACATTACAGTATCAAATGTAATATGTATAAACCTGTAAAGTAATAAAACTTTTATTCCTTAATTTTACTTTAAATGTAAAATATTATGCGTGTATCGACTAATCTATAAATATTTTGTTTCTATCTTTATCTGGAATGAAATGCATGTTGATATGTATTTCACTAAAATCGCTTCATATATAAAAGATGTTTTCATCCCAAACAAGAAAACAATTTTACTTACATTTTTAATTTGTAGAAATAAAACATTTAAATGCTAATTGGATTATTTTGAGACTTGAAATAGACTTAATTTTGCGTTGATGAAATACAATTTCATTTGATATAACTAAATTTGAGAAGAAAGAAAAATCTCCACATATCTATACAAGTTAGGATTTTTTAAAGATTCTGCATTCTAAAGATAATTTTCTGTATAGAAATATTTGTAATGATTTAAGTATATATACTACAGTGCTTGAGTCTCATATACTTTACCATTTTCAGGTAGTCATTTATCTTTATAAATGTGGCAGATATAAACTAAATCAAACGATTGAAAAATGAAATGCTGAGAATTTCAGAATTTAAACAATAAAATTTGAAACTATGACTAATTAAAAAATAACATTAAAATTTGGTTTTAAAGATTGTCCAAATATTTTCTATTTTTTAATATACTAAATGCTAGTGGTCTAATCGGTAAGCACTGCCTTTTGGAACTTAAGTTCATGGGTTCGCTTTCGCTGCTGTCATAGTTTTTTGGTTTGGAACGAGCTTCAAGCAATAGATCCTGGCTTAATTAACCCTTGTGTAGTAAAACTGCTGACAATAGCGCTTCAACGATCAAAATTAACAAACTAAGCGTTAAAAAACTTAAACTAAGCGTTGCAACGAAATTATAGTTCTTGAGAACAAATTCAATCTGTTCTCAAGAACTATAGTTTCGTTACAAAGCTTAGTACTCTTAACATGTTAAATTATTACATTAGAATCCCTTATGTTCTGCGTTTCCTTTTTATTTTAACCCTAAAAAGAGCTAAGATCAAAGATAAAATAACGTAAATAATAAATGGAAATATAGCTTATTTGAAGAACAGATTGTTTTGTAATATGACTGAATGGAAATATACTAATATAGGATAAGTTTGACATATGATTGTAATCAGGTAGTACATTTAATGTAGTACTGTACGGTCAGCTAAATCTTTTACCCATTACAATGGCTTTGTGCCATTTTATCTAACTACGCAACAAAACTGTTCTCAAGAATTCTAATATCGTTACACCTAGTACTCTTTACGCTTTAAAGCATTATTTAAAGATCAGTTATGATCTGCGTTTTCGTGTTATCTTAGCCTTAAAAAGGACTAAAATCACTGATAAAATAACATAAATAACACTAATTTGTTGTTTATTTGAACAGTCTAGATTAGGAATGAACGGCAATACACTAAGCGTTCTGGTTTGACGAAACATGAAAATTCCATATATCATTGCAATTAGCGAGTATATCTAATTTATTTTATACTAACAGAGAAAGATGAGCCTTCTATTTCATCTAAACATGGAATAAGATAAATTCATCGATAAACTAATGTAATTATTAATAATAAATCATTATTTTTTAAATAAAATTCTAAACCAGGAGTGACCAACGTGTGGCCCGCGAACAAAGAGTCACATGCATAATTATTATTAAACAATTTGAAATTTGTAAAAAAAAATATTTTAAGTATTTAAAAGCTTTTCATAATAAAAGTATTATAAAAAATTAGTGATTGTGTATTCCCTCCCACCAAACATTTTTGCCCCTGGTTTAGATTATAAATAAATGCTAATGTACTATTGAGTTTTTTGTTGTCAAACAAGTTCAACATCATTGTAATCTGCAAGTACATTTAATATAGTATTACACCGTCAACAAAATCTTTTACTCATTATAATAGAGCGGTTGCATTTTATCTAACTACGCAACAAAATTAAGCTCTTATCGTCGACTGATGCATATCCACGTTCTCGAATATCCCTGTAAAATTCGCTACAGACAATGAGACAACGTCTCCGATAACACCAGGAACCAACCGTGTACAAATTCCTTTAATTGATATCGGAATCGCAACTCTTTAAGCAGTATGTGTGTGCGTATGTGTGTTTACCCATTCCTTTTTTCCACGCACTGTTGGCGAGGCATTTGGCGCCTGACTTGGCCACCTCAGGTTGGCGGCGCTCCGACCGTTATTTCCCCCCTCTGGCAACCCGCGAGCGGTTCGAGCCGAAGAGACGGGGAGCTTCATTAGTCTGTCGCATGGACCGACGTTCGGAGGTATCGGCATTGTAGCGTGGAGAAAAGAGAGAACAGAGGAGTTCCGTAATTTTTTTTGTTCGGTGTGTGTGTGTTTGGTTCGGTTTATTTTCCCATTTTGTTTGTTATCCCTGGATTTTCGCGCCCGTCTCCCCGGATGGTCAGAATGTCGACCGTCTCCCGCAGCCACCGCCAGCACTGTTACCTGTGCGACCTGCCGCGGATGCCCTGGGCCATGCTGCTCGACTTCAGCGAGCCTGTGTGCAGGGGCTGCGTTAACTATGAGGGCGCCGATCGTATCGAGCTGGTGCTCGAAAACGCCCGACAGATGAAGCGGGCCCACAACTTTCCCGAGGCAAGCCCCAGGCAGGCACCTTTCAAGTCGGGTGGTTCGCAGCAACAACAGCAGCGGGGCACCTCGCACGATGGGGCGCTGAATGGGGTTTCCGCCCCTGAAGGTATCTTGACGCCCCCGCACAGCGTGCCGGGCACCCCACATGCCACCGTGTCTAGGTCGCCCGTGCCTGTGGTTGAACGGTACGGGGCGCCGCATGACTCGCGGCAGGCGCGCGCCATGCTCGAGTTCAACGGGCAGCGGCTGCATCCGCACGGCCGGGTGGACGGCGCCGTCGACGTGGTGTCGGCGCACGACGCCTCCGTCCTCAACCGGGGAAGCCCCAGCCTGGCCGCAAGGGCGCACCCGCCGCCGCCTCTGCCGCCCCCGCACCTGCCGATGGCGGCCGCACGGCAGGGGGCCGGCGCTGGAAAGAGGGCCAACTCAGAGCGGGAAGACGACGAGGGGGCGCACGCCCCGGACTCAAAACGCCACATGGTCGTGGAGGAGCACCCGTCTGCTGGGGCACGACCCCCGCTGACGAGGGGCGAGTCGCTGCCGGCCGCCGTCATGGGGGTGCCCTACGATGCCCGCTACAAGAAGGAACACATGGTAGGAAGAGTTTTCTCCTTCGACCAAGCCAGCGCCAGTATGAAAGGTAAGTCTACAATATTTTTGTCACTTGTTAATATTTTTCCATTAGTACGTTGTCAAAGTATGAAAAACATTGAGGGTGTGACCGATAGCTGTTTTCTGCAGTCCTTTGCCGGTCAGTTAGCTTCACGACACTAGTGATATAACCAGATGTCGGTCGTCGGTGACCCAGTGGCGACCGTTGTTTTAGATATGTTGTTTTATTGATTAATTATACGAAAAATTCTTTTAAAGGTCAGATACGAAATCTAGATGTTGTAACTTCATTTCCGTATTTACTGAACGTATTTGTGGATATTATTCCGTTAAATAGATTACCCCTAGTGGAAACTATTAGATGATGATGTCAATGTCATAAAAACAATCGAAAATAAAATCTAGGTGTTTTACTTCCTTTTCCTCGTTTTGTTAATATGTTTGCGAATAATTTGTTAAATTGGTTGCATTCAGTCCAAATTTTGTTGGGCGATGTTACCAAGCCTATGTCATATGCCAACTGCTTTATGTAAATCTAGTAGTCGAGATTGGATTATACTTAACAATTTTAGTGTAAAGATTTATACCACTGCATGAAAAGGCTCATAATATGTTAGTACCGGAAAATAAAAGATGTTCTGTAATGAAATAAACATACCTAAATTGTTGATAATGTTCATCATTTATTTATTAATCTTACTTTCTTGTAACAAATTGAACTATAACACACCGTGTTGTTGATTTGTTTACTGCATAAGATTTGTTTTAGATACTTTTATCAGTTTAGTATATTTATTCTTTACGTTGTCAGCACAATTTATATATTTATACAACGAAATGTGTAAGTTTATAATGGACCAATAATTCATGTGCACTTCTAGCACATTGTTGTGTGTGTGTATATATATATATATATATATATATATATATATATATATATATATATATATATATATATATATACATTTCGGATAGATGCATCTTATAGCGCTGGCATGATAGTCTAAAATGTTACGCAAATCTGATTGTACCTGATGTATAATAAAACTTGCTGTTTCATAATAGAAAACTTTCAAGTTTTAAAATGTAAGTATCTTACCGTTTGAGACCAATAAATTTCAAATATCAAATGTAGCCATTGAGTTTAAAATCCATTACTATGGTGTGTAATGTATCATCACCTATAGTACATTCCAGAAAATTTTCAAATGTTTCTGTCGTTAATTCGTCAAACCTTACATTACAAACATTCAACCGAACAAAAGCCTAACGATAGGTGAATTCGAAGGCACTGCTTGTTCTACCTAGGATCGTGCGTTCTGAATGACACTCCAGACATGGGATTTCGTAGCCGTTCGGAATCGGTTTTATTCAGTAGGTCTGGGTCACATTAGTCCGTGTTGCAAATAGGCAGACCGTAACACCCCAAATCAACCGCACTAAAATATTTTAAATTTGCTTTTTATTTGTAAATAACATGTACTGTGATATCCTTACACATCTGGTGATATTATCAAACGTTTGTGTATGTGTAGTATTTAATTCTTTTACAACAGATTTAATTTTAGCATTTTGAGATGAGATTTTTTTTTCTTTACGGCTTTAAGTTAATTTAGAATAAATCCCTAGTTTTGCTTGTTTAAGCTTACAAGTACTGAGCTATGATATATATATGCAATATTCTAGACATTTGAATTTAAACATTGGTTGAACCGCTAAAATAAATCCAATGAAGTTTAGGGGGCTAAAAAATTATACACCGATGCTTTAAGCTTTCTTGATCAATGAAATAAACAGTGAGTACGGGTTTTGTATCGACTTCGCTTTAAATGTCAATATTGCTGACATTCGTTTACGTACACACTGATAAGTTTCGCTAGCGATATCAGAACGGAGATCATACGTAAATATTTTTACAAGCCGGTGAAATCACTTGCTGACGACTGTTGGACTGTTATCAAATATTTATTAGTATCAATCGTGTATTTAGTAGTTGAATTTTCTTTAAAAAGAACCGTGTTTAACTGCTTTTGTGCTGTATTACAATATTGCAATTATAATTTCAGCATTAATCGATCAAACTCATCTTACATACAAGATAGTACATACAATCACATACGCGTTTTGATTAAGTTATTGAGAAAACATTCGGCCATATCTAAATTGATTTTTGAAATTGCATGATAGCCTCATTGATATATATGTGGCATTATACTGCTTTCTGATATAACTTTATCAAAGGAAACACCGTAATCATCTGTTCTTATACATAACTCATTTCGCTTTGACTGCTGTGGTATCACTAATGTTTTGAAAATATCCGTAGAGAGCATAGTATTTACTGTATAATGGATAATATTGTAAACATTTTGGGCAGATATGTGTCCAAGTGAATGCTTTTCTATTGAGCTATTGATGATGTTCTCATGGCAACTCCTGTTGACTATACTTATAGATATGAGAATAGTCGTATGCAGTAAGAGAATGTATATAAATAGGATGTTTTAATTTAGACTTAACTTATAGAATGTAATTGTTCGTCACGGTTTATATGGGAATTCAATTTGACGTAATTCTGTATAAAAATGACAGTCAGCAGGTTCTTAAATGTTAATATTGTAGAATTTGTATGGCATTAAATTTCAAATTAAAACATTCCTGAAGTTACGAAAAAATAGTGTTAATTTAACAGAAATTTAAGGTTATACTAATATTAAAATCGAGAAGCGTAAAGCGTGTTCCACATTTAATGCTAGCCGGCCGAAACGGCGGAAAAGAAAGCGTAACGTAAGTAGGAGTGGGGAAATGCATCATTGTTGAAACCTTAAAGTGAAACTGATCCACTGAAACAGTGGCTTCATCGGAGCGAAACGTGTTGCCATTTCCGAACTGTCAAAAAGCTGCTTTGAAATCTCTGCCTGCGGGGCTGCAGACACGCAACTCTCGGTACCTGTACACTGTGTCGTCACGAGTGACGTAGAACTCGCAGGGTTAGCTCTTGACTTGCTTCGCTGGGTGGGAGATGCTGTTGTTGCCAAACGGGTGGCTTCGAAATAGATTATGCATTTGTGTGTGTTGCGGCCTGATTTTGCTTTCCTTGAGACTTCGCAACCTTGCTTCCTGGCATTATAATTTCTCGGCTGATCATAAATGGCTGTAAGCATTGAGTCGAATGAATAATTAATAAAAAAAGATGAGTTGTTCTCGAAAAAAAAAAAACATCACGATATTTTGGACTCAGAGTACACAGTTTAGTTTTAAATGTGCTCTTTCTAGCAATTAATGCATATAACTGTTTTGCATGCATATAACTGTTAAAATGAGTACTTTTAGTAGGATTAGTTTAATATGGAAATATTTGAGCAAAACTAAAAGTAACAAATAAAACACGGTGCTAATAATCCACAAAAGTAGGCCCTCTACGTATTTTTTCTTATGCATTTACACCATTAAGTAATTTATATTTATTACAGATATTGGTGGGTGCATTAACTGTTTCTCAAGGTATCACCAATCTTAAAAAATTATGGTAAACTATTACAAAATAATCTGTCTTAATCTAATAAGTTATATTTGCCCGATATCTAGTAAGTCATTACAGCCGATAAAATTAGTTATCACCTAAAAAGATCTTAATATTTTATATTTAATATTTTATAGCCGATAAAATTAGTTGCCACCTAAAGAGATCTTAATATTTTATTTTAATCAAACATAAACTAAAATAAAAATAATATCTTTGTCATATTTAAACATTTTCTTTTTAGAAAATAAAACAGTGTCGTAGCGATTAGAAAAATAGATATAACTAATGACATCAAAATTCAATTAAAATTTTTCGATTTTAGACCAGTTATATATATTTTTCAAATGTATTTAGTATTTCACTGATCATTTTCTCTCCGATGTAAATGTCACTAAAATGTATGACATTTCAATGTACAAGAATGACATTTGGTCTGGGTAACGTTTCGTACAAATTTTTAGCTCTTTAAAATAAGTTAAATGGACTACACTAACAGAATCCAACTTAAATGTTTTGAATACTGTATAAATTGACATCAGTATCCTCCATTTTCGAAATAATGTTTTAAAGGGGGTGATTTGCCTTCATTGGTTTATTTAAATCGAATTTAAAGGTGTATAGTGTTAGTATTAACATATATATTTATCAAAACATTATCCAACTTCTTTAATTTCTTAGTTAACGGGACTTACTCAGTATGGTTTTTTTTTAGATTAAATTTTTAAGGGAACTTTCTTCTTTGGGTATTTGATTAAAATTTATAAAGTTAGTCATTTTTTCCAGTATTTATTAGATTTAATTTTTAAGGAATTTCAATTTCATAGAGCCTCATGCACCAAATTACTTTGAACAACTATAACGTTTAATGATTATAAAATTTATATGACAGAAAATTACGATTTGTCGGGACCTTTCGATGGTGGTTTGCTGCGTGGACGGGGTCTAATTATTTGTGATCTATCCCTCATCACCGATAATCAATTTGAAGGGTTGTAGGATATCTATCTGGTCCCTTATCGGTGCATGAATGAAAGCAAATACTATTATTATTATTATAAACTCTATTATTAATACAATTACTGTTACAAAGTAATAATAATATTGTTCGAGAAGTATCCGCTCTGCAATCTGTCTGGAAGTTTCTAGTGTATAATGTATACTAATTCTTAGAAGAATAATTGGGAATTGTTTAAAGGAAACGGTTAGAAAGAAGAAAACTTAAATAACATGAATATTTACTAATAGAGATAATTCGCTTAAAGTGGAAAATAGAGCGAATTCACGCAACGTCATATACTGCTTTAATTGCCCTTTCTATTCATTTTTATGTTTACGATAGCCAATAGGCAACTCATAAGCTGCTCTTACGCTGGAAATTAAAACCAGAATAGTCATAAGTTAAGATGTGTACTGCTGCCTGAAATCGCCCTATAACGTTTAATCTTTTTTAAGCCGACGTTATTGACTTTATATACATTTCACTCATCATTTATACTTGTCTAAAACTTTAAACTCAAGTATGAAAGTTATCGTTTTGTTTCACAATTTTTACCTTCTGAATCGTGAGTAATTTGGGACTTCCTGAGCTTTTATCGCCTTTGCTAATTATTCATGGCTAATGTGGAATGTAGCCAATCGATGCCGTTGGTATTTTATCATTAGAATAAGTGAATGCTAAGATGTAATTTAAAATCACTCAAAATTTGATTGATTTGTCTTGAAAATGTGTGCATGGAATACAAAAGAAATAGAAATATGAATTAATGTGAAAGGTTCTTATCATTTTAACAAAATTATTTTTACTTTTTCTTAAGTTTAATGATAGTAGTAAATAATAAATGATAAATGTTTCATTCTAAAAATTTACATAAGTGTAAACGCTTGTTCCGTAAGATGTTTTCATTCGCAGTATGTGTATGATTTATTTTTAAAGTTAACCGTATAATTATTTTAACAAGCTTTCACTTCCTGTTTCCATACTTTCCTTTCTCAACATAATATAGACACTTTCTCATCTGAAAGTATTTCATTAAACTTAGGATGGATTAAATAACCATGTTTTTAATCCTAGAAAGAAACAATTCTGAACATAACAAGGGGTCTAAAATGTTAATCAGATTTTAATTAATTTATTATCTGGAGTTATAATTATGAGAACTTTTCTTCGTGTTTTTTGGAAATGGTTGTAACTTAATGAATAGATGGGTGTCTAATGCATAATTTTTCAACTTAGTGTTATCTCTGAAAATTTGATTTGATTAGAATTTGCTGCGCAAGGATATATGTTATTCCTGAAGTATTTTTCTGCTTTTAGAATGCTCTAACTATACCACAAAAAATATTAATTAATATATAGACTTCCTTAACTGATAGTAAAGCATATATAGTAACTTCATGCGAGTTGTCTTCGCATGCAGTGTAAATAACTTCCGTAGTGTAGTAATAATGATTTGAATAGTTTTAAGGTCATCAAATACGCCTTACTTGCAAAACTGCAAAAAACATTTTTCCTTGGTTACTCGTTTCAGTATGCGAAGTGTGTTACTCTTATTATATTTCAGTGATTTCGATTATCCGCCTCTTGTGATTTAAATTATGCTACCTCTCGTAACACGCGCGTATGAAGCTTTTGCTTTGGGCAGGAAATTCCATCCATTTGGATTGGGCGACCTCGAATGACGTCACCTCTGCGCACAACCGGAGTTCGCTGCCCTGCACGTGGAGTGGATGTGATCACGTGTGCTAGTGATGAAAGCGACATGTTTCGTATCTAGTTTTCTTTTTCTTACAATGTGGCGTGATCAAGGCGCGCTTTTTAAAATATTTTTTATAGCGTCTTTTTCTTTTTTGACGGGGACTTTTTTAGGAGAGAACTTTGCATGTATTATATATGAAGTTATTTTGAAGTTAGTCATTTTAGTTATAAGAAAAAAGACTTTTTCAAGTTTTTTTTTAATTATGGAAACGGATGTTATTTTGTCTGCCCATTGAAATACGTATTTAAATTTAATCTAACAATACTTAAAATTGAATACTCTGGCTTTACTGATCCATGTTTTATTGCTGCACTTTGATGATTGTAAAACTGCTTATTTTTTCTCATACGATGGAATTTTAAAAGAAATGAACCGTTCATTTATTCCGTTTCATGTTACGCTTCACCTGATGTTTTACAAAGATCAGTTAAAGCAATTTCTGAGGTTATGGGTAAGGATGTCATAGGATCGAAATTAATTGTTCTTCAATTTCAAATTTCTGTTAAGGTCAGATGAGATGTTTCCCGATATTTGTTTATAACATAGTTTTCATGGGGTTAAAATCGCAAATACGTAGATACTTCCTTTTATTAAAATAATTATCATAATTACTTTCCGAAGATTACCTATTATTTCGTCACATTATTGGATGGATTTCGTATTAAATTAAAAGTGTTTTTTGTGTTATCAATGGAGTTCAGCCATATTAAAACTTTAAATTAAGAGGGTAATTTTTATACGAAATTTCATATTTAAAAAAAAAAGAACTAATATTTTTGAGAAACCTTTTTCCCTCCATGAAATTTTTTGTTTGTTAGAGTACTGCTTTTATTTATTTATTTTTTTTTTTTATATTTTTCTTTGGATAAGAGTGTTTTTGATCGAAATGATGTTAGTGAGGTACTGAATTTTTAAAAGTGTTCTTGCTTAAACTAATGCAGTGAAAGGCATTCTTCTGGATAACACAGGTTTTAAGCATATTTGTGGGTATTGTTAACTAATTATAGTTGTGTTTAAGATTTTACTGTTTATAATAAAGTTAAAGCCGAATGCTAAACATTAGAGAATTAAACATCACGAAAACATTTATGAGCGTACTAAATATATTTGAAACATTAGCTTTTCATATGTGTTAAGTTTAAACGTTAAAAGGATGCGGTACGATTTTTCCTTTGGAACAAAAATAGATAAATGCTTGGATATTGTTGTTTCACACAAAAGTAAAAAATATAATTTTGTAGTGGAAGCATTTTGGACTTGAGATTTAATAACTCATAATGAAACAATCACAATTATTGTTTAATCTCAATTTTTCATTCAAATAAACATGATTGCAAGGAATTATTTAAAACGATTTAAAACCTCCATATTTTTCTTTAATATTATCGTGAACCACATTATAATTTTTCTTTATATATGGAGGAATATGCATTTTGTTCTATGAATGTGATAGTCTTAAAACTTAATATAATAAAAATTGCATACAGAATATTCATGTTGTATATTTTAATGTACTTAAGTAAAATAGTTTATTTAAATGTCAGCTTTTTCCCTTTTAGCATTTAGCACAGTGAGTTCCGTTCCAACGTCTGTCACTAGCACAGTTTCACCCCTTGGCAATCGCACAGTCAGTCCACCTGAAGGAGCTGTTGTTGCTGTACAGTCAAATGGGCCTTCACCCATGGCAGCTCTGATGTCAGTAACTGACAACTTACCTCCTGGATCTCCAAGAAATAGTATTGCTGAGAATGCTGTTAATGGGGCCAGTAGACCAGGATCTGCTGCACGTCACTCTCCAAATGGCGTACCAGCTGGTAAGTTTCATCCTTTCTAAAATAGTTTAATATAAAAACTGAAATTGGGCACATAATAAATTATCTCATAGTTGCTAAATGAACTGCTAAGAACTAGAAAAATAACATTTGTAACTAATGTGTTAATATTTCTCTTTGTTTGGTTACTGAAGCTATAATTTTCTAAATATTTTTTCGGTCTTAAGAAATTATATGTACACATAAACATAGTACTTTACTAAGAATTTATTGCTCGCAAAAATTAGTGGCTAAAATAAAATGACTCTGGGTTATAGTTACTTGTTTAGATCATGCGCGGGAAAAAAAAGTTAAATCAAATATTTGGTAGGCCATAGTTTTTTCTATAGTACATCATTAAAATGTCTGACACATATAAATTTTTTTAAAGGGAATATAATTTAACAACTTTTTAACTTTATGAATAAAGTGCTAATAATGATAATTTCCTAAATTAATTTTGTAATAAATTTTAAATTATATTTTTTACTTATAATTTTGTATTTGGTTTCTCAATGCTGTCCATGCAAGAATAATATCTGTGTTCTATTTTTGTGTTTTTGTGTTTTTAAATATGTATTATTAACCCCTTGACATACAATGACGTCTGGGAGACGTCAGTCATCTCATGTGCCAAAGTAGACTTTGACGTCTCCGATTCGTCAATAGTGCGTCCGATTAACGTCATGAAGGATGATATTAAATCATAATTTTATGCGTACATGCATGTTACATAGCAATGAAAATTTATTATGTTCAGATGAGCCAGAAATAAAAAGTATTTTTTGGACACATCAGAATCCGTTTTACTTGTAGGTCAAGGGGTTAAATTGACAAGAAAATTAAAAATAAGTTTTGAAAATAATTTTAAAATATGATTAGTGTAGATTTTCTCTAGTTTGAATGTAATTAAAATGTGTCAAAGTTAAGGGAAAATAATGTATTTCTTAGTATGAGATTCTTAAAATAGTTTGCCAGAACAAATATTTTTCATGTATAATTTTATTAGACCAAACTTAGATTTTTTAAAATTTGTGCCTTTTTCCAGCAATTTATTTTTTCTATTTTAAAAATAGAATGCTTTTGTTGTTTCTGTTACTGAAAATTATTTTTTCTTTTTAGTTGGAAAGAAAACACAATCCTCAGCTCGTCCTGCATCAGTTTCAGTTGAAAATGAATCCAATCCAACTACTACTGCAAGTGGTGTGTCTGCAACCACTACTACTACCACAAGTGGTGATAGTGTCACTGCTGCTGCACCCCCTCTTAAATGTACAATCTGCAATGAGCGACTGGAAGATACCCATTTTGTCCAGTGTCCATCCGTTCCCAATCATAAGTTCTGTTTCCCATGCTCCAGGGAAAGTATTAAAAGTCAAGGGGCAGCAAATGGCAATGAAGTGTACTGTCCTAGTGGGGAAAAATGCCCTCTTGCTGGATCTAGTGTGCCATGGGCTTTCATGCAAAATGAAATTGCTACCATTCTTGGAGAGGAGCTGAAAATTAAGAAGGAGAGGG
The DNA here is from genome assembly GCA_032207245.1 of Pardosa pseudoannulata. Lineage (NCBI taxonomy): Eukaryota > Metazoa > Arthropoda > Arachnida > Araneae > Lycosidae > Pardosa > Pardosa pseudoannulata. The sequence continues at coordinate 90,015,150 of CM063505.1, read as the reverse complement.
AAACATAAGTGTCATAATTGGAAATGCTCCTGAATTTATTCTCTTGTTGACATGGCAGCCTGTTGTTGCCAAGGCACATGTTAACGCAGTCATTTGCTGCCGGTCGAGAATCCTACATCCTGTTGTGGCTGTTGTAGGTAACAACACTGGTCAGCTGTTGGGGAATTGATTTTCTTCAATGGCTGTGGCATTTGAAAAGTTGGTTCTCTCACCAATATGGCAGTATCTTGGAAGTCAATCCTTTGCTCATCTCCTGCCGTGGACATAACAGCTTTCACTGTGTATTTGAAAATAGTCTTGATGAGATAGACTGCTTGTGAATGTATATTCCATTGTACAGTATTGTCTCTTAATAGTAATTTGTTGTTGACTTCATTTCTTGGTGACTTTATATGTTGAGTAATTTGCTGGTGAACTACATCCTGGCTGTTAACTTGCCAAGTCATTGGCATAATTGCAATTTCTTCATTTGGACTAGATTAGACTGCTTTTCTCACTTTTCCTGTGCAAATACTCATGAATTCAAATGAAATGGATACATTGTGATTTTTTTTTCCTGAGCTCTGTCACAGTTGTTTTGTTTCTTGTAAATAATTTAGAATTCATGTGTAATAGGACCAGCAAATTTACTTCTGTATTTTTGCTTGGGTAATGCACTCTTTATTGGTAACATTTTGTTAACTTCTGCAATACCAATGTGTGGGGTGCTATGATTTTTGGAAGATAATGGATAAAAATTTAGTCAATACCAAAAATTTGAATTTGTTAATTAGAATTTTTAAATTCCTTAGTGTGAATGTTTTAAACTTTAGGAATAGGCTGTTTGAGTTTTAAAGTTGTAAATTTAGACTTGTGTATTTTAATGTTTAACTTAGTCTTAACTTGCACCCATTTTAATTGCTAGATTTCCATGAAATTCTGTAGGAAATATTTGTAAATAAGAACTTTATCATTTCAATTCCTATGCAAGAGCTTTATTCTCCATGGAGACCATATAAGTGTCATAATGAATCATTTTTGTTGCCTATCTCATTAATATACAATGTAGTAAGCTTATCACATTGTTCTTGATTGTACACTTACTGTTTGGTTGCGTATGAATGTTAGATTGGATTCTGTAGAAATTGTAAGATTTAGAGACACTTGTAATTAAATTTGTGTGTTTTGTTATTTGTGCTGCCTCTGCATATGGCAGTTATTGCAGTGGCTGGAAAGTATATTGTTGCTAGTCACTGCTTTCTGTGTTAATAAGATACGTAACACCAGTGTCAGTAATCATACTTTTGTAAATTGCTTATTCATTATCTGTATCATCTGCTTTTGCTTGCTTCCATATTGTAAATAAAAGTTGTAAAACCTTTATTTCAGTTCACTTTTATGGTCTATTCATCTTGGTATTATGAATTTTTAGATATGAAACTCAAACTGACTAATTGAGGTCCATAAGAAAGTAGAAAAAAATGTGCACTATTTTTCTGGGTAAATCAAATTCTTCCATGCATTTTAGTTCTGTTGATATATTATCAAATTGTTGGTAATTTGAAGGGGATGAAAATTAATCAATTGCAAGATATGACAGAATATTATGTTATATAGGAAGTATTTAGTTCACTGATTGTCTCACTTGGAACCAAAGTAACATTATCATCCAAAATTAAAGCATATTAAAGATGGGCGTATCCAGAATAAAATACATTAGTGTTATTTTTATAATAAATGTTATTGAATGAAACCATTGCACTTGGAAAAACTATTGCCTGCACATACTATACAAGCCTTAACTTTAAGTTTGGTAACACATTCTGAAAAAGATAACTCAGGATCTGTTTGACAATATGAAGCATACATAATTTTATCTGTGTATTAATCCAATTTACATTTTACGAATACACTTTAAAGTATATATAAATATTGAATGAGTCATTAGAAATGAAATTAAGTATGTACATTCGTAAATAATGTTCGATTAATGGCATTAGTGGAGTTAAAAATTCATATCTTTTCCGAAAGATAAAAAGGTTATTAAGACTTTAATTATACAGAAAATAACTGCATTCCCATAGTAATTGATTTTATTTTCCAAATGCAAGATTAAAGACTAAACAAGTACCTCTATCCGTAACACCTTAGATTGTGAAGTTCCTTATGATTGAATTTGTTTACATTTAGCTTTCAGAAGTGATTTTGTTAAGTAGGTCCTAGCAGGCCAATTGAGTGCCCCTCCCCCCTTCACATACAAATTCTGAAATTTACTGTATTGCATTTTATATAGAAATAAAAGCATATTTTCAAATATGAAGATTTTTATGAAATACTTAATCAAAATTTAACTTTTAAATAAAAATTTTAATTTTTGAAATTTTTGTCTACTTTTTTAAATTTTAGTAATTCTACCCCAAATTGTGTTGTACCTTTGCTGAAACATATTACTCAAGATTGTGTATGGATTTTTAGAAAGCCATTTTATATAATTTGTTACTAAATTTTATGGTTATTTAATTTATAAAAAGACAGTGAAATAGTTAGGTAAAATGGCAGGCTCAGTTCAGTTTTAGTCCACTCCCTCAATAAATAAATTAATATTGGACTTGATATACTGTATCAAAAAGGATCCCTATCGCTCACAGCTAAACTTAGTTTTTAAACTGAAAATCTTTTGCTTGTGTTGTGTGTACAGAAATAAAAAGGGTGTATATGCAAGAATTTAAAACATAGATGCGCTAAAAGAAAATTAATCTTTAGTTGATATGTATACAAAAATCCATCAAAGTATTACACATTTCAAGATGTAGGACCCATTTGTTATTGGTTTTTTATACACATAATTTTAACGAGAAAGAAGTTCGGAAATTTGAATTGTTTTATTTTTTAAAGGTTTGGTTTTTGAAATTAATTCAATTTACATATTACGAGTACACTTTAAAGTACATATAAATATCATTGAATGAGTCATTGGAAATTATATTTATTAATTCTAGATCCTGTGAAATGCAGGGCTCGCTAATACATTACATTAAGTATGTACGTTCGTAAATAATGTTCGATTCTTCTCCAAACGTTTGCTGTAAATATAGTTGAAGTCTATTATAGGGAATACAACTATTAATTTTGATATAAGCAAATGGAACGGTGTAGTCTGTTGACAAATGAAAGTTTTTGACATACATTAAGCTTCCTTGTTATAAGTTTTGTGTATTCTCACCTTATAAGACGCCTAAAACTATGATTAATATTCGTAATTCAAATTTCATGTTAAGTGACGGTTTATGAGTAGATATGTTTAAATTGCGTTTAATCGTGCTTTTGCCTTTCTACATCAATATTTTATATGTTACTAAAAAACATCGGTTATTATTCACTACACTTACCACTTTGTAAATCTTCATATATGTGGATAAGTACAACATACTATGTAGTCTAAAAAATATTGCAGGTTTTATATTTAACGATCTCCGTGAAGTTACATTCATGGAACGATTCCAGTTAATTTAAAAATATTACTTATGACTCAAAAGTTCTTTAGATCGCTGATTAATTTTTTGAAGAGCTGTTTTATTAAGTAGATTGTTAAGAATGATACCTAAATGCAGCAAATTCATAATAATTTATTGCTATGCTAGCACTTAATAATATCTGCCAGTCATAACATCTTCACCACCGGAAGAGGAAAATGTGCGATACCACACAGCTCAAACAGTTAAATATTTTAACCCTTTAGCATTCCAATTATTAGAAAATTTTACATGAAATTTTTCCCCAGAATTCTCCATTTTGAAATATGCATGCAATATTCGTATGTATTTGCTTATATAGTGGTTAATGTTTAATCCTAAAAAGTTATGAGAAGTAGAAAATCATCAGTAAAATGAAATTTTAATTGAAATTGGTGCATGGAATTCTTTCTGGTTTCCTTCACGTTTATCAAACCTGAACTTGCTATCTATACGGATGGTGGATCAGGAAAAAAACCAGAATGCAGAGCAAAGATGTTGACCCCAGTAAATAAATAAATAAAATAAAATACATTTTAAAACTTATACATTTTAAAAATGAGTTTATGATTATTTTCCAAGAAACGAAGGTTGTTTTTAATTTTTAAAAAAGTTTAAATTAGAATTGATATTACTGAGGTTTCGTTTAAATCTGGGGCATTTAATGAAGGTATGGGGACATTTTGTCTGAAACATGAACATCTGGTCAAGCCCTTACAAGACCTTTAGAGAAGCAGCCATTTATCGAACAGAGGGATAACGAGTAGAGACTTATTTACAAAATGTAAATTTTTCAATAGCATATCATTTAAATCCAAGAGCGTTAGGTTATCTCTTCGTGTTCCCAAGACACATGTTCGGGGTTTAATCCTGGAACTGGGAAAGGTTGACTAACCTTTCATTCCTTCAGTGGATAGGCAAATATGGGACCAAGCATTTTTGGGAACTAAACATTGGGAGTTCCGCGTAAGATTGACCACCTAACCACCGGGACATATGCTCCTTACACCAGGTCCCTTGGTCTCGAAAACGGAGATTGTTACCGTAGGCCATGCTCCCCACTTGTTGGGTTGTTGCGATGGAGAATTTAGAGTTTATATCATTTAGTAGGAGGTGAAAAAAAAGCTTCAGAGGCCATGATTGTCAACAGGTATTAAGTTGAGATATGTTAATAACGGCTCTCAATCAGTAGAATCTTGAATTTTACGCTGTTTTTTTTTTTATTTAATTAGAGATTTTAATCCAAAATATTCATAGTATTTAAAGAAAAGTGAACAAAAAATGTTTTGACGCAAATGATTAAACTGAATTTTGAATGAAAAGTTGTTAAATTCAGCTCATAAATAATAAATGCCTTAAAAGTTTTAATATTTGCTAGAAGCTTTTCAACCAGTTTGTCCACAACCATTTCTCGTCTGAAAACTAGGCCTCACAGCCTGACTCGAAGAGACAAAAATAAAATAGAAACCAAGCTAACAAAGATTCGAAAGATACTTCTAGAATTAGAGTTTCACAATTAACGCGCTACCGATTGAAGGTCAGCTAATCGTTGCTGGAAGCGATTTGTTCAAAGTTGCGTCATAACCGCTGTGACGATGTGCGTGACAAAGTCGTTCTAATCGTCCTTAGTTGATAAATAATCCTGGGCTGAGCATGCATAAATCCCAAAGGAAACAGTAAGTGATAAAAACTGAACCTCTCTCCAAGTTAGGCATCGCTGTTGTCCCCAGATGAATTTTGACTTCTTTTTTATCTCTGGCCGCAGTCAAGGACATACATTAATAATTGAATACACAACTGCTAAACCAATCACAAAAAAATGTGAACCTGAGGTCTTCCTCCCCTCTGGGACCAATATCGTCAAAGTGCGTGTTACAGAGCGCCGATATCAAACCGAACGTCGTCGACAAGGTCATATTCGAATCCACAAGTGCATCTTGGTTGGCATGAAGATTAGATTGAATACGCCAATCGTCTGTAAAGCAGCGAGTAAACAAATACTTAGGAAAAATTGGCCGCTTTCCATATTTCGAGCGTAGATGCAAGATAGAAACGACAAGGGAGGCGGATGGTAGAGGTTCAGTAAGAGATACGTGCAGAATAGCTTTATTTATAGATAAGTAGGGGTGAATCTGCTGCAGATGCAACAGCTGACCTCGTTTGATAACGATCCGTTGAGAGAAGAAAATGAATCACGCGTTGATCAAACATGCTGTAAATTCCAGATATAATGGGTATTAAGAGCTGAAAAACACGATGCTAAGCAACTTCTTAAGTTTCGTTTCAGAAGGCAAGCGTTAATATATCTATAATTTTGGTATGAAGGATATACAAAGGAATACGCTCAAGAAGTGCTTCAAAGGATCAAGAGATAGTAACTTCTTAAGTGGGAAAACTGTTAAAAATGCATTATAAAGTCATTTTGATTTTATAGTAATGTTTTTCATATTTAAATATGTTTTCAGGCATACATTGTGCTATTTTACAATTAAAATAGATTTAACATTTTAATTTAATATATATTTTTAAAACATCTTAAATAATTATCGTAACCAAAAGTAATTCAGATAGTTTAAACGTTAAGGAAAACATTCGGTACAGATAAAGTCCAAAGCAGAATTCCTCATTCCTCAACCTTCTTTACGCCACCACCTCCTATATAAGAAAAATATTCTAACGCCCCCTCTTTCTCATAGGTTACACTTTCATAGTTGATCATACCAAAAATTTAAACATTGTTGCATTTTATATATACCTATTTTACTTGTCTGTTTATCTATTAATAATCACATTGTAGAAATTAATTAAAATGATCATCAAAAATGTAGTATAAAAATTGTTTATTAAAAATTTTAAAGTAAGCACAAAATCAATAAGAAAAATATCAATAAGAGGATTGTGGTTTTTTTAAACCATTTTGGTAATGTCGAGTTTCTAATTCATTATAATCCTAAAAATTTTAGAGAGCTAAATCAAATGATTATTTTATGAAATAGAAGATGTTTTCAAAGTATTTTCTCAATTTCTAAAATAGGTGGGTCTACCAAGATTGCCTCCAAGACACAATCCAATTGCTCCTGAACCATTTTAAGTGAACCCCTGAAGTCTCCATCGTTCACTGGGAGGGGGGGGGGGTTACCGTCCCCGTTAAGCACTTATGGTCTAAAGAAAACTGGAACTAATAATATACTAACTTAATATAATATTTTTATTACTGTGAATTCGTGCTTGATTTCTTTAAGCAATCTTACTGTTATAATCCATATGATTTATAACAGTAGATCTCCTATAATCCATAACTTTCCTCTCCGTCTGGAATGGACCGTAAAACGGACCGAATTGACTTCGTTCATATAAGTGACGTCGAACTCAACTTTCGGGTAAAAAGATTACTTCCAATTTAACTACAAATTAAATGCAAAGACCAAATAAGCAGTCGAGGGTGAAAGTTTAATATAAGTATATTGTAACAAAAAATATAAAAATTTTATAAGGAATTAGAAAGAGACATTACAACAACAAAATATTCAAGCAACAAATTTTCAAGCAACGACAAAAGGAATCACCTATCAGTCGCCGACTATAGCTTCCTCTTCTAGTTGTAAGTTTCCATAATAAAGTTGTACTTACCATGCTTTACAAG
>CM063505.1:89975516-90000516 GCA_032207245.1 Pardosa pseudoannulata | reverse complement strand
GGATAGAAAATGTGCATTTATTTCAAAATTTGAAAGACGGGTAGAAAGAATTTTAAGTCTGTGTACACTCCTTTTAATTCTAAAATTTTGTGGTTGGGAAAATAGATATGAAAGAATAAGATTGTGACGAGTAGAATTTTTAAGAGATATTTTAAGTGTAATAATTTTGATACATTATACAGTCAAACCTGTCTATCTCGAAACCTGCTTATCTCGAAAACCTGTCTATGTCGAATTTTTTCAATTTCCCTACATTTTCAATAAAAATTTAACGTATTTTCCAAACCTATCTCAAATTATTTTTTCTCAAACCTGTCTATCTCGAATTTTCGTAAGAAACGTAACATTCCAGTTGAGAGCCTTATTGCGTTGACAACCGCACAAGTTCCTATTTCCAGGAATTACACTTCTAGTTTTCTCTCTCGGAGGGTTATTTGGTCAGGGAATGGGTGGGAATTGTACTAAAACCGGGTTCTCTGTTCTGGAATGATAGGGAATCGGGATTGAGGAGGTGGAATAGGAGACCGGAGAAATTTCTCTTTGGAAATAGAACTGGTTCTTAGTCTATAGCCTAATGACTAAAGTATCATCTCGCAACTTGCTGCCTCAATTTTAGAGCTAAAAACGGCAGGTGTTAAAAGAAAATTGAATGTTTTAACTATCGAAAAAAATGGAAATTCTGTCATTTTTGAAGGAAAACCCTTCTATGAAGAAAAGCTTAGTCGCCGCTAAATTTGGAATTCCACCCAGTACTATTTTCACTATCACGAAAAACAAAGATATCGTACAAAAGAACTTCGAAAGCGGCTGCAAAATAATGAAAAATAATCGTGCATGTAAATAAAACTAAAAGTACTTCAAAATTTCAATCTTTTGTACTGTGTAAAGAAATTTTCTTAGTCTATTTTCATAAAACCTGTGTATCTCGAAACCTGTTTATCTCGAATTTTTTTTTTTAAACTCCCAAGAGATTCGAGATAGACAAGTTTGACTGTATATACATATATGCCCATTTATCTAAGAATGTTTCTTCCATGACATTTCAAATTCCCATTGATAAAATCATTTTTCTGTATCTTATTTTTCGTCCTTTATGAGCCCAGTAAATCAAAACTATAAGAAGACTGAACGATGTTTATGTGGAGTAAAAGTATTGTCTGGTTTTTTTGAAAAAATATTTCCGATTTCAGTTTTATGCTTATTAACCGCGTTTTCCTAGTAATTTTTGCTTTTTTTATTTTTTGTTTTAACGTTGATGGTTTCAGATCACCACGCTGTCTATCAAAAAAATCGAAGTCGATAACCAATGAGTCAGTAATAGACGTATGAAGCATTTTAACGGCCTGCTGACTAAAAAGAAACTAAACGGACCTACACGAGGAGGGCTGAAGTAAAAGCCAGAATCCCTGGGGCTTGGCATCCCGTGGTTTAATGTATATATCTTTGTGAGGAACTAGGTACTTTTCAAGAGAGCTGCCAGAACAGTGTCAAAGGATAGCAAACTGTTGTTAACACGAGACGATTTACTTGTGGAAATGGGGGAACAGCTGGTGAACAGCATTTGCGAAGAAGAATATAAACTGCCTATAAGACGTAATCTGAATCGCGAGGGGGCAACGGAACTTTTTGACAGCTTGAATGCCAAGGAACCTGGCAGCAAACTGGAGTTCTGCGATAGCAGTGGTGGTTTAATCGTTTCTTTAAAAGTCCTGATTACGGAATCTGTTGTTGTGGATGGCGAAAAGTGTGTTGCAAGCAAATGCACGAGGTAAAAGTCCTCAACGAATTCAAAAATGGGATCAACAAGTATAAAGCCGGTTAAAATATTTGTGATTTGTGGGACCATGGAAATACCTCGGAAGCATATACCTGATTTAGCCATCTCCTTTCATGAGTTCAATGATTCTGTAAAGAGTAAGAAGACAATAATGCTTGGCTCAAATACTGTTGGAGATTTCAGGATTAAATCTCTTGTATGCAATGCTCAAAAGCTGAAAGACTTGAATGTGAAGTGTAATAGAAAAGTACGTATCATCAGAGGTGTATTTAGTAATTGATTTATAGATATGTTTAACTCGTTTGTAAAGAAGTATAAAAAATTAGAAAGAAAAGCTTTATCAATTATTGAATTAAATACTTGCCTACTATATGCTGAAGAACCCTCAGATTTCATTAAATTTATGCTTGTACCACGAAATATTATTCAAAATCATCAACCTGGCAACCAAACAGAACCAACACCTCCTAAATGATCAGGCCGTAGTACGAGAAATGTGACTTCACTTAGATAGGCCTTCGTCTTCAATCCTGATTTCTCCATGAATTATTTTTTCTGCTGTTTCTGTTTATCAAAGATTTTTTTAAGTATCATAATAGTGCATAAAATTATGAAGACAGTCAATGTACATTTTATACTGAGTTTTCAATTTAGAAATCTCATTATGGAAGTTAGTAAACCAATTCGCTCCACATGATAAATGTTAAAAGGTGGGAAACTTAGCTCCTCTAGGGCCTACGTAACGTACGTCATATTGGTAATCAGTATTACGGCTTGCTCCTTTAGAAGGTTTTGACAGAAACAGCCAATATGTAATATCTTTAGGGAATAATCTTTCATGATTTCATATTGTAAAAGTATTACACTGCAATTTGTATCATAGTAATCTGGGTAATTATTAGCATCATTTGTGTTATTAAACGAATTCAAACAAAAAGGGGGAATCTCAAACGACAGGAAATAGGGCCCCATCCTCTTAATTTAATACAAGCTTTCTGTCCGAGTGAAAGGCAACCTCAAAATGCTACTCCCCTTAATTTCGGGGTTAATAGTCCTAAGAATAATTTTAAAATTTGGTTTCTACCCAACTCCATTTGTTCTTTACTTCTTTGTGGAGATCAAGTAAAGATTAACGAGATTCGTTGCCCTGTTTCATCGATTCAGGAAACTTTTAATTTAAAGTGTCGTGCCACTACCCTTTGCTATATCGATTTTCTTAAATTGGTCGATAGAAGACAGTATAAATAGATTTGCACTAGAAATACGGATTTTTTTTTCAAAACACAATTAAAGTTGTTTTAATCCTTTCTTTACTTTTAAATCTTAGATACGGTTTTAGAGAATATGTTTTATATTTTTGATACTGTTGCTTTTTGATTACCTAAACATCAAATCTATACGTCTATAAATAGGTTATGAATTATGTCAAATAATCCATTGACCTATTTATTACTTGGCGCTATCAATAAACACATTATATATAACAGAGATATATAACATGATATATCACATTACCTAGGAAATCGATGAGAGCTACAGTCCAGTTTTCAATGATATAAAGCACTACATTATGGTTACATTGTACTAAATAAACAAATTAAAATTTAATTTATTTTAGGTATGGTGGACGTTACATAGTGCTTTTGTACACTAACTTTCTTCAACGTATAAATGTTTAAAGTTAAGAAACTTTGTAATCTCATACACTGAAGTAAAACTAAATTTATCACATTGAAAGTTTTGAATCACATATTTTTTTAAAAAAATGAATTTTAGAATTTAATTTTTTATAAACATGGTGAAAGCAATAACAGATACGTCAATAACAGATAAGCAATAACAGATGAGTATTATTTTAGGTCTAGTGTTAAAATAAGGGGTTTTAAACTAAATTAATCTTTCTTTTATTAAATACATGGTTTTCTGTATCATTTAAGGGATACAGGACCTGCGAAATTCGACCAAAATTCGGAAAAGATATTTTGTTCTGAAAAATAAGTTATGCATACGCTTTATTATCAAAAGACATTTTCCGAATAACATGACGTGTTATTTTTGTTGATGTTTGTTTCCGCCATGCACTCTTATATTAGACTTAAATTTCAAACTGAAAAAAAAAATTTTTTTAAAAGTATTTTCAGTTTGAAAATCTTTGTATTGAATTAGTAATTTCAAAATACTTCAAGTGCATTACTTTTATGTATTTCTTGTTCACAATTTCAGAGATTGTTTATTAATGTGTTTGTCAAAACAGTGGATATGTTTAACGATAATTTTGACGTAGCTAAGAAAACTTTGAATTATCTTTCCAAACGAATTCACCGTGATTCTAAACTGCATTCGCAGTATCTGGAGGCTTTAGAGGAGTATGAAGATAAACAAATTATTGAGAATGTGCCAGATAATTCCCATCCAAAAAGAAAACTATTTTTTTTATCTGCCTCATAGAGTACTTTACAGTTCTGGAACATTAAAAGTTTTACTGACCCCGTCATATGACGGGCTATATTCTAGTATGTAAGAAGTACGAACAAAATCAAAAATGATAATTATTTTCTTGTCTTATATAATGTGTGAAAAGACAGCAAATGTTACTGTTGTAAAACAGAGACGTGAAAAATCAGTTTGTTGGCAACGCTCTACTTTCCATTCAGAGGATCTAAATTTTGTAAAGACATGGTGGTTATAAGAGATCAGTTCATTCTTTTTTGGACCAATACTTGAAAGGCAGAGGTTTACGTCACCAGTGTTTTCAGAAGTCTTAGATGCCTAGAAACAATAAGCGTAAGTGATAAATGGCCAACCGCTACTTTTGGGTGGATCATGGTGACCTCATGTGTCAAGGACATGCATCCACTTAAAGTTTGTTCCATTCCCAGCCTTTCTCTTCGACAGTTTTTTTTCTCTACAAATTCTGCCTTGTTTTGGTGTTTAGGAGTTTTTGACGCGATTTGTTTTATTTAGGATTTAGCGAAGGGTTTCTTGGCCTTGATGATGAAGGAATGTGCGCTTTCTGACAAGGAATTATATTTCAAGTACAGCTGTGTAAAGGCAGCGTACTGAGACATGTATGATCTTAGAATATACTAAAATTTATTATATACACATATGTGCAATAAGAGAACTTCACGATGGGTGGTTGCAGTCATGGCCCATAAAAATGACACCGTTTTAGTTAAAGACCTTTATTAACAGAACGTTGGAGGACGGGTTCCCACTTCATTATAGGGACAGGACAAACTGAGGGGTCAGCTAACATGAAGTTATAAGTAAAAGGCCCTTAACACCCAGGTCAACATCTCAGTTAAATCTATGGGAAAATCTGCCTCCGATAGCGTGCGAATTTTTTGTTCAAATTTTACTCAGATATTAGAAATTTTTCAAAATAAAATCTTTTCACTTTAACTAAATTTAAAACTGTTAAACAGCCGAACGATGGCCGAATGGTTAGGGTGCTGGCCTTCGGAACTGGAGTTCGTGGGTTCGAATCCCACTATAGCATGGATGTTCGTAGCCGTTCGTAATCGGCTTTAAGCAGTAGGTCCCGGTCTCATTAGCCCTCGTGTTGCAAAAAAAAAACAGACCGTAGCGCTCCAAAACCAAACCAAACCGATAGCGTGCATCTCCTTTTAGTTTGGAAATTTCCTAAATTGTCCCTTATGGCAATGTAGAGTTATAATTAGTTAGACCCCTTCTCTGAGGGCTTAAACTGTAGCCCCAGTGGTCAATTTAAGTTCGGGGTTAAATAGGAAAAAGGAAGCGGGAATTTTTGCTCTTGACTTAAGATTTGAAAACCCCTCAGAATTTTCTCTTAGGTCTTAGGTGTCTTAGGGGTTTTATATAAAATGCCTACATTACTTTCCCAATCTAGTTTACTTTTCCTTACATATATATACTTGTATTATGCTTTTGTGTTTATATTTACTGTTATAGATTAAGGCATTGACCAAGGTATAAACATATTTCAGTCACAAATTAGAAAAATTTAATAAAGCAATACGCATATTGGTTTCTCTATTAATGTGAAAATAAAATGCTCGGGAAGAATTCGGTAGATGTGAATTTTCAGTGCAATTTAGCAAGCAAAATCTAATAAATTTATGCGCATATTTAGAAGTTAATTTTTTATCAATATTCAGTGTTTGTTGGTTTTAGTTTACAGCGTTAAGGTGAACTTTTGTAAAAACCCCAAAATTAATTACACTGGGACCTACTGCTTGATGTTACAAAAATCCCTGCGAACAGAGAAATTTGAAACCATAAACTCCAACGCTGAAAAGCACCGTCATACTTATTTGGTAATTGTCATTGTTCTCTTGGAATACTGTGTTTCATTAGGTTAGAGTACTTATTCAATTTAATTTTGAACTTTAAGGGTGAAAAACACAATTTTTGTTTTATTACAGTTATGTTCAATACTTTTCTTAGTTAAATTATTGCTTTTTAATTCAACAAGATCGATTTATAGAATCAGTTTTCGAATTCTGATATCTGTTTGCATTATTCTGTTAATAGAATATCAGCGAAATGTTCGATGAGGGACACCCTGTCTATCAAACAGGGGTTGGAAAGGTTTGGTTTGGAGTGGTCCCCTGTTTTGAGCAGGAGGGCTAATGAGACCAGAACCTATTGATTAAAGCCGATTCCGAACGGCTACGAATATCCATGCCAGCAGCGGGATTCGAACCCGTGAACTCCAGTACCGAATTGCAGGGTTCTACCATTCGGCCATAGTTCGGGGGCGGTTAGGAGGGTTTTTTCATCACATATTTATTCAAAACCATACATTTATTCGAAAGCAAGAGATCTGACTATTATTTAAGTAACTGCGGCTGCATAATTCCTTAATAAGAATTTGATCTCTCTCAAATAGAAAATACAAATAAAAAATTAGTTTTTAAGATATAGATAGCAAAATATTAATATTTAACCGGTAATTAAGTAAGTTCAATTATGACAATTAATCGTTGATTAGCTTTAAATAGTGCATTATCATAAAATAATGAATTGAATGAAAGTAGTTGTCGTGGCAATATTTGGCAAAATGAATTCCTATAAATACGCATAAAGAGTATGAAGTGTGTGAAAACTAAAATATAATGTCATATAAGTACAGTAATTTTGTATCAATTTAGGTCTGGCTTCACCATAGTTAATTAGAGTTAATCAACCATTATTTGTTGTATAATTAGATCTCCAATTTCACCATTATTGATTAGATCTAATAACGATGTACAATCTACGGAGTTTGATCTATGTTTAACAGTTATTATGTACGTCTAAACGACTTTAATCGCTTAATCTAGGATATCTCTAATCGTGTACGACATAGCAAGAAGCATCAGTTTTTTAATCCCTCTGTTTTGTATCCCTTCTGAGCTGGTTGTTTTACGTATGTATCAAAGGAAAGAATACGAAATATTTGGTGTATTTCAAGATACAAAAAGGTATAGTTTCACTGATTACCATTCACTAGTTTTTAGTGAATGGTTATCAGTAAACAACATTTCATGATAAAAGTCATATACGACTATATTAGGACGAATATATCACTGGGAAAATTATAAATATCTTATACTGTAAACAAATTCAATTGATGAGCTTTGCAAGAAAGAGGCAGATTTTAAAGCAGGACCACGCGGTAAATTTTCTCGAACGCCGAATGGAAAGGACTATGATTTACGGTACCAGAGGTCGTGGATTTGAATCCAACTGCTGGAATGGATGATCACGGCCTTTCGAAATCGGCTTATAGCTGTAGGTCCTGGTCTCATTAGCCCTCGTGTAGCAAAATGTAGAGTGTAGCTTTCCAAAGAAACCAACCAAATTTTCTCAATATGATACAAGTCTTCACAATTCCGCATCCTTAATATTTTATATTCGCTACTTGTGTCACCCCACAGAATGATCCTTTGCAAAATAATTTTAGCTATTATAGCTAAAATTATATTGCAGAGGCTATTTAGAATTAGAATAGGGATGGCCAAGCTCCTTGATAGTCCGAGCCATTTTTCAAAATTTGAAATTTTTTGCGAGCCGCAATTAAATACATATTTAAAAGGTATGCAAAAAAGGTATGAAAATTTTTTTTTCGAGAAATTTTATTTATTGTATGTCATTTGAAAGTTGTTCGTCCTTTAAATTTTCAAGGAAACTTTTGAATTGTCGATGATATTTGCATTGGTGCAAATGTAATTTACAATGTGTTACACTGTTTTCATAACATCAGGATATTTTAAATATTTTGTAACGAGATGTTCTCGGTGAATTATGCAGTGAATCGGTATGAATTGTAGAATTTGTCCAATAAGACCGATTTTTTTTACCCAGTACTGCCGTAGCTCCATCAGTTGTAATTTTTTTTTTTAAAATATAACACAAAAATGGAAAGGGAGCTCGAGTACATTTATCGAGAGCCACAAATAATCCTTTAAAGAGCCGCATGTGGTTCTCGAGCCGGAGTTTGGCCACCCCTGGATTAGAATTATAAATAGAAAACAGATCAGCTTCATCACAGGAAGGCAAGATTCTAACTAACGTCATCTTTTCCGGATAATGTTGACAAAATATTTAACACTGAACAGATTTTTTTTTTTAGTTTGTTTTCCCTTAAAGGATGTTTCATTTCCTTTCTGATTTCGGAAGTATTTTTTTTTTAGCAAAGCCAAAACACCAATGAAGATTAGAAACTTATACAAACACGTGCAATCACAGAAAAAGCGATAATTTTATGAGCCGCATCCAACCAATGGGAATACGTTCCCGTCCTTCGACAGAACGAATTCCATATATAAGAGATAACAAATAAATAACAATAAATGATAATATTAAAAAAGAAAACAACCGATGCCTTCTAGATTTGCGGGTACGTTCTTTTCGCAATATCACTCCGCCCTTCCACACATTGCTTCAACACCCAATCTGTCCCCCGAAGCCTATAATAGCATAATTTGTTCAATGTCCCTTGTTTCGAAACGACCACGTGGCCTTATTATTGGCTGCGTGATTCACGCCGACCGGTCGCAACCGGTTCTCGGCCTGGTTCTCCATCTCTCCGTTCCGGTTCTCCTTTTTTACCGCGCGCGCTGACGGGGACTGACGGACTCGGTGAGGAACGGGTGTGACGTCGAAACGACGATCCGTGACGTCACCTGCGGCTCTGTTTGGAAGCGCGCGAGTTCTGACATTTTGTTGTGCCTCCCTCCCCGGCTCTTTATTCTTGGAAGATTGTTACCTCGCCTGATAAAACTTCCACGAGACGAGGAGTTTAAGAGTAGTTGATGAATGTTACGTAGGTATGAGTAGCTAGCTAATGGATGGGGTAACTGTATTAGCGTATTTTGGTTGTCCCATGCTGTACTAATTAATGGATTATCGTTGTAAATGGATGCTGGCATAGAAGACCGGTGACAGATTAGGACGGTTTTAAGGCAGAAAATGAACGTAAATGTGTGGTTATGAAGCCCGAAGTAATCTGTACAAGCTTAACTACTCAATGCTTGGTTTATTTAAATTAATAATTTACAAAATATGCTGCGGTGAAATGTCAGTTATGTTTAATTCCAGTGTTGAAATATAAAAAATAAGTGTTTTTGTTCTTTATCCCCTTAGGCTGAACGATATCCGAATGGTTAGAGAGCTGACCTTCCGTGCAGGAGTTCGTGGGTTCGAGTCTCACTATGGTATGGATGTTCTTAGCCGTTCGGAATCTGCTTTAAACAGTAGGTCCCAGTCTCATTAGTCGTTAGCAATAGACTGTAGCGCTCCACACCAACCAAACCTTTTTTTTTGTCTGGTATGTTTTCACCAAGCACCACTTTCACGATTATAGGTCGGAAATGTGTGCTTTGATTTTTAGAACATACTAAGAATCACACTCAGGGTCGGTGTTGACATGCATGGCAAAATTTAGGGGATTCAAATTATTTTGGAATCTTATGAAAGTGAACTTAGATGATATAATAATCTTGGGAATCATGGAATAACGATCCTAAGACTTTTTTCCAATATAACAAAAATAATAGACTAACATGTCATTACATATCATCTTAATATTATACAGAGACTTTAAAAAACTGCTCACAGGGGTTCGATTTTCTTGTATCGAGCTAGAACACATAGGTAGAAGTCCGATTGTTCTGCAACTTTCTCAGCAATTCAGTTTATCATCGCACGATGAAGTTCTCTTGGCTATTATCCTAGACCAGTGCTTCTCAATTTTCCTTGGACTATGCCCCACCTAGTCGTTTTTAATCATCTAAAGCCCCCACATGGTGAAATGTTTAATAACTGGAGTTCCTAGGAACATGTATCATGCCACCTAGATTGGAAGGGCTAAAAATTGAATTGCCTTATAAAAAAGCAATTGTCCACCTGAAAAACCATATATCCCACCAACGACGCATAAAACTCACGTTCAGAAGCTGTAGAGTTTTAAGAGTAGTTGATACTACGTGGGTATGGGTAACTAGATTCGGTGGGGAGAACAGTTGTATTATCGTATTTAGGTTGTTAATAGAAATAGTGACGAATCGTCGGTTTCTGTCACCAGAGGCAGATGCTGAACCTGCTGCACAGGGCAGATACCAAATTTTCTGCCCCTTCCACCTATAAGATATTAATATTTTTAGAAATAAAATTTTCTTGAGAGCAGCATATATTAAGCTGCAAAGAGGTTTTTTTCTCCAAAATTTAAATTTTTTCAGACTAGGAAACTAAACCTAGTTTCTAATTAATACTTTGACACGAAATAAAAAATTGTCTAAAATCTGTATTACTGATTGAAGAAATTAATTTTTTATTAGAAAATTATGATAAACGTCACAGGGGAAATCATGTATAGTAACAGCTTTCAAAATAAAATAAAAAAAAATATGTTTTACTACAAGTCCCCTTATTATAATTTTAAAAATAGGAATTTTGCCGCACTTGGCACAGTTCCGCTGGTATCAGGGTGCCCTTTTTGCACCCCTTAACCCACGGTACTGCATTGCAGACTCAACTTGCGTAGGAAACTAAATATAATTCTCAGGAATATTGAACATCTGGTAGCGAGAGAATATTTGCTTTTGTTTATTATGGCCTATATTTTCCCTGTTTTATTTATCTCGCACTGTATGATTAGATATAAATCTTGTAGTTATTTTCTTGCTGACTTCCCGACCTCTAATTGCACTGAAATTCTGCATACTAATGTATCTTTTGTAACACTGCATAAATTAGTCATAGAAATGCATCATTCTAATTATAGATAAATATATTTTATACCTCTCTTTGCACTCATTGCATCCCCTAAACTACTCTACTGAATGGATATCCTTTGCTGTACTAATTAATAGATTAGCACCGTTAAAGGATGTCGCTGTAGATGACTGGTGACAGATTAGGATGGTTTTACGGAGGGACCTGGCTTGAACAAATGGACATAAATGTGCACCAATGATGCCTTCAGTATTCTGAATATAAGATGAATGTGTGTTGTACACACTTAACTACTCAGTGATAAATGTATGCTTTAGTTAAAATAATAATAAAAAATACAGTGGAACCCACTTAAGAAATTTTACAAAGGACAAAGAAATTAAAACTTCTTAAGAGGTAAAACTAGAAAAGAGAATCATAAACAATATTTTAACCTAGTAGTAATTCATTTTTTTTCACTTCCAAATGTGTTCTCATAGGTATATAGTGAAATTTCACAATTTAAAATGAGTTTAACATTTTAATTTATTTTAGAATATATATTTTCAAAACATCTAAAATATTAACCTTAACCAAGACTAATTTAAAGGGTTTTAACAGTAAAATATTAGGTAAAGATATAGACTAAATGAAACTATAAATAATATCATTATGTTAACTCACCTTAATATTATCCCTAAGCTTCGGGCCTGATTTCTTTCTACCCGATATACTGTTATAATAACTGATAAGCCTTTATAATATATATTACGTAA
This sequence comes from Pardosa pseudoannulata, assembly GCA_032207245.1. Taxonomy (NCBI): domain Eukaryota; kingdom Metazoa; phylum Arthropoda; class Arachnida; order Araneae; family Lycosidae; genus Pardosa; species Pardosa pseudoannulata. The sequence goes on along the minus strand of CM063505.1, from coordinate 89,988,783 downwards.
TGAAAGATACGGATTTTGTCGTTTCTGAGAAAGTACCGTCCTGGGTGGGATCCTTTATGCAGTCCTTGAGTAACGCTACTGCATTGCAAATTATCCTTGTGTGCCAAACATTATTTAATGCCTAAAAGTGGATGAAACATCTAGTAGAGCTAGAATATCCCATTTCGTTGGCTTATATTTACACTGTTTTATTTGATTCACACTGTATGATTAGGTTTCAATCTTGTTATAAGTTTATCGTTGAATTTCTGATCTCCAAATGAACTGAATTTTTTGCATACTGATGTACCTTCAATGATATATCATTAACTATCCATAAAAAGGGCACCAGTATTATTATAAATAAATTCATTGATTTTATAATCATGATATTTTTAAATATTGTTATCCTCTATATTTATTTCTTTACATAACCGCTGATGGTTCAGCAGTAAAATGTTCTGGTGGCGTTTGCTTGATTATATTAATACTAAAAACAGTGCCTTATTCATCATTCAAGGGGTTTAGCAGAACAAATTTTGTAATCATTTTGATTGCACAAAGGCAAAATCAGCCAAAAGACTCAATGCATCTTCCAAATCCGGTTGCCATATGACATGTCAAGTGCAGCCTACGAGCATTAGTTTTGAAGATCGAAAATTTCTTGTGATTTCCCTTTTATTCAAGTAAATATACCTCAGAAAATGTAATTGCTCTTACATTTAAATAAAATAAATTGCAATAAAATATGTTAATCTTTCTCATGCGAAATTACCAAAATATTTTATGCTCTAATGTACAGCTGTATTCCGAAATCTTTATGAAGCAATTTTACTTTATTTCCAAATTAATGCCTAATATGACAGAGAGTGCATTATTCGTCATTAGGCATTCCTCGGATTTAGCAGATCAAAGTTTGCAACCGTTTTGAGAGCGATCACAAATGCCAAATCAGCCAAAAGACTCTATACATCTTTCAAATCCGCTTGACAAATAACATGTCAAGTTCAGCCTGCAAGAATTAGTTCCAAGGATCGAACGTTTTTTGTGATTTACCTTTTATTCAAGATATATACCTCAGAAAATGTAATTGCTCTTACATTTAAATAATATAAATTGCAATAAAATGTGTTAATCTTCCTCATACGAAATTACCAAAATATTTTATGCTCTACTGTACAGCTGTATTCCGAAATCTTTAAAAAGTAATTTTACTTTATTTCCAAATTAATGCCTAATACGACCAGAGAGTGCATTATTCGTCATTAGGCATTCCTCGGGTTTAGCCGACCAAAGTTTGCAACCGTTTTGAGAGCGAGCACAAAGGCAAAATCAGCCAAATGACGCTCTGCATCTTTCAAACCCGGTTGCCGAGTGGCAAGTCAAGTGCGGCCTGCGAGCGTTAGTTCTGAGGGCCGAAAGTTTCCTGTGAGGTCATTATAAGATCCTTAAAAGGATGTGGAAGCGGTTGGTAGCGAAAGCACTGAACGTAACAGTGACCTTGGACCTCTCTTTCTCCCCTCCATCCTGTGTTGCTAAGCAACCGCTGCATCTTGAGCAGCCGCCAACGTTCTCCGAAAAGCTCAGTCATTCAGCACGGAGAAAACGCTAGCAGGGGGAAGGAATTGCCCCTTTCTTGAGTGTTGTTTGTTCATTACGTTTTCTGTTTTTATTTACTTATGATTCCTTTCCTTTTTTTTTTGTATTAGAATGAAGGACGTGGAAACTGTGTTGATTTCTTTCTTTCATTGTTTCTAGAGGCGGTGGAATTCTTTCCAACTTGCTAATTGAATTTTGATATTTCGTGATGCCTTTTTGTTGTTGTTATAATTATTATTACGAGACTTCAGACGAAATGGAAAATTATTCGTGATTGGTTTAATAATTAATCGGGGAATTATAAATCTTTTTTCAAGTTAGTTATTTTTAGCTTTTTTTTTCTTCTCATCCGTAAAAGTATAAATGGTGAATTCTTTTCTTTTAGTGAACGTGTTTCTTTTTATGATTTACTCAGAATCGTACAAATATAAATATCAAGAGTTATTTATCAAATGATTAAAAAGTAGAATGAGTGTTGTAGAGTGAATACGTATCTAGGTAGTAAACATTGGACTATATTTATCCTACTACTTAAAAATAAAACAAAAATAGAATTTATATGTTCATTCAGTTTTTTTGTTTGCTTTTTCCACTTCTATATTTGCATTAGAATGAAAGACATGTAAATTGTGTTCATTTCTTTCTTTCATTATTTCTAGAGGTGGTGGAATTCTTTCCAACTTGCTAATTTTGTTTTGATATTTCGTGATGCCTTTTTGTTGTTGTTATAATTATTATTACGAGACTTCAGACGAAATGGAAAATTATTCGTGAATGGTTTAATAATTAATCTTGAATTATAAATCTTTTTTGAAAGTTAGTTATTTTTAGCTTTTTTTTTTCTTCTCATCGTAAGACTCATCCGTGAACTCCTTTCTTTTAGTGAACGCTTTCTTTAATGATTTACTCAAAGTTTTACAAATATAAATATCATGAGTTATTTCTTAAAAAGTAGAATGAGTGTTGTAGAGTGAATACGTATCTAGGTTGTAAACATTGGACTATATTTATCCTACTATTTAAAAATAAAACAAAATGAAATTTATATGTTCATTCAGTTTTTTCTGTTTATTTATGATTCCATTCCTATTTTTACTTTAGAATAAAAGACGTATAAACTGCGTTCATTTCGTTCCTTCATTTTTCAGAGGCGGTGGAATTCTTTCCAAATTGCTAATTTTGTTTTGATATTTCGTGATGCACTTTTTGTTGTTGTTATAGTTATTTAACGAGACTTCAGACAAAATGGAAAATTATTCGTGATTGGTTTAATAATTAATCGGGGAATTATAAATCATTTTTGAAAGTTAGTTATTTTTAGCTTTTTTTTCTTCTCATCCGTAAGATTATAAATGGTGAATTCTTTTCTTTTAGTGAACGTGTTTCTTTTTATGATTTACTCAGAATCGTACAAATATAAATATCAAGAGTTATTTATCAAATGATTAAAAAGTAGAATGAGTGTTGTAGAGTGAATACGTATCTAGGTAGTAAACATTGGACTGTATTTATCCTACTACTTAAAAATAAAAAAAAAATGAATTTATATGTTCATTCAGTTTTTTCTGTTTATTTATGATTCCATTCCTATTTTTTACATTAGAATAAAAGACGTATAAACTGTGTTGATTTCTTTCTTTCATTGTTTCTAGAGGCGGTGGAATTCTTTCCAACTTGCTAATTGAATTTTGATATTTCGTGATGCCTTTTTGTTGTTGTTATAATTATTATTACGAGACTTCAGACGAAATGGAAAATTATTCGTGATTGGTTTAATAATTAATCGGGGAATTATAAATCTTTTTTCAAGTTAGTTATTTTTAGCTTTTTTTTTCTTCTCATCCGTAAAAGTATAAATGGTGAATTCTTTTCTTTTAGTGAACGTGTTTCTTTTTATGATTTACTCAGAATCGTACAAATATAAATATCAAGAGTTATTTATCAAATGATTAAAAAGTAGAATGAGTGTTGTAGAGTGAATACGTATCTAGGTAGTAAACATTGGACTATATTTATCCTACTACTTAAAAATAAAACAAAAATAGAATTTATATGTTCATTCAGTTTTTTTGTTTGCTTTTTCCACTTCTATATTTGCATTAGAATGAAAGACATGTAAATTGTGTTGATTTCTTTCTTTCATTGTTTCTAGAGGCGGTGGAATTCTTTCCAACTTGCTAATTGAATTTTGATATTTCGTGATGCCTTTTTGTTGTTGTTATAATTATTATTACGAGACTTCAGACGAAATGGAAAATTATTCGTGATTGGTTTAATAATTAATCTTGAATTATAAATCTTTTTTGAAAGTTAGTTATTTTTAGCTTTTTTTTTCCTTCTCATCCGTAAGACTCATCCGTGAACTCCTTTCTTTTAGTGAACGCTTTTCTTTTAATGATTTACTCAAAGTTTTACAAATATAAATATCATGAGTTATTTATAATTAAAAAGTAGAATGAGTGTTGTAGAGTGAATACGTATCTAGGTTGTAAACATTGGACTATATTTATCCTACTATTTAAAAATAAAACAAAAATGAAATTTATATGTTCATTCAGTTTTTTCTGTTTATTTATGATTCCATTCCTATTTTTACATTAGAATAAAAGACGTATAAACTGCGTTCATTTCGTTCTTTCATTTTTCAGAGGCGGTGGAATTCTTTCCAAATTGCTAATTTTGTTTTGATATTTCGTGATGCACTTTTTGTTGTTGTTATAGTTATTTAACGAGACTTCAGACAAAATGGAAAATTATTCGTGATTGGTTTAATAATTAATCGGGGAATTATAAATCATTTTTGAAAGTTAGTTATTTTTAGCTTTTTTTTCTTCTCATCCGTAAGATTATAAATGATGAACTCTTTTCTTTTAGTGAACGTTTTTCTTTTTATGATTTACTCAGAGTCGTACAAATATAAATATCAAGAGCTATTTATCAAATAACTAAAACGTAGAATGAGTGTTGTAGAGTGAATATGTATCAAGGTAGTAAACATTGGACTATATTTATCCTACTATTTAAAAGTAAAACAAAAGTAGAATTTATATGTTCATTCAGTTTTTGTTTGCTTATGATTTCATTCCTATATTTGCATTAGAATAAAAGACGCTTAAACTGTGTTCATTTCTTTCTTTCATTCTTTCAGAAGCTGTGGAATTCTTTCCAACTTGCTAATTGAATTTTGATATTTCGTGATGCACTCTTTGTTGTTGTTATAATTATTATTACGAGACTTCAGACGAAATGGAAAATTATTCGTGATTGGTTTAATAATTAATCTTGAATTATAAATCTTTTTTGAAAGTTAGTTATTTTTAGCTTTTTTTTCTTCTCATCCGTAAGATTATAAATGGTGAACTCTTTTCTTTTAGTGAACGTTTTTCTTTTTATGATTTACTCAGAGTCGTACAAATATAAATATCAAGAGTTATTTATTAAATGATTAAAAAGTAGAATGAGTGTTGTAGAGTGAATACGTATCTAGGTAGTAAACATTGGACTGTATTTATCCTACTACTTAAAAATAAAACAAAAATGAAATTTATATGTTCATTCAGTTTTTTCTGTTTATTTATGATTCCATTCCTATTTTTACATTAGAATAAAAGACGTATAAACTGTGTTCATTTCTTTCTTTCATTTTTCAGAGGCGGTGGAATTCTTTCCAAATTGCTAATTTTCTTTTGATATTTCGTGATGCACTTTTTGTTGTTGTTATAGTTATTTAACGAGACTTCAGACAAATTGGAAAATTATTCGTGAATGGTTTAATAACTAATCTTGAATTATAAATCTTTTTTCAAAGTTAGTTATTTTTAGCTTTTTTTTCTTCTCATCCGTAAGATTATAAATGGTGAACTCTTTTCTTTTAGTGAACGTTTTTCTTTTTATGATTTACTCAGAGTCGTACAAATATAAATATCAAGAGCTATTTATCAAATAACTAAAAAGTAGAATGAGTGTTGTAGAGTGAATATGTATCAAGGTAGTAAACATTGGACTATATTTATCCTACTACTTAAAAATAAAACAAAAATAGAATTTATATGTTCATTCAGTTTTTTTTGTTTGCTTATTCCATTTCTATATTTGCATTAGAATAAAGGATGTGTAAACTGTGTTCATTTCTTTCTTTCATTCTTTCAGAAGCTATGGAATTCTTTCCAACTTGCTAATTGAATTTTGATATTTCGTGATGCCTTTTTGTTGTTCTTATATGTTATAATTATTATTACGAGACTTCAGACGAAATGGAAATTATTCGTGATTGGTTTAATGACTAATTATAAATCTTTTTTGATAATTAGTTATTTTTAACTTTTTTTTCTTCTTATTCGTAAGATTGTAAATGGAACTCTTTTCTTTAGTGAACGCTTTTCTTTTAATGATTTACTCAGAGTCGTACGAATATAAATATCAAGAGTTATTTAACAAATGATTAAAAAGTAGAATGAATGTAGAGTGAAAAAGTATTTAGGTAGTAAACATTAGACTATATTTATACTACTATTTAAAACTAAAACAAAATTAGAATTTATATATTCATTCAGTTTTTATTTTGTACGTTTCTGATTCTATTATTGTTTTTGCATTAGAATGAAGGACGTGGAAACTGTGTTGATTTCTTTCTTTCATTTTTCAGAGGCGATGGAGTTTTTTTTTGATATTTCATGATGCCTTTTTGCTGTTTTTACAATCATCATTACGAGACTTCAGACGAAATGGAAAATTATTCGTGATTGGTTTAATAATTAATGGGGGAATTTTAAATCTTTTTTGAAAGTTAATTATTTTAAATAATTTTTCTTCTTATCCGTAAGATTATGAATGGCGAACGCTTTTCTTTTAAAGATTTACTCAGAGTAGTACAAATATAAATGTCAAGAGTTATTCATCAATGATTAAAAAATTGAATGAGTGTTGTAAAGTGAATAAGCATGTTAGTAGTAAACATTAGACTATATTTTTCGTACTATTCAAAAATAAAACAAACATAGAATTAATAATGTTCATTCTGCTTTTTTTTTTACTTATGATTTCCTTCCTAATTTTGCATTAGAATGAAAGACGTAGCAACTGCGTTGATTTCTTTCTTTCATTGTTTCTAGAGTAGGTGGAATTCTTTGCAACTTGCTAATTGAATTTTGATATTTCCTGATGCCTTTTTGTTGTTGCTGTTGTAATTATTATTACGAGACTTCAGATATATGGGAAATTATTCTTGATTGGTTTAATGATTTATCGGGGAATTATTATGTTCATTACGTTTTTTATTTTTAATTTATTTATGATTCCTTCCGCTCCTTTTTATAATAGGATGATAGTTATTTAAATTTTCTTAATTTCTTTATTTCATAACTTCAAACAACACAGGAATTCTTTACAACTTGTTGAAAAGTTATTTATTTTTTAACTTTTTTCTTATCATCTGGAAGTTTATAAATGCATATTGCTTGTGAACACTTTTCATTTATTAATTTACTCAGAGATATTCAAATATAAACATCCGATGTTCAAGATATATTTATCATAGGAATAAAAGGTAAAATGAGAGAATACGTTTTCTAGGTAGTAACTATTATGAGCTTATTCATGATTAATTTAACAATTAATCAGGGAATCATAAATCGTTCTTGGAAAGTTAATTATTTTTAACTCTTTTCTTCTCATCCGAAAGATTATAAACTCCTTTTCTTGAACTCTTTTCTTTTATTTATTCAAACTTATCGTGCAGTTTAAAAATAAATCAAACATTATAGAATTAATACGTTCATTACGTTTTTTGTTTATTTACTTATGATTCATCCCACTGCTATTTTTTATCATGCAGTGATGGATGTTTAAATTGTGTTGATTTCTTTTCTTCATTACTTCTAGCGCCAGAGAAGCTCTTTTACCGTTGTAATTGAATTTTGATATTTCGTGATAATGCCTTTTTATTGTTGTTATAATTGTTATTACGATACCTCAGACGAAATTGGTAAATATCCTAGGATTAAACTTTATGTACTGTTCAAAAGTAAAGAAAACATTAAAAAATTAATAGGTGTAAAACGTCTTTTCTATTTATTTATTCTTTTTATTGTAATAGATTGATGAAAGTTGAAATTGTACTGATTTTATTTATTTCGTTATTTTTTAAGGCGGAAGAATTCTTTCCGAATTGCTAATTGAAATTTCATATTGCATGATGATACTTTTTTGCTGTTATAAACGTCATTACGTCATTTTGATGTTATAAACGTCAAATACGTTTTTTACATTTATTTAATCTTTTTATTGTAATAGATTGATGAAAGTTAATATTGTGCTGATTTTATTTATTCCATTATTTCTAGGGGCGGATTAATTCTTTCCGAATTGCTAATTGAAATTTAATATTGCATGATGATAATTTTTTGCTGTTATAAATGCTGTTATTAGACATCAAACAAAATGGGAGCTTATTCATAATTAATTTAAAAATTAATCAGGGAATTATAAATCTTTCTTGGAAACTTAATTATTTTTAACTCTTTTCTCCTCACCCGAGAGATTATAAATTATTTCTCTTGGACGCTTTTCTAATATTGATTTAATCAGATGATACAAATATAAATACCAGATGGTCAAGAGATATTTATCGCATGATTAAAAATATAAAAATATTGTTGTAAAAAAATACGCTTTTAAGAAGTAAATATGCTGTGAAAAATAATAATTTAATAATTTATTGTAAAATTCGAAAATAAAGGAAACATTATTAAATTAATAGGTTCTTTACGTTTTTATATTGATTTACAACTTGTTTCACTTTTTTTATAATTGATTGATGAATGTTGAAATTGTGTTGATGTATATCTTTCATTATTTCTACACTCAGAGGAATTTTTCAAAATTTGCCAATTGGATTTTGATATATCACGATGCCTTTTTATTGTTGTTTTATAATTGCAGATATCAGACGCAATGAGAATTTCATTGCAATTTACATAATTATTAATCTGGGAATTATAAATTTTTCCTGACTTCTAAACGGAGACGACACCAACCAACCAACCAACCAAATAACCAACTGAGGATGTGTGTTGGTTGACAGAGATTTTTCTGAGTATATATTTTCAATTTTACTTGACATAATGTTTTCAATTAACTTTTTTTTTCAGATAGGGGCATGTTTCAAATCATGACAATGTGAAATCCCGACATGCCTCATAACAGACATGTTTAAAAACTTTTTTGAAACAGACCAATGAAGGGTAAGAAACTTTAAAAAGTAGCATATAAACTTCAATTGAAAGAGTTAAAATACTAAAAAACTGCACAAAAATTACTAGAGGGTTTTAAATTACACGGTATGAACTAGAAATAATAATTGAGTGATTGTATTAAACGAAACATTAACAACAAAATAGAAGCATTCCATTTTCTCCCCATTTTTTTTATTTTTTACTATTTATTAAATATATATGGCGTGTTTAAAATTATATTGAAAATTAATAAATTTTCTTAACGTTCTAAATTTAAAATAAGTGTTTTATAGAAAATAAGTTTTCTAGGTCATTACTATAATGGGATCAAATTTATCGAACGGTTTAAAAATAAACTAAATATTATAGAATTAATATGTTGAGATATATTGTTATGTTAAACTATATTGAAAATTATAAATATTCCTAACGTTCTAATTTTAAAATAATTGTTTTAAAGAAAATACGTTTTCTAGGTAGTAACTATCTTGTCAAAGTTATAAAACGGTTAAAAATAAACTAAATAATATAAAATTCATATGTTAAATTTTGTTGAAAATTAATAAATTTTCTTAACGTTCTAAATTTAAAATAAGTGTTTTAAAGAAAATAAGTTTTCTAGGTAGTAACTATCAAGTGATCAAACTTATCGAACGGTTTAAAAATGAACTAAACATTGTAGAATTAATATGTTGAGATATATTAATATGTTGCGATATATTAATCTGTTAAGTTATATTGAAAATTAATAAACTTTCTTAACGTTCTAAGCTTAAAATAAGTGTTTTAAAGAAAATGCGTTTTCTAGGTAATAACTATCAAGGGATCAAACTTTACAAATAAACTAAACATTATAGAATTAATATGTTGTGATATATTAATATGTTAAATTATATTGAAAATTAATAAGTTTTCTTAACGTTCTAAATTTAAAATAAGTGTTTTAAAAAGAAAATGCTGAAGAACTAAATTTAAGAAACAAAGTTCAAGAAACCGCTCTCTAGCATTTTATTACATTAAAAAATCTTTGAGTAATATTTTACAATTTAAAGATCAGCGTCTGCCTACGCGGAACAAATATTTGCAGCACGTGCCTGATATATATATATATATATATATATATATATATATATATATATATATATATATATATATATATATAATTTGCTCTTTTAAGTGCTCGAACAAACCCAAAGATAAACAAATTACTAAATAAATAAATAACTCCCTATTAACATATGTGATGCATCCCACTCTGTTCCATTGCATGGTATCCATGACTTCATTGATATTTAAAGGACATTAATAATACAAGAAGTATGCCTTACTTTTTGTTTACGAAATGAGGATTTTATTCCCCTGCTATTAGCTTTGAGTAGGTAGCAGCGCACTCTAACATTTTCAATTTAGGATCGTCATTTGGAGATACTTTTAAAATTCTTCTTAAATAAATGATTATTCAGCTTCCTATATCTGTTTGTGAAAAAAGAATGTTTTACCACTTTTGAAAAATTAAGGTTTAATGTAAAGAAAAGTCTGGTGAAAGCATAAGCGATCTATAAGAAGTATGTGTGTGTGTGTATATATATATATATATATATATATATATATATATATATATATATATATATATATATATATATATATATATATATATATATATATATATATATATATATACACACACTCAAGAGCCAAACATTATGACCACCCCTACATGTTACAATTAACTGGCCTGGATGACGTGGAAGTGGTATTTAACTGCTGCTGCAGAGTCTGAAGAATCCTTCTTTCACTTACTTCTGTGTGTGATTGGAAAGGCGATTTTGATAGATACAGATTGTAATGACTCGAAGGCTCGGAACAAGTATTTCTGAAACTGCACGACTCGTGGGGTTAGCGATTTACAGTTGTTAGTACTTATGCAAAGTGGATGAATGACGGCGAAACCAACAGTAGACCACATGGTGTTGGACGTCCACACGCTATCAAAGAAAAAGGTCGTCGGAGACTGTCTCGCATGGTGAAGTAAAACCGGAACCAGACAGTGGCTCAGCTGACAACCCAATACAATGAAGGGTCAAGTAGAATAGTATCTGAGCACATTGCTCAACAAACGTCCCACTCGTGTGCCTCTGCTGACCAAGCATCATCGCCAAATGCGCCTACGATGGGCCTGGGAACATCGCGACTGAATCAGTGAGAGAGAGTTGTCTGGTTAGATGAATCACGGTTTGTCATTCATCACGCCGTTGGCCGTGTCAGTATACGCCTTCTTCCAGGCGAACAGTTGTTCCCTCAATGTACAGTAGGTCATACACAGACCGGTGGTGGCTGTATTATGCTTTGGGGGGCGTTCTCTTGGGCATTTCTGGGACCCGTGGTTGTAGTAGAGCAGACCATGAATGCTATAGGGTATCTGAACATCATTGCGGACCAGTTGCTCTTGGCCTCTGTTTTTCCATCTGGAAATGGAATGTTCCAACAGGACAACGCCCCGTGTCACAAGGCTAAAATTGTGTTGGAGTGGTTCCAGAAACCTGATGCTGAATTCCAGTTAATGTCCTGACCCCCTAACTAACTGGATCTCAATCCGATAGAACACATTTGGGATGTCATGGGACGGCAACTCAGAATTCACAGACCACTAATTCGCAATATCTAGGATTTGCGTAAAAGTTGCTTAAATATCTGGTACAATTTGTCTCCGGACATCTACCAAGGACTTGTGGCATCCATGCCAAGGCGGGATGAAGCTGTGTTGAGAGCCAAAAGGGGGCCAATGTTTTGGTTCTTGAGTGTATATATATATATATATATATATATATATATATATATATATATATATATATCCCCTATATAATAATAACCTAAGTTATCTGTACGTCTGTCCTCGATTTTATGAAGCGGTTGGACCTGGAATGGATAGAGGCATCCATAGTTAGCAAAATTCAAAGAGAAAAATGTTTATCTTCTCCTAAACTATAGATCCGATTCTAAAATAAATTGGTATAAATATGCTTCATATCACTGCGAAAAATACTGCCTTCTTCAAAACGTTCGAAATCCACCCCTTCCCCTCTTTTCGAGCTTTTAAGGCCATTATTTCAACTCTTATTTTCCCCGGTTAAGAGCAGGCGATTAAATTTATCAATTTATCCCATAATAAATAGGTAAAAATAACAGTTTTCTAGCATTATGACGTCATTCCTTTAAACATCTCATTGAATCATTTCTTATTTTAAATTATTTAAATTATGCCTTATTTTCACACGTTTTATCATTGAACTTAGATATGACGTCAATAATTTTCTTTTATATTTGGCTTAAATAATAGATTAGGTACATATGTGATCATTTTAAATTGAATCATCGATTATTTTTTGTGGCAAGATAATTCTCAGCCAAAAAACAAACCATTTTTTTACCTGCTTCATAGCGTACTTTACAATTTTGGAAAATCAAAAATTTTACTGATCCCGTCATATGACGGGCTATATTCTAGTATATATATATAAAGAGAGAGAGAGAGAGGGGGGAGGAGAGAGAAGTGAGAGAAACTTGAGAGTAACAGGGAAATGCTTTTTTTATATAAGAAAGTAAAAGTGTCCGAAATTACTTACCATTTATTGTTATATTTTAATAGTAACAAATATACTATCATATCTTAATATAAATTTATTTTATTTTACTTAAAGTAAGGAATCATTTTTAATTCTTATTCAACCTATGTCCCATTATCTTCAGAAGAAATTTCTGCTTTTAGTGACTGCCCAACAGTTTTTCTAGATATGCATTATAAGACTGTATTTCGGGAATAGTCGAATCATTTCTATTTAAATTCTCGAGGCCGAGTTACAATTGAGCAGGCAGGAAGTTGTCTTTCGATGCTGGAGTTTGTAGGTTCGAATCCCTTTTCAAGCGTGCATACTTTTCGACATAAGAAATCAACTTTAACTGTTTAATCATTTTCCTGTCCTTGCATCACATATGATTTGCATATCTAATGCTTTATACTCTTGTATGTCACATGAAATATACAACGATATAAAATATAAAATTCATAAAAGCTTTTGTATAAAATGTAGTTCATTGGGTATAATATGTGATATACAAACATATAAAGCATTAAATGTGTATATGAGATTTACAGGATATGCAAAGTGTTAAGTACGATTTTAATAAGAAATTTACCCTTTTTTTATTCAAATGAACAAACCAGGTGGAAAGGGGCTCAGTAACAAAAAGATATCCAGGGCCCCTAATTAGTTTAATCCCTATAAATTTCTGAAAAAAAAACCCGAACTTTTACTAAACAAAATGCATTACTCATATTACAACATTTTGTGAATTGGCCTATTCAAAATAGACCTCTTTACTGGCAGTACACCGTTCCAGTTTTGGGAATGTTTTTGGAACACATTTTCTGGGATGACACTAGGATGTCTTGTTGTAAT
>CM063505.1:89918016-89970516 GCA_032207245.1 Pardosa pseudoannulata | reverse complement strand
ATGATAACTGTCGCTCGTTCCTGTTACACATATTTAGGATGCTGTTAATGGGCACCGATAGCTGACTTAGCAGGAAAAGAAAAAAACTGAAGCGTAGAATTCTGAGACTCATTGTAAACTCGTACTATTGCGACTATACATAATTATTGTCTAGAAAGTTTGAATAATTAAATATAAGTTGAATTTTGAGAAGAATTGAAAGAGTATAATCTTGAACCTCATTCTAAACTTATTATTGAGGGTATAATTTAGTGACGAATTGTAAATTCAAACGGAAGGGAAGTGATGTGCCTCAATTAAAATAAACGTTCACACGCACACACATACGCGCACACACACACACACACACACATATATATATATATATGCGTTAGGTAACGTCACTGGATCCTCGGGCAGCTTGTGGGAGTCGAAGTTGTAGTGACACGACGTACAGCTTATAACAATATCAACTTTTATTCTTGAATAAATGTGAAGCTATTTACAAATTTTCCAAATGGAAATCACAGTACTCATGTGAGCTGGTACGGTCCCAAATAGTCCCAGGTTCGAGGCGAACCTAAATAGCAATCTGCGATCAGGTGCCCAAGAGATATATCGTTGTACAGGGGTACAATTTGGACTCCTTGAGTCCCACAAAAACTGGAGAATGTCTCTCTCTTAAAAAAAAACAAAAAAAAACAAACAAAAAAACCAACGCAACTTGTGATTACTTTCGGTCATTCTCTCCTCTTTTCTCGTAGTCAATTTTTCTCCGGCGAAAACTCGCACCGCCTGACGTCACCTTTCGCCTCTTCCCAGTGGCTTTTCCTTCCCGCGTCTCCATCCTGCTAACCTCCGATTGGTCCTTTCGTTGACGCCTGACAGTTTGTCCTTTCCTCGTCGCATCCGACCTTCTGATCACCTCGGACATCTCAAGGCGTGTCGAACCGAAAATCTTTTGTAGTTTAATGCCAAAATTCCAGACCGAATGTCGCCTTGTTCTGGGTTTTAACAAAACCTCTTTGTGAAGTCAATGGGGGTGTAGCTACGTCACAATAGATACTTAACAACTGAAATTAGAAATAGTTCCTATTTGTTAAAAAACAAGATATTTCAAATTTTACCTCAACTTTATTTACAAATTTCAAGAAAAAATTCTTTCTTTCAAATTTGAGTATAATATATAAATAGCTCTCCCATCAAAATTTAATGTCATATTTTACTTGCTTTAAAAAAATTACTTTCTGTATAAGAGGTCAGTTTTCTGGTATTTTCGGATGAAGATGTAAATAACATCACAATTAAAATCATGGGATAAGCGAAATTCCGTGATATAGAAATCCTGTAAGTAACGCGATATAGAAGCCGAACTACCCGCGTCTTTTCTTGGTTGGGATTGGTGAGAAGGGAATTCAGAAACACGTATGTATTTCAACAAGTTGCTGGATCCTCGTCTCAATGCTTATAATTGAACACAATTACGCATGTGCAAACGATGTTAACAGGTGGTTCAATTTATGGGGAGTTCAAGAAGGCACTAAGAGATAAAGTAAAGCATACATAAAACAAAATAAATGATAACGTTTGTGACACATTGTTTAGGGAAATGGTGTTTCCAGAGTTTCCAATAACGCCCCTCGATTCTGTTAAAATTGAATTTTTATCTTATGACAGTAATCTTGGAACATTAAAGAATCACGGCCCTCTTTGTAGCTACATGGCCATCTCACCTATACTAGGGGTAGGGAGCCTTTTTACCATTAGAAGCGACATTTAAGTTACGCAGGAATAAAGGAGGGCACATAAGTTGATGTACCCATAAATGTGACTTTTGTGAATAGTTTTCGTATAAATTTATGAATTAATTCCACTACACAGAAATAATACAAAATAAAACATTAAGTTATTTATTTATTATTTAACATTAAAACTTTTTGGTTTGGAGCATTACGGCCTATTGTTTGGCTACATGACGGCTAATGAGACCGGAACCTACTGCTTAAAGCTGATACCAAACGGCTACGAACATCCATGTCAGCAGTGGGATTCAAACCCACGAACATCATAAAAAAGATATGCTTTAAAATATTTTTGCATTCACTTAAACGCAATAAACATGTAAAAAGATTAATCTGTAACTATTTTTTAATAAACAATTACACATTTAAAATAAATTACATATAAGGATACATAATTACATATAAGGATTGGCTACATTTGTGATACCCGATAATTATACCTTTCTCGAAATCAGAGAGCTCCGAACTGCGTGGCATCTTGCATACGACTAATACCGATGCTGTTTCCTACACGATGTGTACCGCGAAAGCCGCAGGACCGCAGATATCATTATTTGCATAGGTGTCCAAATATTTATTGGTAGACAGTGTATAAATCTAATTTTGGTATTTTGATAGGTAGTTATAGGGCGCATTAAAAATATTTTTAAAAACACAGTAGACGTTTTAAAGCAAATTAAGGCTGCATTTAATACACTTAGTTTACAGAATTAGATAGGGAAGTTGGAGTCTGTCCTGCTGTAAAAGTTCAAACTAGAGTATCGTCACATGAATCTGTAAATAAAACACTTAATTATTATATAAACTTTTAGCACTGTAGTTAGGTTCATCATTTTTAGACACTATAAAGAATATTACCCAATTTGAACCTTTGAGTTCGCAGTCTACTGTCATTGGGACAAAACCAGCAAAAGATCGGAGATAAGAGATGCGCAAATTAAAGTCATTTTGTTGGTATTATTGTTTGATCATTACCTGTGCACATAATTAGATTATACATTAACATTTTACAAGGAACTATGAATTTATCTTTCAAGAATTTCTCTTTTAGGTATGTGGAAGTACATTGTCTCCAGGATAAAAGCTCCTAGTCCTTTGTTGACGACATATTATTCTTTAGTTATTTCAAAGTGAAAATTTCTTGGTTTCATTGGTAATTTTGAAAACATTTTATGAATGAAGTAAACTCCAGACTAGTGGCCTAGCATAGGTTTCCGACGCTCCGGACAGTAGCTAAATTTGCAGTCCCTCGCCCTTACAAAATATTATTTTAGAGATAAAAGTTTTTAGAGAGAGGGCAGTTTTAAGCTACAAAGTTATTTTTTTCTCTAAAATTAAAATTTTTTACATATTATAAATCAGCTTTTAATTGGGAATACATCTTTTGATACCTAATATTAAAAAAAATTATCGAAAAACAGTATTATTAATTGAAAATTTTCAGCTTGAGATTTTAATCGAAAACTATAATAAATATTTTCTAAATCTATTAACTGGTACAATATGGTAAATATTTTATTTTAACGGAGAAAAAATTGGAACTAGTTTTCAAATAAAAAAACCCCGTATATTTTAATAGACGTCTGCTTAATATTAATTCTTGTCAAGTATTAATATTAATATTGTCGCCCTCCCACGAAATGTTGCCTTGCAACCCCTACCCTACGTCACTGCTCTAGACAGACGAATCAAATAAAATTTTTTTAGTAATAATTATTTCAATTTTGTAAGTTATTGCAAAATATTTGATTATTTCAGCGTGACTGGACCTTTGTAAGATATTTTATTGCAGTTAAGGACTGTAGATTTTCTATTTACCTTGACCGTTGATTTCTAATCACCTCCCAAAAAGACAAGAAGTATTTCTCAGACATTCTCGACTATAAAGAGAAAATAAAAAGCATTAAAGCATTACTGTTGGATAACCAGAATATATTTGCACAAACGCCGTACATTTTTCTGTTTAAATGTCTCATTGACAGGGATGTTATCGTCACTCCAGTTTAGACATATAGACCTGTGATTTGACTGCAATAATTGTGAAATTTGAGAAGTGTTTAAACAGAAAATCAGATGCAATCAGTTAGAAATTTGATTTTTTTGCAATATATTAAGGCAGGATAATTTTATAATTTCAATATGGAATTACCTATTTTATTTTTAATGTTGCCACGAAAACATATAATCGTACACACAGTCAATCAAGCGCCAAACCGGGCCCATATGACCTTGAGGACCTCCAGGCTGATACAAAACCTCCTAGACAGAAGGTCTAGGAGGATTCTAGGAAGGCCTAGGTGTTTTCGAGAAGGCTTTGGCTGAAACCGGCGGCGGTAGGCAGATAGCAAGCATTGGGCTACCCGACCCTGCACTAAACCCATCGAAGTACCCGACTCGCACTCATCGCGGCGCAGGCGCAATCCACTAGCGAAAGCAGAAGACGGGCGATGCAATGGGAAGAGAATTTGGAAGTACACACATAGACAGATATATATGTAGGATAAACATGTCTAAGGTACTTGTCATAGGGTAGGAGTTATATACATTGATTTAAATTTTCTTATATGTAATAAGGTTCTATGAAATTTTAATTTTAAACTTAGAGTGCCACATTTACTGTATCTAGCATGAGATTATTAAGTAGATGCATAGTAGCATTTTAATGTAGTCTACTGTTTAGATTGAATTGCGTGTACTATAGACAATTTTCCAACTGAGAATAATATAATATCCGTAAATATTTCTGCTCTTCCCAATAAACACGAAATTTGTTACCTGGTTTCCGATTTATTTTGTTTGTTTAACGTTTTACTAACTCTTCTAGACTAAAAGAAATGGATAATGTGAAAATGTTTTAGAATAATGGCAAATAAAAATATGAAGAACAAAATTTAATTAACTTTTGCTCCTAAACGTATGCTGCATGAAAGAACTAGTGGGAAGAAACTACGTGCAAGGATTCTTTAATGACAAATTTTCGAATAATTTCATTGCAGACGCATTGTTGTTACTTTACTGCATACCATAAAATATCTAATAATTTTTACAATAATCGCAGTATACTTCTCCATAAATTTTTTCAAGTTTCAAGTTCAAATTTTTGACAGTATTTGAATATATTATTGAATAAATACAAAACCTATAACTGTTACTAAACACATTTTTGTCTTTCAATTAGATTTTAATCATTCCGAATGGTATCTTATTTATTATTATTCTAGCATTCTAAAAATATTTTTTGAGGGAATAATTACCACGAAGGAACCAATAAAGATAAATACCCTTGAAATTTTTTTCTCTAAACTTTGTACCCTTCTAAGGTTTTAACAGGTGAAACTCCTATGACAAAACGCTCTTTGTGTGTTTTGAAATGTATTTTTATTCCTTTTTATACAGCTATGCGTTGTAAAGTAATTTAAAGGATTTTGTGACTGTGTTAAAGAGTAAAAATTCCAACAGTTTGACGAGGAAAAAAAATTACTTCCTGTATCAATTTCATAGAATTAACTCGCGAAAAGAGGGGCTTTCTTTGCGAGTACTCTGAACATTCAGCAAAAACCTTGATAAAGCGAAAAACAAAGATCCATATGTTGTTTATTAGGAAAACTAAACCTGTATCCTCAATAACCTTTCTGCTTATATTCCAGAGTCCTGTGGAGATAGCGGACGTTCTGTGCATACGTGCACGCGGCAACAACGGCAACTTGCTGATAATATCCGTATTCAGCTACCCAGAGAGTGGTGGTTAACTGGCCTTTCGCAATTTCCTCTTGCTGATAAATCTTCGTCTCGGACTTTATTCTCCCACTCACATAACAGTTTCCAAGATAACCGTGAAACGAACAGCTGGGTGTTAAATCTGGGTGGAAATGCATTGAGATAATCTTGTTTGTCAGCGTTTTTTTCCTCCTTAATGCCAATGAGCCTTATCTTGGCTTTTGAAGGAGGTGTAAAGTTTCGGTCCTAATTCCAGCCCAGAAGAATATATCGTAAGGCGTATCATAAATATAATGTTGATAAATCGTATCTTTGTTATGCATCAAAGAGAATTTGAAAATAAATGTTGCACTCTCGACTTCTCTTGGGGTGTATGATTTCGCTTATGTAGTACGTAGACACAAACATGCGCACTTCTCAGTGAGATTAGAAAAAATACAAGTGAAAATGTAGAAGGAAAACAGATGCTGATTATTTTTCTATTCAAATTGTCTGTTTGAGTACGAAGTTAGATATTTTTTTTCTTTTTCAGTTAGATAAATTTATTTTTGGGATTCAATAAAATAATCCCTTATAATTTGGATCTATAGCTGAACTATAAATCTGACATTTCGTAGGATTTTGCTCCAAAAATATATGCGTATACAGGGCGAATCAGACCTTTGAGAAGGAACTTAGAAGTGTGGTAGGAAACATTGTTAGGGATCATAATAACAAAGGAAAGTATGGACGAAAGCGGATAGATGGCACCTTTTCTTTCTACTGAAGTTCGCCACTTATGGTGGTAACGTAGCCAGTGGCATAGCGTGCATAACTAAATTTTGTCAAATAGTCTCACATTTCAATCATAAATTATTTTGTAATAGATTTTAGAATTTTATATGCATCACGTAACAACTTTATATATTCTTATTATAAGATTATAAGAATATCGTTAAAACTTTAAAAATTTAAAAACTGAGATTCAAGGTCTCTGGTTCTCTTAAAAGTATATCTATAAACTATTAAGATATAACATTCTATGCTGTGCACTATGAACATTTTTAAGGAATATTGTTAAACTACTCAAATTTTGTCAAATAGTCTCGCATTTCAATCAAAAATTATTTTGTAATTGATTTTAGAATTTTATATGCATCACGTAACAACTTTATACATTCTATTATAAGATTATAAGAATATCGTTAAAACTTTAAAAATTTAAAAACTGAGATTCAAGGTCTCTTGTTCTCTTAAAAGTATATCTATAAACTATTAACATATAATAACCACGCTCCCCCTGTACAGCATGAAAATCTTTCTTACAACTTTAAATAAATTTGGAGAGCAATGAATAATTACCCTTAAAATAATGTAATTAATAAATAGCTCAACAATTTATAAGTAATGTGTTGGGTAAGTATTTTTTCATATGAGATCATGACGAAAATCGAACTCTTGATTCTTCCATGTAAAGCAAATTCAAAACAGTGTATTTCAGAGAGAAATAAATTAATTGCAGTGATACATCTATTTTTAGTTTAAAGTGTCAAAGACAAAGAAAAAGAAATTAATGTGTTTAAAACAGAGAAAAGGTATTAACAGGTGGTTCCACTGCGAAACCACTGTCCTTAAAAGGGTTAAAGCTATATCTATAAACTATTAACATATAATAACCACAACATAACATAACTTCTTATAAACCGCTCACTTATAACTGCAATTATTTACTTGTAAAAATTTGTTGAGTTAAAACCTATCCGCAAACCGCATGTTCAACAGTTGATAGAATGAACGTGTATGTTTCTGTAACATTGTCTAACTTGAAATAATTGTTCTATACAAAACATATTTAGCGAAAGTAAAAATTGAAACCCAGTTTTGTTTGTATACGAATTCTAACGATAAAAGGAAAAAACAAGAGCAATTTGTTTCTATGCTGTGCACTATGAGCATTTTTAAGGAATATTGTTAAACTACTCAAATTGTGTCAAATAGCCTCGCATTTTAATCAAAAATTATTTTGTAATAGATTTTAGAATTTTATATGCTTCACGTAACAACTTTATATATTCTTATTATAAGATTATAAGAATATCGTTAAAACTTTAAAAATTTAAAAACTGAGATTTAAGGTCTCTTGTAAGATCTCTTAACCCTTTGAAGATCACGATTACAAATTCCTCGGTATTTTATAAAATTAGGTTATAAATTTTATCTATGAGCCTTATAGATTTCAAATTTTGAAATATATGAAAAAAATATTTTTATTTTTTGGGAGGGGGGGCGAGATTTAGAGATGGGGATTTAACTGTGAAACGCTCCCCCTGTACAGCAGGAAAATCTTTCTTACAACTTTAAATAAATTTGGAGAGCAATGAATAATTACCCTTAAAATAATGTAATTAATAAATAGCTAAACAATTTATAAGTAATGTGTTGGGTAAGTATTTTTTCATATGAGATCATGACAAAAATCGAACTCTTGATTCTTCCATGTAAAGCAAATTCAAAACAGTGTATTTCAGAGAGAAATAAATTAATTGCAGTGATACATCTATTTTTAGTTTAAAGTGTCAAAGACAAAGAAAAAGAAATTAATGTGTTTAAAACTGAGAAAAAGTATTAACAGGTGGTTCCGCTGCGAAACCACTGTCCTTAAAAGGGTTAAAGCTATATCTATAAACTATTAACATATAATAACCACAACACAACATAACTACTTATAAACCGCTCACTTATAACTACATTTATTTACTTGTAAAAATTTGTTGAGTTAAAACCTATCCGCAAACCGCATACTCAACAGTTGATAGAATGAACGTGTATGTTTCTGTAACATTGTCTAACTTGAAATAATTGTGCTATACAAAACATATTTAGCGAAAGTAAAAATTGAAACCCAGTTTTGTTTGTATACGAATTCTAACGATAAAATGAAAAAACAAAAGCAATTGGTTTCTATGCTGTGCACTAGGAGCATTTTTAAGGAATATTGTTAAACTACTCAGATTTTGTCAAATAGTCTCGCATTTTAATCAAAAATTATTTTGTAATAGATTTTAGAATTTTATATGCATCACGTAACAACTTTATATATTCTTATTATAAGATTATAAGAATATCGTTAAAACTTTAAAATTTAAAAACTGAGATTCAAGGTCTCTTGTTCTCTTAAATCTATGTCTATAAACTATTAACATATAATAACCACGCTCCCCCTGTACAGCATGAAAATCTTTCTTACAACTTTAAATAAATTTGGAGAGCATTGAATAATTACCCTTAAAATAATGTAATTAATAAATAGCTCAACAATTTATAAGTAATGTGTTGGGTAAGTATTTTTTCATATGAGATCATGACGAAAATCGAACTCTTGATTCTTCCATGTAAAGCAAATTCAAAACAGTGTATTTTAGAGAGAAATAAATTAATTGCAGTGATACATCTATTTTTAGTTTAAAGTGTCAAAGACAAAGAAGAATAAATTAATGTGTTTAAAGCAGAGAAAAAGTATTAACAGGTGGTTCCGCTGCGAAACCACTGTCCTTAAAAGGGTTAAAGCTATATCTATAAACTATTAACATATAATAACCACAACACAACATAACTACTTATAAACCGCTCACTTATAACTACATTTATTTACTTGTAAAAATTTGTTGAGTTAAAACCTATCCGCAAACCGCATGCTCAACAGTTGATAGAATGAACGTGTATGTTTCTGTAACATTGTCTAACTTGAAATAATTGTGCTATACAAAACATATTTAGCGTAAGTAAAAATTGAAACCCAGTTTTGTTTGTATACGAATTCTAACGATAAAATGAAAAAACAAAAGCAATTGGTTTCTAATGTGTGCACTAGGAGCATTTTTAAGGAATATTGTTGGACTACTCAGATTTTGTCAAATAGTCTCGCATTTTAATCAAAAATTATTTTGTAATAGATTTTAGAATTTTATGTGCTTTACGTAACAACTTTATATATTCTTATTATAAGATTATAAGAATATCGTTAAAACTTTAAAATTTAAAAACTGAGATTCAAGGTCTCTTCTTCTCTTAAAAGTATATCTATAAACTATTAACATATAACATTCTATGCTGTGCACTATGAGCATTTTTAAGGAATATTGTTAAACTACTCAAATTTTGTCAAATAGTCTCGCATTTCAATCAAAAATTATTTTGTAATAGATTTTAGAATTTTATATGCATCACGTAACAACTTTATACATTCTATTATAAGATTATAAGAATATCGTTAAAACTTTAAAAATTTAAAAACTGAGATTCAAGGTCTCTTGTTCTCTTAAAAGTATATCTATAAACTATTAACATATAATAACCACGCTCCCCCTGTACAGCATGAAAATCTTTCTTACAACTTTAAATAAATTTGGAGAGCAATGAATAATTACCCTTAAAATAATATAATTAATAAATAGCTCAACAATTTATAAGTAATGTGTTGGGTAAGTATTTTTTCATATGAGATCATGACGAAAATCGAACTCTTGATTCTTTCATGTAAAGCAAATTCAAAACAGTGTATTTCAGAGAGAAATAAATTAATTGCAGTGATACATCTATTTTTAGTTTAAAGTGTCAAAGACAAAGAAAAATAAATTAATGTGTTTAAAACAGAGAAAAAGTATTAACAAGTGGTTCCGCTGCGAAACCACTGTCCTTAAAAGGGTTAAAGCTATATCTATAAACTATTAACATATAATAACCACAACATAACATAACTACTTATAAACCGCTCACTTATAACTACATTTATTTACTTGTAAAAATTTGTTGAGTTAAAACCTATCCGCAAACCGCATACTCAACAGTTGATAGAATGAACGTGTATGTTTCTGTAACATTGTCTAACTTGAAATAATTGTTCTATACAAAACATATTTAGCGAAAGTAAAAATTGAAACCCAGTTTTGTTTGTATACGAATTCTAACGATAAAAGGAAAAAACAAGAGCAATTTGTTTCTATGCTGTGCACTATGAGCATTTTTAAGGAATATTGTTAAACTACTCAAATTGTGTCAAATAGCCTCGCATTTTAATCAAAAATTATTTTGTAATAGATTTTAGAATTTTATATGCTTCACGTAACAACTTTATATATTCTTATTATAAGATTATAAGAATATCGTTAAAACTTTAAAAATTTAAAAACTGAGATTTAAGGTCTCTTGTAAGATCTCTTAACCCTTTGAAGATCACGATTACAAATTCCTCGGTATTTTATAAAATTAGGTTATAAATTTTATCTATGAGCCTTATAGATTTTAAATTTTGAAATATATGAAATTTTTTTTTTTTTTTTGGGAGGGGGGGCGAGATTTAGAGAGGGGGATTTAACTGTGAAACGTTCCCCCTGTACAGCAGGAAAATCTTTCTTACAACTTTAAATAAATTTGGAGAGCAATGAATAATTACCCTTAAAATAATGTAATTAATAAATAGCTCAACAATTTATAAGTAATGTGTTGGGTAAGTATTTTTTCATATGAGATCATGACAAAAATCGAACTCTTGATTCTTCCATGTAAAGCAAATTCAAAACAGTGTATTTCAGAGAGAAATAAATTAATTGCAGTGATACATCTATTTTTAGTTTAAAGTGTCAAAGACAAAGAAAAAGAAATTAATGTGTTTAAAACTGAGAAAAAGTATTAACAGGTGGTTCCGCAGCGAAACCACTGTCTTTAAAAGGGTTAAAGCTATATCTATAAACTATTAACGTATAATAACCACAACACAACATAACTACTTATAAACCGCTCACTTATAACTACAATTATTTACTTGTAAAAATTTGTTGAGTTAAAACCTATCCGCAAACCGCATGTTCAATAGTTGATAGAATGAACGTGTATGTTTCTGTAACATTGTCTAACTTGAAATAATTGCGCTATACAAAACATATTTAGCGTAAGTAAAAATTGAAACCCAGTTTTGTTTGTATACGAATTCTAACGATAAAATGAAAAAACAAAAGCAATTGGTTTCTATGCTGTGCACTATGAGCATTTTTAAGGAATATTGTTAAACTACTCAAATTTTGTCAAATAGTCTCGCATTTCAATCAAAAATTATTTACATTAAAATCTATTACATAGATTTTAGAATTTTATATGCTTCACGTAACAACTTTATATATTCTTATTATAAGATTATAAGAATATCGTTAAAACTTTAAAAATTTAAAAACTGAGATTCAAGGTCTCTTGTTCTCTTAAAGCTATATCTATAAACTATTAACATATAATAACCACGCTCCCCCTGTACAGCATGAAAATCTTTCTTACAACTTTAAATAAATTTGGAGAGCAATGAATAATTACCCTTAAAATAATGTAATTAATAAATAGCTCAACAATTTATAAGTAATGTGTTGGGTAAGTATTTTTTCATATGAGATCATGACGAAAATCGAACTCTTGATTCTTCCATGTAAAGCAAATTCAAAACAGTGTATTTCAGAGAGAAATAAATTAATTGCAGTGATACATCTATTTTTAGTTTAAAGTGTCAAAGACAAAGAAAAAGAAATTAATGTGTTTAAAGCAGAGAAAAAGTATTTATTACAACTTTAAATAAATTTGGAGAGCAATGAATAATTACCCTTTAAATAATGTAATTAATAAATAGCTCAACAATTTATAAGTAATGTGTTGGGTAAGTATTTTTTCATATGAGATCATGACGAAAATCGAACTCTTGATTCTTCCATGTAAAGCAAATTCAAAACAGTGTATTTCAGAGAGAAATAAATTAATTGCAGTGATACATCTATTTTTAGTTTAAAGTGTCAAAGACAAAGAAAAAGAAATTAATGTGTTTAAAACAGAGAAAAAGTATTAACAGGTGGGATTCCGCTGCGAAACCACTGTCCTTAAAAGGGTTAAAGCTATATCTATAAACTATTAACATATAATAACCACAACACAACATAACTACTTATAAACTGCTCACTTATAACTACATTTATTTGTAAAAATTTATTGTGTTAAAACCTATCCGCAAACCGCATGTTCAACAGTTGATAGAATGATCGTGTATGTGTACTCCTAAGTAAATGCGACTCCATATATCCACAAGTGGGTGTTATTCTATGACATCACGTCAACTGTTCCAAATTGAGCTGATGGCAGCTGCGAAATTCTGACGTCGGGAAGTGACATTAGTCATTGAGAATGATTTGCTACCAATACGGGTGCAGAATTACTCCTACTCAGAGGTACTTACTTGCTCAAGAGAGAAACTTAATGACGTTTCTTGTGTTTATTGACGATTCGGAATACTTTAACCCACATATGGCAAATATTTGTATGACTCAAAATAGATGTAAGAAATCGGGTTTAAAAATATTTTGATAAGCTTTTTATGTATTTAACTTCATTTTATGAATTACTACGTATTAACCACTTTTATTTTAATATTTTTCCTCTTTTACATAAGAAAAAGATTTCAATATAAATAGTAATTACTATTCTAAGATTTTTTATTTATTGAAAGGAACTTAAATGTAAAATAGCTTCATTATTATGGTTTTTCAATGTGTTACTTCAATGCAGATATAATAATAATTATATTTATACATAATAATTATACAGATCTTACAGATTATTAACCCACAAGGCAAGGTTGTTTTAACCGTACCCCTTAGAAAAACTATGCTCGAAATATAAGGATATTTTGGGATAGGTCGAAATATATAGTTAAAAAACCTCATGCAGACACATGACTTTCTTGTATGCTAATTAAGTTACAGATAGATTATTTTCTGTATTTAATTTAAACATATTTTATTTGACAGTGAAATACGATCAGCCATCTCTTTAATAACTTAGACAGTTAAACAATTTCTAAACTATTTGTTTTTAATAACATCAAAAAATTATATTAATACAACAATGAGTAGCATATATTCAACAACGAGTAACACTGAATGCTAGCATCTAGTGACAATCAATCTCGTTTCGAGATATATTAAAAGAGAATTTTTCTTTATATGAAGTGCAATTTGCGATAAAAGAGAAGATCAAAACTAGTTACTAAAAATAGTCCTAATTACAAAATTTCAACATTCCCCAATTAAGCATTTTTGACCTACTCCCCTAGGCGTTAATATCCGTTATACTGAAATTGTGATTCATATAAATCTGATTGCAATCATAAAGAGTACAACAAGATGGTATAACAGTCCTAAATACAAAATTTCTTTATTTTACTTCTAAACATTTTTGAGTTATGGGCGAGCGATACATACGTACGTATAGACATCAATAGTCAAAATGCATTCAGGGATGGACAAAATGGATACCAGAATTTACCGAAGATTTATCAAAGTTAAAGTCGAGATTAAACTAGTCAAAATGGGATCAGGCATTGTCTAAATATGGAATTAACTATTGAAATGTGAGGAATCCGATTGTTTTGGAGTGGTACGGTCTGCTTTTTTTGCTACACGAGAGTTAATGAGACCGGGATCTACTGCTTACAGCCGATTACAAACGTCTACAAACAACCGTGCCACAAGTGGAATTCGAGCCCATGGACTTCAGTACCGAGGAGTACTGCCCTACCATTCGG
Organism: Pardosa pseudoannulata; assembly: GCA_032207245.1. Taxonomy (NCBI): domain Eukaryota; kingdom Metazoa; phylum Arthropoda; class Arachnida; order Araneae; family Lycosidae; genus Pardosa; species Pardosa pseudoannulata. The sequence goes on along the minus strand of CM063505.1, from coordinate 89,956,428 downwards.
CCATCGTCCGGCACAAAAGCGAAAAATTTCTCAATTACGATACTCCCTTTACTCCTTACAAGAAACTAAAAATAAGGAATTACAAAAATTGTGATATAAAATAAATATTAAGTTGCAAAACAAATTGGGCATCGAAGTCTCATGGAGGAAAAATAGATGAATTTTTGTAACGTCTCAACATTGCGATTAAAATTGTACTAGTTTAAAAAATTATCACCTTTTTTGATGAGAGTTAAATGAAAAATAAAAGGCTGTTGAATCTTTTTCTCAAGCATTCGTAGCAAAATGACCTTTGGAGTTCCATTTTTTTTCGGTTGTAAATAATACTTGGCTGATAAAAGCGCAATGAAAAAGTTCTTCATTCAGTTGTAAATAAACAGGGAAGATCGTGGATTAGCAGAGGCTCTGCACCGAAAAGTGTGCTAAGTGCGCTTTCTGTTGTTAAAGAAATACAGTAGAATACTTTTATAACGAGAGCGAAGGGACCGTCATATCTGCTCGGTATAACAGACAGCTCTTAAAAAATTGGTTCGGGAAAAAAATCATAAAAATTAGAATACATACTATATTATATGTCAAGGGTGCTAAGCTTTTTGATAGTCCGAGCCATTTTTCAAAATTTGAAATTTTTCGAGAGCCCCAATTAAAATACATATTTCAAAGGTATAATAAAAGAGCATGTATAGCAAACAAATGAACGAATAAATCTATATGCCATGGGTAGCCAAGCTTGATAGTCCGAGCCATTTTTCAAAATTTAAAAATTTTACGCAATTAAATAGTATTTAAAAGGTATGCAAAAAAGGTATTAATTTTTTTTTACAGAAAATATATTTATTGACTGTCATTTGGAAGTTCTTCGTTCTTCAATTTTTTAAGGTATTTTTGAATTGTCGATGGTTTTTTGCATTGGTGCGAATGTAATTTACAATATGTTACACTATTTTCATAACATCAGGATATTTTAAGTATTTGTAACAGATGTTCTTGATGAATTATGCAGTAAATCGGTATGAATTGGGGAATTTAAATCATAAAAGTCAATAAGACCAATTTTTACCCAGCATTGCCAGAGCTCCATCAGTTGTAATAATTTTTAAAAATATAATAACACAAAAATGAAAATGAAACTCGGGTACATTTATTGAGAGAAACAAGTAATCCTTCAAAGGGCATGTGGTAGCCACAAGTTGGCCACCCCTGTATATAATTTATTTTTTTTTCTGCGCAGTACAAAAGCAGTTGGTTAATTCGCTTTTAATTGTCTTATTATCTCGTTCTTGCATTATTTCTTCAGCGAAGAGTTTTTATTCATATTTTTTTTTTTTTGTTTTCTCAATGTCCCGATTAACACATTTTGTAAGTTTATTTTCAAAAGTATTCTTATCTGAATCAGAATCAGAAATGGTCGTGATGTTTGGATCGGAGTTCTGGTAATGCTGTTTTCTGAAATATGCAAAGTATCTGCAGCTACAAATTGAAGAGTATCGCACGGAAGCTTGTTCTTTTAATTTTTCTCCTTCCCTCTTAAGACTGTTTTTTTCGTCACTCATCGATAAGGAGATGGACGATGTTATGGTTTATGCTTTTCTTATGTAAATGTTTCATTTTTTAATTAATATTAAAAGTACTGTTTACATTTTTATTAAATCTTCCTGGCGACTCACATTACTAGACTCCACTTTGCGTTATACAGCATTATAGTTTTTCAAGTTGTCAAAATCCGTCAAGAGTCATTGGCTCAGAAATGTCAATTTCAGATTACGTCAGCAATTAATAATGCATGTTGATGTAACGATTTTCCATGCATCTTTCGTAAACGTATCGCTTCGAGTACATTTAAGGTGACCTGGAAAGTATTATTGGAGTATTTACAGAAGGCTGATACTGCTTTCTAAGAGGGAAGACCACAAATGCCTTCATGTTTTTGCGTCATTGCTCGCGCATGCTCCATGTTCGCTGCCATTGAACATAGTACATAAACTGTAACCGCCAGAGAGAGACGTCAAAAGCAGAGAAACAATAAGGTGATTTCATGCAGAAGGACAAATCTCAATTTATGACAATTCTGACTTTAGTTTCAAACGGAAAGGCAGTTTATGGTTTGTCTATTGGCTGTTGTAAACCTGAAAATGAATGGGAAGGACATTATAGTAGTTCGTGCGTTGCGACAAATTGCTCTATAGACTCTCAGACATTGGAGTCTGTGAGTCATTGGAGTCTGTGATGATGTGGTTGCGAGCTACCACAGCTCGATGTATATCTACAATTTTAATGTTTATTAAAGGTGTGTCGTGAATATTCGTAGCTTTCATAATTTAGCTGAACGTGTGTTGGATCTACTTTAAAATGTGCTCGATTCCAGAGGCATGGTATCACCAGAGGTATAAACCCGTGATATGCAAGCCCTGCGCTTTCTTCGGGAATTGGTTTGGTTTGGTATTTTGCTGCAGTAGGGTTACTGAGACTGGTACCTACTGCTTAAAACCGAATCCGAACGGCCATGAACATCTATGCCATAGCGGAAGCTGCACCCACGAACTCCGGTACAGAAAAGCAGCGCCTTGTCCAGTCGGCCCTCATTCGACTTTCGGAAATTGAACCAATTGCATCAATTTCTGAATTATTGTAATTGAAACATTGTGTGCTAGCCTCACACTCTGCAACACGGATAGTAAATTTAATGGTATATTAACTACAGTTAAAAAATATTTTTCCATTACGTGAGGGTCTCATTAGACTCCGTAAAGCAAAAAAGTAGATCGTAGAGCTTCAAACTAAAACTTTACCTGAACACTAAATATTTAACCCAAGCATTACACAACGTAACCTTTTATAAGAGATTTTACATTATTAATGCATTTAACATTCTACAAACACTGAAGAGTTCGTTGAGTGTGTCTGAAAACTATTATCCAGATTTTTAAAGCCTTGTTTAGAAAATAAAAGTTCTTGCGTGTTTCTTTTTAATTAATAACTCTTTTGTCTAAAATAAGAGCAAAATATTATCTTCCTTTTAACGGATTCCCATCTTCTTTTTCCGTATTGCGAAATTTATTTTCAGTTTAGCTCCTCGAATGTAAATTCTTTCGTAATAGACAGACTACGTATTATGTTTTACCTTGACCTTATCCTTAAGTGAAGCTGGATGTGCTCCAAGATTTCTAGATTTCGGGTAACAAGTGAGCGGAACAGTTTATAAGTCGCCCATTTGTCTGAGGTGCTTTCTACGCCTAAAACATCAGTGACGTGAAATGCATCTGGTGTCTGAAAACTGTCTCCGAAAATTTATCTTCGCCAGACACATGCGTCTGTAAATCAGAGTTCGGAAATGCATCACTCATTAAGAGATGCCCACAAAAAGGATTTTGACCTTCCTCAGATGACTCAGCATAAGAAGAATTTCACAAATATAAATGTTTTGGAGCAAAAAAACAGTTTCGATATAAGCACATATGAGACGAACTTACCTTTTCATTTTTTTAAAATATGATGGAAATGAGTGTTTCCCGATGAATTCAAAATAAATCGCTGAACTTGATTGTCATTTAACCCTAGTAAGATAATGTACGTCGAATCAATGAAAGTCTGAAGAAGAGATCTCAGTAAGATGATTTTTTTTGCTTCATGACATAAGAAAAATATCTATTTCCTAAGAAAAATATAAATTGATCTTAGTGTTTTTCATTCATACATAACACAATGACATTCATAGTGACACATTCCATTTAATAAAAACATATACTATGCATAATCTGAGATTTATGCACTCAAACAAATCCAGTTGATTTGAAGTATGATTATCTTTAAATCTGTTATAAAATATTGTTATCTTGCTGGGATTAAGAGTAAACATTTAGCTCAAATTATCAAAGTGTTATATTCATGAAGAAAAAAAGATAACTAAAAATTAAAAACTGTTAAGAAAGAGTGCTTTTGTAGCGTAAATATGTGTAGTATAAATTCCTTTTAAATCGATATCGCCTGTTATATCTCCAGTCCATAAACAGAAAATTCCACTTAGGAAAACGTCTCAGTTTAGAAAATATGATATTATCGTTTAGGAAGGAGGTTATTGTAGAGTATTGTGAAACGAAATCTACTGTAGCATTTTCAGAAAGTGATACTTAAATCTAGCCATCATAGGTTTTTCAAGAAAACATGACTTATTTTAACACTGCATCCAGATTTTTCCTCGTATGTCTGATGCTGACAAAGTTCCCCTAATGTATTCCGAATTAAAGACATTAAGAAGACAAGAGGTATTAAATATGGTCAAACAGCTGAAATTTTAAAAAAGTTAATTTTGACTGCTTTATGTACAAACTAGATAAAATGCTTTATACACAAATTAGATACAAATATAATAATAATAATAATAATCCAAGCTGAGTAAAGCTCTTTTGTTAGCCTATGTCAGCCAACTACACTCTCTACCAATAAGTATTTGGACACATATGCAAATGACGATATCTGTGGTCCTGAGATACGTCACGGCCTCCGCTGGTATACGTCGTGTAGGAAACAGCATCGGCATTAGTCGCATGCAAGATGCCGCTTAGTTCGGAGCTCTTATTTTTAGAAAGGTATAATTATCGGGTATCACAAACGTGACCGATCCTTAAGGGACATATCTAGCTATCTGAAGTACCCAAAATCGGCAGTGGCCTATGAGATTAAGAAGTGGAAGGTGAGCGCTCATTGCCGGAATGTGCCCTGAGTCAGCAGGCTTAAGAAACTGGGAGATAGAAACCGACGAGTGCTGTGTAGAGAAACTCGAAAAAAACCGCACCCAACCGATGGCTCTCAACCTAGAGGAGTTTCAACAGGCATCCGGGAGTATTGTTTCAATGAATACCATCCATAAGGAAGCACATATGCTTGGATTTCATGGTCGTGCTGCTGTCCATAAACGTTTGATCACAAAGTCCAACCACGCTGCTTGGTTAATGTGGTGCAAAGCACATCGAAATTAGACCTTAGATCAGTGAAAATGGGATCCTTTGGAGGAACGAATCAAGGGTCACCCTTTACCGTTCGGATGGCAGGGTCTGGGTATGGCGTCTGCCTAGAGAACGTCTCCTGACAGAATGCATTGTGCCAACAGTCAAGTTCGGTGGATGTGGAATTATGGTCTGGGGTTGTTTCTCCTGGTATGGACTGGGACCCTTAGTCCCCATTCATGGTAAGCTCAACGCCGATGTCTACTGCACTATTTTGGATGACAATGTGCTTCGAACGTTGTGGCAGTTTTACGGGTTGGATCCCTGTTACTTTCAGGACCACAATGCGAGTTGTCATGTTTCAAGGCCAACCAAGACTTGGTATGGTGCCAGTGGAGTTCATCGAATGGACTGGTCTGCCTAGAGCCCAGACCTGAACCCTATCGAGAACCTCTGGGACGAGTTGGATCACCGAATTAAGGGGTGCACTCCCCGTCCAAAATCGGTGAAGGAACTTGTATATCTACTCCGAGCCAAGTGGAAGACAATGCAACTAGCTGTAATACAAAGACTTGTGGAAAGTATGCCCTGGAGGGTTTACGCTGTAATTGTCTCTCGTGGAGGCTCTACCAACTATTAATTTTGAATAAAGTTAGTTTCTCGTTTCAATCACAGGTGTCCAAATACTTATTGGTAGATATTGTATGATGCTATGTTTGATGGTTGGATGTGAATCTGTTTAATAGTCATGGATAAAGACATTATCAAGACGTCATTGGCTCTTTGAATTCTCATAGGTTTGTCATAGATTTATTTATGTATATATGTATATACATATATATGAGCATATATATACTTGTATATACACACACACACACACACACATATATATATATATATATACATGTATACACATTTATATATATGTATATATATTTATACGTATGTATAGTATATGTGTGTTTGTGTGTTGTCGCTTAAGTAAGACCTTGGATGTGTTTTTCAAGAAAATTTTTTCAAAATGGAGACACAGTTTACAGCCGATTCCAAACAGCTAAAAGTATTTACGTGAACCAGCACGATTTGAAGTAATGGGCTCAAAGGGAGCGCTCTACCAACCACCCATCTACTGGCTAGCAAAAAGACAGGATAAAAAAATCTGTATTTTTCTTAGACTAAAGACAAAGCTTCTGTGTAAAATTATTTTGGTTAAAATGCGTTTTTCACGGATTTACCTGTCATTGTGAAATTAAAACAGTTATTGAAGAGATATTACATTGCAAATTGAAATCGTTTGTCTTTTGAGTACGGGACTTCAATAAAACGTCTAGAACAAGAACAGGAAAACTTTTAAGAATCGGCAATTTCCTTTTTTGAAGAAAAAAGTTTAAAGAAAAAGTGGTTTTTATTAAATAAAAATGTATACCTACTTTAAAGACTTTATTATTCGAAAATCTGCAGAAAGAACCAAACAGTAATGTCTCCGCACACTTCCTAGAGTAAAAACAAGAAATTTTACTAGTACATTTTCAACTACACTCTCTGGAATTAAAAAATGAAAAAGCGAAAGCATTTTGATTCAAATTCGTAATATTTTTGGTGTTATCTTTCTGTGTTACGAGATAAATGGCAGAATAAATGTATTTTCCCTTCCCAAATTGAGTAAATTCAGTAACCATGACAAAAGACATCAGCTTACAAATTGCTTTCTCTTGTTTTACATGAGCGATAAACAGTCATTTTGTTCCGTTCACGTAATTTAGGTAGAAGTTACTAATATGAGAATAAAGCGAGCGCGTATTGGCGTTCATTTAAATCCTTTACCAGTTTCCGTTTGTGAGCTGCTAGACATTGTCTGGTTTTGTGTTTTTACTTTTTTTTCATGTCACTGTTGTTGCCAACCTGCAATCACAGAAAATGAAGACTTTCAGGTGAAATACTTTAGATCGACGTTACGTTTTGCAGCTGTATGCCGGTTAAGATGACTGTGGACTTTTAGGTGGATGAAATTTCACTTTGGATTTCGAAATTTCTCTCTTCCGAATTATGAATTGTAACGCAAGGCCTTATCAAACATCAATTTGTAAGTGTAGAAAAGACTTAAGTTTACCATTAATTTTTCTGATGAAGAATACGTGGATATTTCGTGTGATAGCGAAAAATTTTCATACAAATAAAAGCTTTATTACACGTCAATCAAAACCAAGATAAATTGATTGAAAATGTTTCCTTATCAATCGAGAAATCCGCGCATTCTTCATCATGAAAACTGAATCGTAAGCCAAAACTGATGCTTTTTCAATACAAACAGGCTAATATGTGGCAAGGCCTTAAGAATTTGTTGCTAAAAAGTTACTTTCCCATTCATCATATTAAAATGATTATAATTATTAACATAATACAAACTACAATTATCATTAGTGATAAGGGGACCAATCGTCCTCCTTTCAGAAGCTCTTTCCTCCCTTAAATGTGTGTAGAAAAGGCTTCAGTTTACCATTCCTTTACCTGATGAAGAATGTGTGGATTATTCGTGTGAAAGAGAAATATTTTCATACGAATAAAAGCTTTTTTACACGTCAGTCAAAACCAAGATAAACCGATTGAAAATGCTTCTTTATCACGCGAGAAATCCGCATATTCTTCATCAGGAAAATTGTATCGTAAGCCGAAACTGATGCTTTTTCAATACAAACAGGCTAATGTAGGGCAAGGCCTTAAGAATTTGTTGCTTAAAGGTTATTTTCCCTTTCATCATCTGAAAATGATTATAATTATTAACACAATACAAAATACAATTATCATTAACTATAAGGAGACCAACCGTCCCCATTTTAGAAACTCTTTCACCCCTTAAAATGTGTATAGAAAAGTCTTCAGTTTACTATTCCTTTTCCTGATGAAGAATGCTTGGATTATTAGTGTGGTAGCGAAATATTTTCACACGAAAAGCTTTATTACTCTTCATTCAGAACCAAGATTAACCGATTGAAAATGCTTCATTATCACGCGAGAAATCCGCGCATTATTCAACAGAAAAATTGAATCACAAGCTGAAACTGATGCTTTTTCAATACGAACAGGTTAATGTGTGGCAAGCACTTAATTTGTTGCTAAAAGGTTACTTTTACATCCATCATCTTAAAACGATTTAATTATTAACACAATACAAAATACAATTATCATTAACTATAAGCAGACCAATCGTCCCCCTTTTAGAAGCTCTTTCCCCCCTTAAAATGTGTATAGAAAAGGCTTCAGTTTACCATTCCTTTTCCTGATGAAGAATGAGTGGACTATTAGTGTGATAGCGAAAAATTTTCCAGGGATAAAAGATTTATTACTCGTCAATCAGAACCAAGATTAACCTATTGAAAATGCTACGTTATCACATTAGAAATCCGCGCATCAGAAAAATTGAATCGTAAGCTGAAATTGATGCTCTTTCAATACAAACAGGCTAATGTGGGGCAAGGCCTTAAGAATTTGTTGCTAAAAGGTTATTTTCCCATTCATCATCTGAAAATGATTATAATTATTAACACAATACAAAATACAATTATCATTAACTATAAGGAGACCAATCGCTCACCTTTTAGAGGCTGTCCTCCTTTAAAATGTGTCCTCCTAAATGTCTTTTTTACTATGTAATGCTAGCTGTCCTTCTTTTCAATATTTAGAAGCTAATTTGTAAATATTTACATAAATAATAACAAAAGTTATCATAATGATTTAAAAACCACTTATTTTATGGAGGCAATAACTGTTGTAACTACAATCAGAGAGATAAAATAAGGCTTCTCATAAATCAAGACTGAATGTTGATCTTCTAGCTGCAGCACTTGCTGTGATATTTAGTATGAAAAATAGCTCTTATATGGGATTACAAATAGTTTGATAGAAAATGACATTATTAAATCCAGTCAATCGAAAATACAAATATTTAAACAAATAATTAATCGTAATACGTTTGCATTATAATGTTTTCTGTTTAGTTATTTTTGCAATTTTTTTAACTGCAATATTTCTTTAAAAAATTTTTATGTTCTCTTTTATTAATATTATGTACTTCTTTTGAATTAGGAAAAAGTTACTTTACTAACTAGCAACTTAGTACCCGGCTTTCGGTCTGAATATGCATAATAAGTGACATCAAGTGGTCTTAAGAAAACCCTTTTGGAAGCTATTTGAATCTTAAATAAGCTTTGATGTAAAAACGATATATTTCGTAATTTATCGTTGTGCTCGCTTTTTTAATTTCATAATCACATTAAATCCCGATTATAATCTTTATTAGAACAAAACTAAAAATACAACTCATGACACTGTTAAACCTAAGGAAGATAAAAAAGCGTTTCCAGAATAAAGGTACAGAAATTTGTCGTTAATTACAAAGAACATCCAACTAAGCTTCTGTCTTAGCAGTTAATTTAGCACAGAGCACTAGCAGTTTTTAGAGGAATTTTTGAATTTTTTTGCTTTCAAATGTAATGGTATATTTATGTATGATGAAAAATATCATCCAAACATATTGTAAACATATTATGACCGGTAAATTAATTTTGCTCAGATTAAAATGGCTAACTTATTCCTGTTTCAAAATGCAACAAAATTTTTTACTCACTTATTGTCGATGAGGAACGTTATTGTGTTATACTCTCACTGTTTTTATACATATATATATATATATATATAATATATATAAATATTTATATATATATATATATATATATATGTGTGTGTGTGTATATTTACATACACATACACACACCTATGTATATATATGTGTGTGTGTAATCCAGAAATTCTCCTTTATTTATTATTGCCCCTATTCTTTTTATTTAGAAGCTAAAGAAAAAAATTTTAAGCATAATAATAAAAAGTTACTCATAATATTTAAAAACCACTTATTTTATGGAGGCATAAACAGACTCTTTGTGTCACTACAATCAGAGAGATAAAAAAAAGCTTCTCAACAGAGGTGTATCCCAGAGCTGACAGATGAATTTTAAGGAACAAGAAATTTGTAAGCGAATTTAACTGTTAGATTAAAAATATTAGGGGAAAAACAGTTGGAAAATGTGTTGAATGACAAAAATTAAATCTATACAGAAAATAAATGTGTTTAAGAATTGTAATCTAGATTTTGTTGCGTTTTTTGTTGGAAAATTTTTTTTTCTGAAAATTTATTTTATAAAAATTATTATTTTCATTTATTACGGATGTGTACACTTGTACACAAAAAGGAAGCTGTTTTTCTTGAAAAGCTTGTAATCAGGATTTATTTAATATGCAAATCTATTTACAATAGCCTAGTTGCAGGCATTTTTCGATCGAGTAGCGAAAATGTTAAATTAAGGAATTAGAAAATATTTTTATAGAGTATTAAATGAAATAATTTTATATATATATAATTAAATTTATAATACATATATACATAAAAAAAAATAAAAAGAACTGTTCAAAATACCTTGTCAGAATAAGCAAAAATTTTCGTTAAATATACAAAAATCCAAGTACTGTCAAGAATTGTTCTTTGAGCAGTAATTAATTTAGCACATTAAAATAAGACATTTCTGAATGTTTCTATCGTTGATATAAAATATTCATATGTACAGATAAAGCGTAAAATAGAAAAAAGGAAAACTAAACAAACATATTTGTTCCTAATTATAGAGAAAATCACAATTACGAAGAACTCATACCGTTACGTTACTCCAGACACAAAATGCACTAACTATATATTAAAGCAACGTTAGACAAACCTATACTATCTAATAGTTCTCTATATATGTATATGTTTTAACACACACACACAGGCGCGCACACACACACACACGCACACACACACACACACACATATATATATATATATATATATATATATATATATGTGTGTGTGTGTGTGTGTGTGTGTGTGTGTGTGTGTTCCCAATTCACCTTTATTTTGATTCCCCTACTTTACTTGTCCTGAAATCAAGGACGTGATTCTGATTGGACTTTTCCACGCTTCTCAATCAAAGTAGAACTAATAATTGCAGTGAGGGCTTTCTTACAATCTGAAATTTTCCTGAAGAAATACATCTTTGTCAGTCAACGGCAGGCAAGGGATTGATACGAAAAAGACTTTGCTCAAACAGAGGTGTATCCCAGAGCGAGACAGATAAAATTTTCCCAAGGGACAAGAGACTTAGCTAATTTAACTGTTAGATCAGGTGAAAAACTGTGCCATTTTCCAGAAATAGTTGGAAAATGTATTTAATGGACATAAAATTTACATCTATTGCACATAAAAGTTTTGGGAAATGTGTTTGAAGAATTTTAAGTCCATGACACTCCTTTGATTAAGACGTTTTATGGCTTGGAAAATATATTTTAAGGAATTAGAATGGGAGAGAGGAGGTTTTTTATAGTCTGAATCTGAGGACAAATTTTCCCCACTTGAATTTTCAACGCACTATAGAAAAGGTAGACCTCACATTACATTCTCAAAATCCTCTTTAGTGATATTTTAAGAGAGCACCTACTATCTGTTACCCATGAGAAAAAAAAATAGAAAAAAACTATACCTCTCTGTATAGATTCTACAGAGGACATTAGGCATTTTTTTAGAATTTGAAAAAGATTTTATTTTGGGGAATTTCATTACTTCCCACAATGTATCTTAAGTTGAATTAAAATAGTTTATTACTACTTCAGACATGCATCGACTGTTTGAAATCGAGCGCAGGATATTGAATATACCATTAAACGCGAATAGCACGTCTCTATGTGATATAATTATTGATGACAGAATTTCGTGTTGGTTGAAAATATACACAACAACAAGCCTTTAAATATTCGTTTCTTTCCTTTTAGCTGGCTTTGTGTTGTGCATGTTAAGTCGTATAAAAGACATTCCAAACTTTTCTTTCTGGGTGAAAGTTGGAGACACAGCCAATGGATTTCGCCTATGTTCTTCGGTGAACTTAATTGACATTCCACGGGACGAACAGAGCAACTGGGAGACCGGTTTGGGCATTTTTCTTGATGGCAATGTAAAGTCGTTAACACGAAGATCAAGGTGAACCTATTTTCGAAGAATCTTATCAACCCGATTCTGACAATTCTTGAAAGTCATGATTTAGAGCAGTAGTCCTAACATTTTGCTTTAAGCAATAACGATCAAATTGATTTCTATTCTTTAGTGGAACTTTTAGCTGTTCCAAGGATTTCTTTCAAATCATTAGAATTCTAAAACGGACCGGCTAATCTCCGAAATATAGGTATTGACCCTCCTTTGTCGTTCGTCCTTTCACAGGCATTGTTATAATTCTGCCAATGACTCTTTTTTTATCATAACATTTATTATAAAATCAATGAGATTAATGTCCTTGAAAACTTAATACATAAGCTAGTTTAGGAAGATTAAGGGATATCTTAAGGGGTAAAACATATTGCAGCAGTTACGATAAATGTCTTCATTTTTATTACACAAAATAAAATAAAATTATTAGTTGTAATAGCTGTAGGAAACAAAGATTTAGCATATTCAATTTTTCCAAAAATATCTTCCTTTAATTGTTATTTGACCTTGAGCACTAAGTCAATATTTCGCAACATAAGGGTTAATTTGTTCGTGAGTCACTATTTACAGCAGATTCGGAGTGCCTATGAACATACCTGCCTACAGTTCTATTTACCTATGAAATCTGTAACCGAAAGGTAGAGTCATACTACCAGGTCATCATTCGTCTCATTTTTTTAGGATGAGATACTTTTGTTTAATATAAGGAACAGTTTTCTTTTGTTCTTTACGATTTCTAATTTAAATAAATTTTCAATGTACATAAACAGCAAGAGAAAAACAACGAAAACTCTGAGAAACTAAAAGTACTGATGTTTACCATCATCTAAAAGAATGGTCACTCAATGATAGGCAGTGGTAAGACGAACAATTCTGGAACACTATTTAATGAAATTTTATGTACTGTTATTCCTGCATCGTTTCATAGGGACTAATGTCAGTACCCCTGCATGTTCCCAAATATAAAAAAACCATAAACAAATCAGTTGAATATATGTGGGGCAAATCTTGTTTCAATGAAAAACATATTAAATATACAATTATCGCCTACATTTATCCTGCCATCTAACAATACATAATTGATCCTTTGGTTACTTCAGAAAAAATACTTGGATTCTTCTTCCACCCAAAGAATTGTAACTGCTGACTATCTCTAAAGAAATAGTTATGTAAGTGATCAATATTCATTTTGCGATAATCCTGAATTAAACGTCTATTATTGCACACACAACTAAATACAAACCGAAAATACCAGCATATATGGAAGTGTATAATTATTTAACACTGGATTTACGAACCGAGCCCATTTGACTCATTAAAAATTTGATCACTATATATATAAAACTTTAATATCACTTTTCAAAAACATACGTTGGTTTTTAGTTAAGTAATAAAATATATGTAAATTTTCATTCCTCTTCCCCGCAGACTCCTTCATTTCACATTATCAAATGGGGTATACCTATTTTCACGGTTGTGAGCTAATTTGACTCATAGAATGTACATGAAAATAAATAAATATAGTAATAAATATAGTATAAAGTAAATATAAAGTATATAAAATATAGTATAAAGTAAATATAGAGAAGAAGTCGAGAACACTTCCATTCCAATGACAGAAATTCATGCTACTGAAGCACGGAAGAATTGTCAAGTTCAACAATCATGCAAAAGAAACAGATGTAGAAACCACTGTGATAAATGTAATAGAAATGTTTACGGAAAATGTGTTTCAAAAACAGATTTTATACGTAAAAAATGTTTTCCATGAATTTTTTGATAATAAACATTTCATTTAAATTAATTTTGAACTATTTTCTTTGCAAAAAACTTCAAATATCTTGTAGGAGTCAAATTGGCTCACTTCAGTAAAAATAGGCATATGATCAACATCCGTAAATCTAGTGTTAAAATCTTCTCATTACGGAAAATATAATTCTCTTTTCTGTTTACATTTACGGTTATGAAAATACGTTTTGAAATAATGTTGCAGTCTCTAGGGAGTTTTACGGATTTGCGTTTGATTATCGTAACTGCATATTCTAGTTTTTGAAAGACGTTTCCTGTCCTCAGCAACATTAAATACTGATCTTGTATAAAATCATTTTGAGGTAACAGAAGCTAATACAGGATGCACTCCATTATACCTATGTTATTAAACTCAGTTGTGTAAATGTCAAAGGTCTACAATGAATACAGAAGGAACCAATGAGTGAATTTAGATAAAACTAGTTTACTACTAAAACCTGCTAACTCAAGAATCGTCTTAAAATCCCATAATACATATATATATATATATATATATATATATATATATATATATATATATATATATATATATATATATATATATATATATATATATATATATATATATATATATGTATATATATATATATATATATATATATATATATATATATATATATATATATATATATATATATATATATATATATATATATATATATATATCGTGTCTTTAACAATTTACAGGGCCAATGATGTTTTGATAATGTCTTTATTCATGACTTTTGTACATTTTAACAGTCAACCACCAAACATGGCGTCGAGTGGCTAGCGTCCACCTTTTAACAAACACTTAGCGTGCGTTCATCAGCAACTCAATCTGAAGACGCTCTCTTTTAATTCTTGCGTTTTAAGCGCTTTTACATGGAGTTATTAGTTATTAATGCGCCTGCATTAAAGAGTGAGCTGTGTTTTCTGCTTTTAAACCCCTAAGTTATTAATTTTATATTTTAAAACCTGACTCACGCACACACAAACACACACATATATATGTATATATATGTATGTATGTAGGTATATATATATGTATATACATATATGTATGTTTATATATAGGTATATATATATATATGTATGTCTATATATATATATATATATATATATATATATACATACATGTATGTATATACATATATATGTGTATATCAAGCATATGACAATTTATAGAGTCAATGATTACTTGATAATGTCTTTAAACATGTATCATGCACAGATTAACAGTCAACCATCAAACATGGCGGCGCTTGGCTAGTGTCCACATTCTAACAAAGAAACCATATTCAGTGAGGGTTCATGCAGAAACTCTTTCTCAAGACGCTCTGTCCCAATCCTAACGCGTTAAGTGCTTTTATAATGGGCTACTAAATATTCATGCACCCGCATTAAAAGAATGCGCTGATTTTGCTGCTCTCAAACTCCTAAATCCCGCTTCTGGCATGGATGTTTGCAGCCGTTCGGAAGCGGCTTTAAACTATAGGTCCCGGTCTCATTAGCCCTCGTGTGCAAAAACCGTAGACCGTAGCGCTCCAAACCAAACCAAACTCAAACTCCTACATTATTAATTTTACGTTTTCAAACCTGACATACAAACAAACAAACAAACATATATATATATACACACACACACACACACACACACACACACACACACACACACATATATATATATATATATTGTAAGGAAAATTCTCAGGGGTTTTCAAAACTTAAATAAAGGACTAAAAATTCCCGCTTCATTTTGCAATCATCTATTTAATCCCTAACCTAAATTGACCACTGGGGCTACAGTTTACGTCCTCAGAGAAGGGGCCTGACTAATTATAACCCTACATGGCCCTAGCGGACAATTTAGAAAATTTCTAAATAAAAAGGAAATACACGCTGTTGGAGGCAGATTTTTCTACAGATATTTTCCCACAGATGTTGACCAAGGTGTTACGGGTCTTATACATATAACTTCATGCTAGGTGACACTTCAGTTTGTCCTGTCCCTATGATGAAGTGGGAACCCGTCCTCCAACGTTATATTAATAAAGGTCTTTAGCTAAAAAGGTATCATTTCTATGGTCATGACTGCAACCACCCATTGAGAAATCAGTCTCATTACACACACACACACACACACACACACACACATATATATATATATATATATATATATATATATATATATATATATATATATATATATATATATATATATATATATATATATATGCACTTATCACTGGAATTTAAAAAAGCTGTGTGGACTAGCCAAAGTAAAGGTCCATCAGTCGATGTTAAAAGGGTACAGAAGTTAGCATTTTGTAAAGGATGAATTTTTTAAGGGATGAACGATTTTAATTGCTTTGTTCGATTCTTGAAAAATCCAGTAC
Source organism: Pardosa pseudoannulata (assembly GCA_032207245.1). Taxonomy (NCBI): domain Eukaryota; kingdom Metazoa; phylum Arthropoda; class Arachnida; order Araneae; family Lycosidae; genus Pardosa; species Pardosa pseudoannulata. The sequence continues at coordinate 89,940,232 of CM063505.1, read as the reverse complement.
GAATTGCGTTTGGGAAGACGGGCTGTAGATATTCGTTGGTTAACTGAAGAACAAACAGTTCTATAAGACCCACTTTCATGAATATAGGCAAATAATATCCAAGCATAAAATTATATAAACAGGTGAATGAGGATGCTTAGATCGAAATTGGTGAGGCCCTTAGTGCGTAAAGTATCGTTTTTGTATCTTATCGGAAATCTATAGTTATCTACATTGATAAAAAGGATATCAGTTGAGAGATAATTTCGGACAAATGCAACTGTATACTCTTATTAAAAGAAAGAGAAAACCAAATAATTTGCACATAAATTTTAATATAGGCATTTTTTAATCTTTATTATATTCCTTATGAACTTCAAAAGTTAAAAATATTTAAATGATTATTAATAGAACTAACTATAAATACTATAAATAAAATTTTAATATTGGTTGGAATGCGTTATATTTGGAGCGTTGCAGTCTGCTATTTGCTACGCGAGGACTAACGAGGTCAAAAATTACTGCTCCCATACCAATGGGAACATTCATGCAAACAGTTATATGTGCTTGAACCTACGAACGTGGGTTTTGGATCCATGAACAGAGCATTACCCATTTGGCTGTTTTTCGGCTTTACTCAGTATGGATCCATCTGAATTTGTGAATTTACTTATTATAGGATTTACCATGCAATCGGAGATAACCAAGAGAAAATTGTCTTGAAATTTTTATGTAAGGTCAAAATAAAGAGCCATTATGTGTTGACTATAAAGAAGTGAATCTTCTTCTATCGTTTTAACCCATAACAGATCCCTAACATAAATTCTTATGGAATTAATTAAATTAGTTTATAAATATGATCTATGATCTTTATATATCTAAAATATATGAAAACTTTTCTTTAGATTTATTAGCGGTTTCCTTATAGGAAATATAGGAAGGTTTGAGGGATAATTTACCTGATAAACTCTTTCTTTGTGAACACAATAATGTTTTAATTTTTATTATATTAGAAGAGCAATAACTATCCTTAAAATGGTATAAAAAATAAATTAACAGTTTATAAGAAATGTCTAGATAGATATTTATGGGGGGGTTACAGATGAGAAAAAATGTTTTACTGATTTTCTAGGTACAGCAAGTTTAAATACTTATATTTCAAAATGAAAAATAAATTTAGTGCAGTTCTACCATCTGTTGTAAGTTTAAAATGCTAAAAACATTAAAAAAAATAGTAAAAAATTCATTAATATTGTAACGTACTGGGAATAAAGTAGGCGAGGCCGTCAATGAAACAGGCTAGAAACCTAGGTATTCTGGATTAAATATTTTATTCAATAGAATAGATTATGTACAGCTATGTACAAATTCAGTAGGATGTTAACATTCGGGGATCTCGTACAGAGATAATATTCACACACAAGGATGCGTGGGATACCGGAACAGTATGGCTAGGGCTTCCAATCACAAGAGTTGGGAACTAATTAGTGCCGGGACTAATGCTGACACGATCACTCCGTCTGTCGATTAGCACAGTTGGCTTTCACAGCAAGGTTCGGAAGTTCTGAGTGCGTATCACGCTGGGATTCGTGAAGAAAATCTTAGGATGCAAGGCGATCCAAATTCGAGAGCAAAGTCACTCTCGGTTGCCTACTTCTATGCAAGAAGTTAACTAAAATTTAGCAGATAACGGGGAAGGAATTCCCAAGTCGAAGGTCGACTTCCTAGCAACAGAGACGCTGGCGGTCTCTAAAAAAAACAAATTCCAGACACGGAGATACGAGCGGTCCTTGAGCGACCAGGCTCTATCAGGTAGAAGCCTCGAAAAGAATAAAAGCCTCCGTTCTAGTTCTGTCCTCCCTTTTATAGCCGCACTCGCTCCCTTTTCTCGGTCCTTCGAGAAACTTCCAGAACCAGGGTGACGTAATCTTGCGGTTGCGCCCAAGTGTCCGATCAGCTGTTATGTTTCCAGATGTGGTCGAAAGGCATTTCCTCAGATCCATCGACTTAACCAACTTAATGGCCTTTTTTGTAACCGCTAATGGGCGGCAAGGTGCACTCTAATTATTTACACTCTTTCCACAGCGTCGTTCCATTCAGCAGGTTTACAATGCCCAGACGATGAGGAGCCGGCAACGAACAGTTTTCAATTAAGGTGCTTAGACCACCTGGTTCTATTCGAGGCTAATCGTGAGTCCACGGCGAAAGGTCACCTTCGGGCTCCTCGTTCTTTTGGGGTCATGTAACGGATCGTTACAATATATCTCTAAAAAGCAGAGAAATTATGTGCAATAGGTGGTTTCTCTGGGAAACCGCTGTCCGCTAAAGGGTTAAATGAAAAGTAATAAATAAATAAATAAATTTAGAAAAATAGCTGCAAATAAACTGTTACAGTCTGTATCGGCTATATGGTCAGCTCAGCGGTCCAGAAAAATCAGACTATATAAGCGGGGTAACCATATATGCGGAAGAATACAACACTATTGTGCATATACAGTACATTTTTAATCCGTAACAGAAGAGCCTTATCCATATTCCCATACGGTGACAAGAGCTGACGTTTTCGTACTTGATCACCAATTTCAACACTTGAGGACCAAAGTTTGGCAGCTAAAATGATGTTTAATGTCGTCCGAGTAATCGAATTTGTTTTAGCGGATTAGATTTTTTAAAATTTTCAATCAATTCATTTTTGGCAGCAAATGATAAATTCTTTCTTTTCGAAGTCATAATTAAAAAATGAACGTTTTTATTCGTGACATATGATCCAAATGTAATAAAATTTCCCTTTACTTGTTTCGTCTCAATTTCAACTTAAGCAGGCTGAACAGTGGTCGATTTGTTAGGGTGCTGGCCTTTGGAACCGGAGTTCGTGGGTTCGAATCTCACTGTGGCATGGATGTCCGTAACCGTGCGGAATCTGCTTTAAGCTGTAGGTCCCGGTCTCATTAGCCCTCGTGTTGCAAAATAATAGACCGTAGCACTCCACACACACACACACGCAAAAAAAAACCTTAAGCAGGGAGAGATAACTTCAATAAGCAGACAGATGTCCACCTCTTGTCAGGGGGCAAGAGAACTGAGAGAGGGGATGTCTACACAAACAAGAAAGGGGGAAAGCGAAGGAAATAAAGACTTAAATTCGGGTCCTCTCCGATTTCGCACTGACTTCTTAAAAAAAAGAAAAGAAAAAAAAGGGAAACTCGGTGAAAACATGAAACTGACCATATAACCGGTAAGAGAAAAAGAAAATGACTGTATAAGCGGTGCACTTTAACACATGTTTCGTTTTAGGTTAGACGGGACTTTAGAAAACTGACCGTATAAGCGGGGTGACCTTATAAGCGAGTGACCACATAGCCGGTACTGACTGTACTAACTTTCGTAAAAATGAAAATGAGTTACGATATTTTCGTGGACACCAGACCTATCGTGGATACCAGACACATCTGTCGTACCACCACATTAATTTTTATGAACTACGGACCCGGTGGTCCGTAGACAACTACTTTGGAAACTACTGTTCTTAAATGGTCCAAATTGCTGTTTACTAGTTCGTTTGCCTGAAATCCTGAATTGTGCAATTTCTGTTTGGAATTTTCTCAGCGCTCTTGGCAACAACACAGTATAGCTGGCATTGTTGCGTTCCAACTATCCCGGGAGAGCGAAAAAATAGGGTGAAGGTAGGTTGCGGAACTGCATCAGACAAAAATAGCAAAAATAATCAGCTTCTATTTCCGTGGCGGGTAGGATTTGGCATGTGACGTCATTAGCAACGTGGAATTACTCTTAGTGATAAAAAGAATGCAATGCAAAACAAGAAAGTCGTAGCTTATTTTCTTTTAATATTCGTGTGTGAGGTATAAATTTTAATCTTGAAATAAATTTTGACATGATAACGCCTTGAATTAAAATTTTATGGATTTTTATTTTAGGTTATATTTTATAGATAATTTTGAGATTGTACAAATATTATGTTATACAATGATACTTAGATTGAATATTTTGTTTATCGTAATAACTATAAGAAAATCACAAAGCAAAATGCCTAATATGCTTGAGAGAAGACAAATTACTCTTAGCGCTAAAAGAAATTCAATGCAGTATAAGAAAGTTTACCTTTTTTTTTTAATATTTGTGTATGTGATATAAATTTTAATCTTGAAATACTTTTTGACATAATAATGTCTTGAACTAAAATTTTATGGACTTATATTTTAGATTATATTTTATAGATAATTTTGAGATTGTACAGATATTGTGTTATACAATGATACTTAGATTGAATATTTTCCTTACAGTAATAACTATAATGCTTGAAAGAAGACAAGTTACTCTTTGTGCTAAAAAAAATGAAATGAAGAATAAGAATGCTTAGCTTATGTTTATTTTAATTTTGTGTATGTGATAAAGATTTAATCTTTAAATAATTTATTGCACGATAACGCCTTGAATTAAAATTTTATAGATTTTTATTTTAGGTCATATTTTATAGATAATTTTGAGATTGTACAGATATTGTGTTATACAATAATACTTAGATTGAATATATTGCTTACCGTAATAACTATAAGAAAATCTAAGCAAAAGGGCTATTATGTTTGAAAGAAGACAAATTATTCTTAGTGCTAAAAATAAAGCAATGTAGAATAAGAAAGTTTTTTTTTTTTTTTATTTTTTTTTTATTTTTTTTTTTATATTTGTGTATGTGATATAAATTTTAGTCTTAAAATAATTTTTGACATGATAGCGTCTTGCACTAAAATTTTATGGATTTATATTTAGATCATATTTTATGGATAACCATGGGATTGTACAAATGTTGTGTTCTACAATGATACTTAGATTGAATGTTTACCTAACAGTCATAACTATAACACTTGAAAGAAGGCAAATTACTCTTAGTGCTAAAAAGAATGCAATGTAGAATAAGAAAGTTTAGCCTATGTTTTTTTTTTTTTTTTTTTTTTTAATATTTGTATATGTGATATAAATTTTAGTCTTAAAATAAATTTTGACATGATAGCGTCTTGAACAAAAATTTTATGGACTTATATTTTAGATCCTATTTTATAGATAATTTTGAGATTGTACTGATATTGTGTTATACAATGAAATACTTAGATTTAATATTTTTCTTACTGTAATAACTACAAGAAAATCTAAGCAAAATGCCTAATATGCTTGAAAGAAGACAAATTACTCTTAGTGCTAAGAATGCAATGCAGAATAAGAAAGTTTAGCTTATATATTTTTTTAATATTTGTGTATGTGATATAAATTTTAATCTTAAAATAATTTTTGACTTGATAGCGCCTTGCAAGCGATAGTGACTTATATTTTAGATCATATTTTATAGATAATTTTGAGATTGTACAAATATTCTGTTCTACAATGAAACTTAGATTGAATATTTTACTTATCGCAATAAGTATGAGAAAATCTAATCAAAAGGGTTGATATACTTGAAAGAAGACAAATTACTCTTACTACTAAGAAAGTTATGTAGAATAAGAAAGTTTAGCTAATGTTTTTTCCTAAATATTTGTGTGTGAGAGATATAAATTTTTTAAGTTTTTCACATGATAACGTCTTGAATAAAAATTTTATATTGCATTTTATAGATAATTTTAAGATTATTCAGAAATTATGCTATACAATTAAATAACTAAGTTTAATGTTTTTCTTGCCGTAATAGCTTTATGAAAATCTAAGCAAAAGAACTAATTTGCTGGAAAAAAGACAAATTTTAAGCTATTTTGCCACCTATGGAGATGTTACATTTATTTAGCTGAAATACTTATTTCAAAAGAACCGCTTTGCTTCTATCTTTCGTTCTGGAAAAAAAATGCCGGATATTTTTATTTCAAACAAATTATCTGGTATAAATTGCCGCATCTAGTGTTATTTGGTGATATACCCTTGTACTCCGCTAAAGAAAAAGTAAATTTTTTTTGTATATTATAATCCCCCATTAAATTCCATCGATGTATTTCATAAGACAAAACAAGCAATGGCCAGTGTTAAGGTGTAAGATCCATTACCTTTTTAATTTTATGCATAAATACACGTGTACATTCATACTTTTCATTGAATTGGAAAAAAAATTGGAAGCCCCATAAAAAGTGTGATATATATAAATGCTTTATATATCGTGGGTCTGTTATACATTCTGTAAAACATAGTGACCAGCAGGTATTATTTTACCAAACAACTCAGCCCAGCGGGGTCACTCCTAATATATATATTCTAAAGGCCTTATCCCACGTTGAAATGTTGGTACTGAAAAAGAAACCGATTCAGTTTACGATTCCTTTCATTGATGAAGAATTCACGGATTTCTCGTGTGATCATGAATATTTTTAACCGAATAAAGATCTTATCACTCATCAACCAGAACCAGAATAAATTAGTTGAAAATTTTTGGGGAAAAATCATACGGGAAATTCGCCCATTCTTTATCGAAAATGGAATCGGAAAATGAATCAGTTTATTTTTCATCGCGTACAGGTTGAAGCATCCGAAACATACAGGTATACATCGATTCCAGCCGTGAAACTCAAACACAGAGGCACTAACTCTAAAATGCAGCTCCTAATCAACTAGGCAAATATTTTAATGATATAAATTACATCAAAAAGTAACTGAGATATGTCTAGTAATTTATCGTCAAAATTCAGCGTATATACGGTGTCCCTAATCAAACCTCCCTACTTTAAAGTTGTTTGGAGTCGAAACTATTGGGCAGAAGGTTATGAAAAGTTATATATAACATAATAAAGGCATGGGAATTTGTGTGAGCGAATAAAAAAAAAAATAGATTTGATGAATTACACAATCAGCCAACATTTACTCTAGTCCATCAGTTTATTACAATAAAACATGGTCAACATGACGGCTACCGTTTTTATCTATCATTTTCAGCTACCATTTAAGACAACATGTTTTACAGTTGCTCGCAGTGTTCGAGGAAAGGCTGAAAATATATTAAAAGTTGCTGTCTTTCAGTTCAGGTATAGTTCTTTGTTTAATAAGACTTTTGAACTATTTAAAATGCTTCCAAAGCCAAAAGTTGCATTGGTTGAGTTCTGGAGATCGGGGTGGCCACATATTAGGAAAGTGGCGGCTGAAGACACTTTCTTCTGTCAACCGATTTTTGAGAACATTCGTCACAGGTAGGCTAATGTGAGGAGGAGCTCCATCTTGAATAAAAATTGTGCTTGAAAAGCACTCAGTCTTAAACCAATAACTGTACCTGATCTGAAAGACAGCATTTCACCACATGTTCTCAGCATTTTCCCCTACACACTGTGGTCTTACGATTTTAAATTGTAGCAGAAATTGATGGTCGTCATGTTGAACATGCTGTATAATTTTTTAAACTAGAGTAAATGTTGGCTGAATGTATAATTCATGAATAAACACCCTCTGGTGGGGAAATTTCGAAATTTATGTGCTCAAACAAATTTTCATTCTTTCATTATGTCCTACATAATATTTCATAACTTTCTCAAAAATAGTTTCGAATTTAGATAACTTTAACGTAATGAAATTTAATCACAGACAACCTATATATATGTGTGTGCGTGTGTGTGTGTATAATATATATATATATATATATATATATATATTAATATTTCATAATTTTCTCAACAATAGTTTCGAATGTAGACAACTTTAAAGTAATAAAATTTAATCATAGACATCCTGTATATATTATATATATATTATATAATATATATATATATACATACATACATACATATATATATATACATACATACATATACATACATATATAAATATACTTACATATATATACATATACATACATATATATATATATACATACATATATAAAATATATATATTATATTATATATATATATATATTTATTTATATATATATATATATATATATATATATATATATATAATAAAAATTTATATGTAACCACGGTGATTTAAACGGCCTCACATCGAATTTTAACCCTTATTCTTTTTACTTCCCCGGGTTACTGGGCAAGGAGAGGCCTTAGCATCTAGACTTATAATGAATGAAGCAGTCGTGGCTCCATTGAAAGAGAACCCGTAATTCTGAGAACAACTTAAATTTTTATTGGGGAGTCAACGAGATCTTCAAGAGTCAACGCAGACAAGAGAATGTCCATCGAAACACGCGCTGGAACAGGGTGGACCCCAGAGCGAGACTGGGTCGAAATATTTCCCAGAGAGAGAAGCTTAGTTGGCGTTATAACAGGAAAAAGGAACTTAGGTCAGATTGGAAATATGAGCCATTTACCAGCCACCGCTGGAAAATGCGGTGGACAAAAAAAATATCTTTTATTCCAGAGAAATCTTTGGGAAATGTATTGGAAGAATTTTAAATCGAGGACACTCCTTTAATTAAGATTTTTTTTGGATGGGAAAATAGATTTTAAGTAACTGGAATGGGAGAGGGGAGGTTTTTAAAGAGATAATTTAAGTATAATTTTGGTATATTAAATATGTATAACTTCTTGAAACATTATATAAATACGCTGAAATGACGCTATAAATTACTAGATTATTTTACTTTCTCATTTACTTTCTGAAACGATTTAGCCGAAATTAATTCTTGTAAATCATGTAAAATAAAAAGACTATAGAATATTAAATAGTATACTTAAAATTTTTAGTAATGTTCTGAATCAAGAATCGTTAAGTTTATATGCATTTTACATTTTATCATTTAAAGGTAAGAGACTAAGATTTTAGCTTCAGTTTAGAGTCTGAAAGAGAAATAATAATTGTTAAATCGGATTATCGTTGATTTAGTAGCACCAAATAGGTATGAACCTTAGGTGATAAACAAATCTAAAAAATAATCCTTTCTTTGTAAATTAAAAGTAAATAAAAAATATTCTTTCTCTGTAAATTAATACTGACTCAAAAGTCAACATTAACTCATTACATTTTTCCGATAGCGTGGCTGACATTCAGAACAATGCCAACATAAACTATTGCAGCTGAAGTTTTCTTTTAATCAAACTATCTTGATATGATTGTATGCTTGCTTTACGTCCTTACACTAACTCCCATTTAATTTAAGTCTTAAATTTATATAGTTTACTTCCATGTATGTAGAATATTTTAAATATGTTTCCACATCGTACAAGATAATCAAATAAAGTATGAGATCTTATCACACGTTAACCTGTACGCAATTTAACACATTGTATGCGGGACACGTACTAGTACATTTTCTGACGATTGATACTTGAGCGTGGGTCACGTACTAGTAAGGGTTAGTGTAACAACATGGTTTTTTTGTGGGTACAAAAATAACGGTATATACAGGAAAACGAAGCTGAATGTTCTTGTCTACTACATAGATTCTGGAAAAATTTAAACAAATAAAAACTAGCTTTTACATCAGTCGATGCGGAGCCACATAACGGGAAAAAATTAAAACTATATACTACTATTTCTATTTGATTTTTCATATTTACGATATATAATTTATCCACTAAAAAAATATATTTTCTATTTACAAAAATCTTATGGTTGTTATTTATATATTTCTATATATATATTTGTTTATATATTTCAATGTAAAATACGAAAAGTTGGTTAAAAAATTAAATAATTTTCGATCTATTGAGATTTAACTGAATAACTAAATTTACGCGCAAAACGCCTGCTCCCGGTACAATTCCGCTGCAAAATGTACCCGCACACAATGTGTTAAAAGCAACAGATTCAGTTTTCTCAATGGAGGATGAATGGATTTATCATTGACGCTAATAAATTTTAATGGTACGAATCAGAGAAATTTGCAGTAATTTTAAGGTTTTAGTTTATTAAAATTTTGAAACATTTAACAACTTATGCACAAAATTATAACGTTTTTGTGCATAAGAAATCGTTTTCATTATGAAACTATTCATACATCGATATTTAAATGTTTGTGTAAGTGCGCTGGATTTTAGCAATAACGACAAGATTGTTAGCATTGTCGTTTTTATTTGTTCTGTCAAAGAACATCGTTAATGGACTATATATTACAATAAAGAGAGGCATTGTGAGAATGCTCGGAAAGCTTTTGGCGGCCGCGCGACACATTGGCGATCGCCAAAACAAATTCCCAACAGTTTGGGTATCCCTCAAATTATTTTAATTAGTTATGTTTTAGTGCAAATTATTTATATTTAAAAATAGTATTCTTTCACAAATAGTAAAAAAAATCGTAAACATTTTTTTTTTAAATTTATTAATTTTTGAGTTAGAATGTGCTCTAAGTCTCACCTAATAAAACCTTTGAATTATGGCATAGTTCGACAACTTTAGTGTTGTCAGTCCTAAACTTACTGCTTAAAGTCACTTTCAAACGGCTACGTTCCCACGTGGTCTAGTGGTTAGGATACCTGGCTCTCACCCAGGAGGCCCGGGTTTGATTCCCGGCGTGGGAAGAAATTATTGCCGAACGCTGGCCGATTGGTTAGGGCGCTGATCGTCGGTACCGGAGTTCGTGGGTTCGAATCAAACCCTGGCATGGATGTTCGTAGCCGTTCGGAATCGGCTTTAAGCAGTAGGTCCCGGTCTCATTAGCCCTCGTGTGCAAAACAGTAGACCGTAGCTCTCCAAATCAAACGGCTACGATTTTCCATCCAACCAGTAGGATTTGAAACCTCTCTTCCGGCATTGTAGGCCTGCCTCCCGACCAAAAAATAACAGATAAGTTAACGAGAAGAATTTAAGATATTTTTAGCTACCATTTAAAATCGTAAGGTAGTATGTTCTGTATTTGACCACTGTGTTCAGGGAAATGTTGAGTACATATCGTGAAATGCTGCATGATATATCACGTACTAAGAAACTAAACTCCTCGGCCAACCACCCCTAGGGTGCCATTCTCCGTTTCCGAGACCAAGCGCCCTGGGGTGCGTAGTTCTATTTAGGTGGTCAACCTTATGCGGAATAGCTAGTGTTTAGTTCCGAAGCATGCTTGGTCCTCAGTATGTCTACCCACTGAAGGGATGAAAGGTTGAGTGAACCTTGCCCAACCCAGGGATCGAACCAGGATCTGGGTCTACAGAGCACTCCCTCAGCGCCACTGGGCTTTTTTGTATCTTTTCGATAACAAAAAATTAACTAACTCTTCAAATAAATAGAAATGGAGGTATTTAGGATATAAAACTTCTTAAGCGGGAAAATCTTTAAAAGTAAAACTTCTAAAATAGGGAATATTAATATTGGAAGTATATGAATAAAATTGAGACCACAGAAATAAAACGTCTTAACCCTTTAGCGGACAGTGGTTTCAAACCTCTTGTTAAACATTTTTTTCTCTAATTTTTGGAGAAACATGAATGTTTTTTTTTCACATTTCGATATGAATGTTTATTTCGATTCGATTTTGTTTTTGAGATTTAAAACTTACAATAGATAATAGTACTGCATTTAATTTATTTTTTCTTTTGAAATATATGTATTTATACTTGCTGTACCTGGAAAGTTAGTATTTTGATATTTTTTCTCTTATGACCCCAAACAAAAATATCTATTCTAACAATACTTATAAATTGTTGAACTACAGTAGAACCTCTTTTTAACCACCCCACGATACAACGATACCCTTCTTTAGAACGACCATCTTAAAAAGTCCCAATTATTTTACCATAGGAATAATGTTAATTTTCAATCATTACAACGACCCCAAGCGCATTATTTTTCGTTAGAACGACCGCCAATTTTAATCCGCAGAACTCATGAGCAAGTGGGTTATTTCAAAATTATTGTACAGTGGTGCAACTTCGAGAAACCTGTACTCCTCTCTTCATGTTTTCTTAAAGGAGGGGAGGGAGCGTGACGAAAAGGGGAGAACTAAATCTTCAATTATTTTTTGATGAGTTTGTTGTGGTAGACGAAGTTTTACAGTGCTGCGAAGAAAATTTGAATGAGGACGATTTTATTGTCCGTATTACCGGAAATGAAGAAATCTGCGATTCCGACGACGGAGAAGAAATCGTCCAAGCTTTTGAAAAAGTAAATGAAAAAGTAGCCTTCAATGCAATCAATGCCTTGCGTCAATATTTTGAAGGACAATTTAATTCTGAAGATTTCCTTCAAAATCTAACGGATAGGGAATCAGTAATAATGAAAAATTCCCAAATGAACTTGAAACAGGTATCAATAAAATACTTTTTTTTTCAAAAATTCAGTAATGGAAATATAAATAAATAGAACTGTTCTCTAGGTATGTACTGTTGCATCATTTCTTTGCTCAATTTTTTTTTATTATTTTTTCAATTCGTTACAACGACCTTTCGTTACAACGACCATATGATGTTGGTCCCACAGGGGGTCGTTATACCGAGGTTCTACTGTATTTATGTATTATACTTTTTGAGAACACTTATTTATTGTTTTTCCAATATAATTAAAAATTTTAAAATTATTGTATTCATGCTGTACAAGGAGATGGGTTTGTTAGTTCACCCCTCCCCCCTCAATCCCTCTTATGGTATCCTCTAAGGCAAACCCCTCTAAGGATTGTTAAAAAAAAAAGTTTTTAAAACATTTTTCATTTTTAAGGTTCATAGATAATATTTATATACTAATTTCATTAAATTCAAAAGAATTTATGTAGGTGACCTTTAAAGGGTTAAACGGGAAAACTTCTTAAAAATGTTCTACTGTTTATACACAATTTCAACTGTTTTGCAAACGGTATAGATAAAGAGACACAGTAAAAGAGGGGAAAAAATAAATAAACGTGAATCCGCCTTTGTTGTAAAACATGTCAAAACGAAGCGGTTTTTCTAGCTAGCGCGATGCTCCCGCAATTCCGCGCATACCTCGTGGAACTGAAGTCTGGTATGGAAAAGAGAGGCGAGATTACGCTGAATCGCATACTTCAAATCACACGCGTTACGTAACGGGAGGCAAACCGGTTTTTTTTTTCGGACATACACACACACACGCAGAACGAAGCGTCTATTGTGGCTAGGAATATGCGCGTTCCAGCACTACGAGACCGGATTTCTTTATCCCCCCTTCGGGGAAAAAAAGGGAAAGAAAGCGCATAAAGAAGAAAAAAGAGGTGGCTGCGGAACTGCGTCAAGCTAGGGATAAAAACAAACAGCTTCCATTTCCGCTGTGCGTGGCGTGGTTTGGTCTGTGACGTCAGAGCACTACGCAACATCGGATGCGATAGCGCTCGGATGCAAGGTTTCGCTATCGAGCGACATTTTAAGCCACGGGCTAGGAGGAAGGTCAGCTTGTTTGGGGAATAGAGGATGAATCGTGCTCTACTGTTTGTTCACTTATTACCTTGTAAGAGGCATCATCAGGACTTTGAGGCTTGAATATGTACATAAATTAATTATTTAAGGGCTTTTTAGGAAAATTTATTTATTTATGTATTTTTCTATTTATTTATTTTGCATTTTAAATAGAATGGTAATTCAATAACTTTTTTTTTTCTTTTGGTGTTTGTGTGTGTTGGAAGCCCATTTTCGTCATCATGGAGCTCATTGAATCACTAGAATAGTACAGGTTTCTGCCGCTTTGGTCAGTAGCAAAATGTACCATATCTTCCTCCCCTCTGCTCTACAAGATATTATCATTATGGAAATAAAATTTTAGAGTGAGACGGACACTAAACCAAAAGGACTGAATATTTTTCTCATTCTAGAAAATGTATACCTGAAACATATTAAGCTATAATTTTTCACCAAAATTAAAAATGTTTGCATATTGCAAAACAAAACTTGATTGCGAATACGTGTTTTGACATACAATATTAACAAATGTTCTAAAAATTACTCTGAAAAGAGTTTTTGTTGTTCAAAAATTGTTACAAATATTATTCAAAAATTGCTCACAGCGAATATTTGTTTTCAAGAAGAAATCATTTTCAACATCAACTTTCAAAATTAAAAGTATATATTTTAAAATATGTCTCCTTAATATTGGTTCAATGATATAGATTTTTCTGCTCCTACCAAAGAGCCGACTTGGGTTGTCCATTTGCCCCCACTTACGTTAATATACTGCATAAATTCAATATTGAGCCTAATTGAATTTAATATGATACCTAACTAATTTAAGGCCTTACGGGGGTTTTAAACTGTTACATTACTGTATAAATATGTTTTGATTCCGACTTCCAATAAAATACTATTACAACTGATACATTTTTAGCAGCATTTCAGGTCCTTTTTCAAAATTAATATTTTCTCAAAACAAATATTTTAGGTGTTAAAGCAAAAGATATGTCCAATATTTATTAAATCCAAATATATAGATTTTTTTTCTAGATAGCTTGTTTTCCGTAAAGTAAATCAAATTCTAATTAATAATTAAGCTTTACTTTTTCCGTTAAAATATCCAGAAATGTGTGATCTAGAGAATGGATTAACTGCATAATAAATGTGACCTAACAACTGTTTAAAAACTAATCATCCGACATTGAAAACAAAATAAAGAAATTTCAGTTTATCTTTGAGAGAATATTGAAAATATTAGTAATATTCTTATTTTATTGATTCATTCTAAATTCTATACATAACAAGCATCTATTCAAAAATTAAAAATGTGAATTAAAACAAGTTTATTCTTTAGATTTTCTGAAAAATTACGAATATTGGTGAAAATGATAATTTTGAGAAAAAATTCCACAAAGTTAAACAACCCATGTAGGACATAATATGCCAATTAATTCTCAAATATAATATTCTCATTATAATACATTCTATAACTCGGACAGTAATTCGCACTCTGCAAGAAATTTTTCAATGCGAATATATCTCAGAAAAGTAATATATACATTCTTTATCGACTTTTGGAATGACTAAAATTCTTGAGATTTTTTAAGGGGACATAGTGCCTTTCGAGATTTAAAATCTGCATTCTAGTAGCCTTAATTCGATTCATATAAAATAAAATGTTCTGCTTCTTTTAGAATGACTTCTTTACAAATTCTTAGATAACATTCTTGATTTTAAAAAATTATTTAGTTTTGCCATTTTAATAGTGTATATTTATGATGGCATAAAAATATACACCAAATGATAAAATAATGAATATCACTTACATGAAATATAACTATGGAAATATATGTATATATATATATATATATATATATATATATATATATATATATATATATATATATATATATATATATATATATATATATATATATATATGTGTGTGTGTGTGTGTGTGTGTGTATAATAGAAAATAATTATTTAAATATTACTAATTATTGATATATATATATATTAGAAACTAATTATATAAAAATTGCTAATTATTGCAGTAAAATATCTATTTTATTCTGTAAACCAAAACCTTAGAGGTAGTTAAAATTTTAAAATTTAAAAAAATTAAAACCTGTTAAGAAATTGAAAATTAAAAGAGTTAGTCTTTGCTATAAAATAAAATACTTTACTTATAAAATAAAATACTGTATTTCTATAATTAAGATTCATAAAATAAGAATGATGATAAGTTTCGATTCAAAATAAGAAATTAACATCTAATTTACATATTTCAAAAGTTATTCTAATAAAATTTAATAAAATTCAAAATAAGAAATTAACATCTAATTTACAAATTTCAAAAGTTATTCTAATAAAATTTAATAAAATTTATACATATATTTTTTTACTTAATGTGTAAATTTTGTCTCTTTTTAATGCATTGCTTTTAATAACAAAACAAGATAGTTTTTATTAATATAGACCCTTATCAATGAGGTATAAAACATTGTAGTCTAAAAAGAGCAGAGATTTTTTATTTTATAAAAAATAAAAAATAGGCTTTAAATTTAGACTCTTGAGCTCAAAAGGTACTATGTTCTCTTAAGGTTAACATTTTATTATACCAGAAAAAAAAGTAAAAAGAAGAGTATAAAACATATTTAAGTTCTATACTTATTAATGACTTTAAAAATAAAAACAAAAAGTTGGGGCAACACTCGACTTTTAGTTCAGTGAAAATAGACTGATTTTTTTTACATTTCTGACCTGTTGAATCATTAAATGTAACTAAGAACTATAAGTTAAAATAATCTTTTATTATTCAATAACCTCTACCGATTATAGAAAGTTATTACTACAGCATTAAAAATAAGGTTATTTTAATCCAGGCAGATCATTTACCTTGAAGGATGTAATGTCTTTGTGCTTCATAGAATCTCCTTCACTGGGATTATCTTCATGAGGGATATTTTGCTCATGATTCTGCATCTCTCTCTCATCTTCCTATTTCCCCAGTGTTGAAATATGTAATCGCACTCATACTTGGTGACTTGACTGTTTATTAGTATTTAAGTAATAGCTTTCTCGGACTAAGAAGTTTTCTTGAGTTGATCTTTTTGTGTTTTCATTGGTTGTGTTTGATTAGTTTTGTCTTGTGCCTGCAATTTGATTGGCTGGACTCGGGATCTTTAAAAAACTATAAAAGCCCAACGTACCTCGTATTTTTGTATTATCATTATCATCTTTATTATTATTATTATTATTATTTTGGTGTCTTTAATAAAAGGTGTTTTGCGATCTACGACTCTTCATTATGCTTCAACACCCAGCAAGAGACATTCAAATTCTCAGTTTCATCAGGACTATTCTAGTCCTGTACCCTCCGGTTCAATCGTGCTTGGTTTAATCAAGTGGCATAACACAACAACAACAACAATTTTTCTTTTCTCACCGTTCTTTGTATATATAACCTTTCTCTGGGTTAGACTCTGAAATTGTTGATCTCCTTCCATTTGGATTCCTAGGGCCTCAGCTCCATTGTTTCTAGATGAGTTTTACAATGTCAATAACTGTTTTTATAGCGTGAAATATTGAAGAGATATAAGTGGATCCGAATTTTATTACTCCTATAGTGTTATGGAATGCACTCGAGATGGAGTTTATGATAGACTGTCCACTCAATAGGTAGACCAATAAGCGAGGAAGGCCCATCTAAAAGTTCCGAACTTTACGAGTCTTCTAATGTCACAGGGGGACTCGATATCTAGTTTATGGAATTCCTGATTTTGAAGTTAAAACAGAATGCTGCATTGGTATGGTAAAGTATTCGGGATGCCACATTGAAGGATGTCTCAATTTTAACCATCCTCAGAGTGGTAATTTTTATTTCTGATTCTGTTACAGTCAACCAACCACCGAGAAAGTATCCACACTTACAGATTTATCCTGCAATTTCTCTATTTTGGAAGTTGCTTAGTACGACTGTTAGGCTCAAACTAGGTACCCCAGGTCTCTAGCTCCGAACTCTGACCACTAGGCCATTGTGAGTCCAAGACGCCTTTCTGTTGATTCAATGACTTTTGTGGATCTTGCAGATAAACATATTTTTTGTTCTTAATATGTAATTAATATATATATATATATATATATATATATATATATATATATATATATATATATAAAGAAATCCCGCCATCGTTTTGGATCATTGTTTAAGACCCTCTAGATCTCATCCCTTTCTTTTTCCCCTATACACGATTTGAGAGATTTAAAAAGTGAAAATTTAACGGAATCAGATCAGGACTGCAAGCAGTGTGAAGGATTATTTCCAAATCAAAAGAGCCTAAGAGTTGCTTTGTAGTATTGGCTCTGTGGAGACGTGCATTTTCACGCCACAAACACATTTACTATTTTACATTTCTATCATTTTGTTTTGTATCGCCTCAAGTAGTTTTTTAGGTTAGTTTTTTAATAACTTGTGGGGTTAGGAATCGAGATACTTGTTATAAAATGGCTACTACAATAATAGTTTTCTACCGAATCAGAGAAAAAACGCATATTCTATTACGTTTAACATAATGCTGCCATCTGTACTGAAAAAGATTTTCTTTTGTTGAGTGTCAGAGATTCATTACTCTTTGGTTTTCTTTTGTCTAGTTACTCTTATGTAAAAAAAAAGAGATGTTACATCTAATTTAAAGAAATACTCATATTTGTTTTTAGTTATATCTTTTCTTTTGCCAAACGATTCAAATAAAAATGGAAAATGTAAGAAATGCTACCGTAATCTATCATGCTAAACATACATTGTTAAGGCGCAGGTTGATCATTGCCCCATATTTTACCATTGCTAAATTTTCTATAAGGCTGATTCTAAAACATCACGATTATTACATATGAATGTTTCAACGGGTAACAGTTATTGCCACATAGCCAATAATTAACCCCTTAATGTGCACGCTCGAGTTAACTCGAGTGCGCTAAACTGGCAAAACTGTGCACACTCGAGATAATTCGAGCCATGTTGTACTTTATGTTGCTATAATTTTTAACACTCGAATGCAATCGAGAATTAAAAATAGCAATGTGAAAAAAAAAGATCAATAATTTTACTGATATTTATCATTTACATGGGATTGTAAGTTATATTCCACTATTTTCTGCAATGCTAATGCAAAAATTGTCAAAAATTGCAATAAAAATTTTCATTATTTTTATAATATTCTTCGCAAAACAACGTTCTAAATTGTATTTTTTAGATAAAAAAATTGATTTTTTTTGCCCGGCCTTAAAAAAACCCAGTGCATTAAGGGGTTAAGCTAAACTAACTGAAACATAAAATTCGTAATTAATGCATAGGCTGCTATTAATGCTCTCGTTGTAACACTCGTGGTTGAAAATCACGGACCGTTGCTAATGCTTACACCTAGTAGCTATAACTGTTACCATTCGCTGTGTAGAACTATCTGGAATTTTAGGTTTTACATGTGTACATACTCGTTTTATGTATTATATATAAAAACATAGTGTGAAAAGTTGTTTAATTTCCCAGCCATGTAAGTGAGAATAAAAGTGAGATAAATGCAATGAAACGGAAAGGAAAAACATAAATTTTCTTGTCACTGGGATGTGTTCGAATCACAGATTAAAAGAAAAAAAAGTCACTGGAGGATATCCCAGATTCGTTAAATTACACGAATCAATTCCAGAGAACTCCTAAGCGAAACGGATTCAGAGAATCATTGATTTTCTCTCTGCAGGCCTTTTACTACCACAACGCCTTATTTAGGACGAATTAGATACAGATTTCTGCGAAGTGGCTCTCCACATGTGCACCTACACACATGTATTTTTTAGATGCACTGGGCCACTATTGGTAGACAACAGTGGAGCGGAAAGGGAAATTCTACGGGCGACCACCTTCCGAAATGCCCGAAGAGCGGATGTCGAGAATTCGCTTGCCAATTACGCAGTCGGCTTCCGCGCGAGTTTCGGAGAAAACGCTATCCCGGGATCAGAGAGATGAGGAAAAAATGGTATGTGGGCCACGGAAGGAAGTGACGCTCATTTCTCTCTTTCATTAAAAGCGGATAGATCATACACTCTCTATCAACGCTGTGATAAACACCAAGCTTATTGCTTTCAATACACTTAATTTGGATCCAATAGAAGTGAAAATGGAACGCATTGTTCTACAGAGGGTGTTCAAAAATTTTTGTAGCATTTGAGACATTTTTGTAAAATTCCGAAAATTCCCTATATAATAATAGACTAAGTTGTCTGTCCATCTGTCCGTCTGTCCGCGAATTTATGAAGCGGTTGTACCTGGAATGGATAAGGAATTCCATATTGTATTTTTGAGCAGCTAGGATTAGCAAAATTCAAAGCCCCTCTTCCCCCCCCTTTTCGAGTGTTTAATGCCATTATTTCAAGCTGTGTTGACCCGGTTAAGAGCAGAACATTCAATTTATCAATTTATCCCATAATAAATAGTTAAATGTAACATTGTTTCTATAATTATGACTTTATTCCTTTAACCATCCCATTTAATAATTTATTATTTTAAATTATTTAAATATCGTCTGCATTATTTTCATACGTTTTATCACTGAACTTAGATATTGCGTAAATAATTTTCTTTTATGTTTGTATTAAATAATAGATTAGGTACATTTGTGCTAATTTTAAATTCAATCATCGATTACTTTTTGTTGCAATGAAAATTTTATCACCGGTATTGACAACAAATTCTTTTCATAAAAGTCTAGGAATCTATTTCACGGATTAATAAATATTTAGAGATGTAACATTTTTTTCTAACATTATGATGTCATTCCTTTAACCATCTCATTTAATAATTTATTATTTTAAATTATTTAAACATCGTCGGAATTATTTTCATACGTTTTGTCACTTAACTTAGATATTACGTAAATAATTTTCTTTTATATTTGAATTAAATAATAGATTAGGTACATATGAGCTAATTTTAAATTTAATCATCGATTATTTTTTTTGTTACAATAAAAATTTTATCACTGGTATTGACAATAAATTCTTTTCATAAAAGTCTAGGAGTCTATTTCACGGACTAATAAATATCTAGAGATGTAGCATTTTTTTCTAACATTATGATGTCATTCCTTTAACCATCTCATTTAATCATTTCTTATTTTAAATTATTTAAATATCGTCGGCATTGTCTTCATACGTTTTATCACTGAACTTAGATATTGCGTAAATAATTTTCTTTTACATTTGGTTTAAATAATAGATTAGGTACATATGTGATAATTTTAAATTTAATCATCGATTACTTTTTGTTGCAATGAAAATTTTATCACCGGTATTGACAACAAATTCTTTTCATAAAAGTCTAGGAGTCTATTTCACGAACTAATAAATATCTAGAGATGTAACATTTTCTTCTAACATTATGACGTCATTCCTTTAACCATCTCATTTAATCATTTCTTATTTTAAATTATTTAAATCAATTAATTTATATAAATCAAACATCACTACGTTGTAAAAGTCTTAGGAGGGGGTGTGTGATTCATGGAGCGTGAAGTTGAAGAGTCTTTGTACAATTATTTATGGATACCGAAGGGTCAAGTTCGAGGTGACCTAATGATAAAATCAACCTAGACTGGTTAAAAACGTGGGATGTGAAGAAGGTGGTAATTACAGGAGAGCTTAATCAGATCAGGGTCAATAAGTCAAGGGGTGTCAGTTAATCAATAAAGTAATTCAGGAAGTCCTATTGGTCAAGCATGGGAGAAAGGTGTATCATAGAACTGGAAGATAAAAAGATAGTAAAAAAAGTAAAAAAGAGAGGAATGGGAGGAAAGAGAAAGACAATTTGAGTGCTAGGTGTGTTAGACCCCACTACCCGTTTACAGACTAGGTGCCCAGCAGCAAGACTGGGTGTTAAATCCAGCCAGCCGTTCAAGATTAGTCCCTGCAGGCCAAGTAGCCTCATCCTAATCTTCTAGTTCTATGACACCTCATCCGAAAAACAACTTTTCTTTGCCTCTCGAGAACTCATCCCCATTCTTCATCAAGCCCTTCTACAAATTAAGTTTGCATTTTTTAATTATTTCAGGCCCTTACTAATATCTTAGTTGAATAATTCATTTTTTTTTACTATAATTATGTTTGTAATCTCTTCATAGGATCTGGGTGAGCTTCAGAGAGTAATCTCCTTTCCTCCCTCGATCTATTTTTCTATACTCTATTCAGAAAAGAATTTTATTTGACTATGTCATTTTAAATAAAGGTAATAGTGAAACTGAAATAGTAAAAATTTCACTACACATTTTCCTTACACACGTTTTTATTACACATTATTTTATTATTTCTAATCCAGGTATGCCTAAAAATGACATAATCATCAACTTGTATGTACGTGACATTAACAGAAGTTATGAGTAGCAGAATAAGATACTTATTCCTTGCGCAGGATACTCTTAGTAGAAGAATTGATAAGCTTTAGAGATAATACAAAGATTTTTATAGATAATTCAAAGTTTTCATGCAATTGTTTCAGTAATGTGCTTCCTCTTAGTTTCTAATCAGACAAATTCCCATTAAACAGTACAGCTTTTAACTACCAGCAACTTTATCAACAATTTTATCACACTTTAAGAACAATTTTAGAAATCTGATTCTAACCAAATAAAAGTGACTGAACAATTTTATCACAATGAAAGTGACTGAACCAACTGTAACTAAATATAGTTTCTACTAAGATATTGAAACACCATGAGTATTTTACTCAGGGAAGTTTCTAGATGTGAAAAGTTACCTCGGAATTGACGCATCAATTTCACATCTTATTTCAGGCTTTGGTTTGATTTCGAAGCACTTCGGTCTATTTTTTTGCAACAGGATAACAAATGAGACCTGGACCTATTGTCTAAAGCCGATTTCAAATGGCTACGAACATCCATGTAACAGCGGGATTCTAACTCACGAACTCTGGTACT
>CM063505.1:89913355-89915416 GCA_032207245.1 Pardosa pseudoannulata | reverse complement strand
TTTTAGTATGCATATATGTGTGTAACATGAAAATTAATCCACCGGTTACATTTGGTATTAAGCCCCTAATTTCATTACTTGTCCGGGCTTCCCGGTGCAAGGAGAATCCTAAGCAACTAGCCTAAGGATCAAGTAGTCGTGGTGGCACCATAAAAGAGAACGGAGGAGTTGCAGTAGCTCAGGTGGCAACATTCTCGTAACTGGAGGGTTGCGGGTCCGGAGCACGAGCCGGCTTAAGATCCGCCGTGTTCGTTAAAGGTGACTGGGCCATGTAAAATATATTCGTGGTCACAATGCCCTCCAAGTTCTCAATCAATACCTCTGGGGGTAGCACGTCAAGCCTATGAGTCTTCTGCTTAGTCCCTGTTTCAAAATTACGAGGACTCACTTGAGCATAAGTCGTACTTTCACCCTTGAGATGCTCGTCAAAACGAAAGGAGCACCCGTTTGCCTTAATACGAGTAGTCATCGACTTATTCTTGTTTGGTTTAACCAAGTTGCAAAAGCAAAAACAAGAGAAGGGTTTGGTTTGGTTGGCAGCTACGGTCTACTGTTTTGCACACGAGGGCTAATGAGACCGGGGCCTACTGCTTAAAGCCGATTCCGAACGACTACGAACATCCATGCCATAGTGGGATTCGAATCCACGACCTCTGGTACAGACGACCAGTGCCCTAACCAATCCACAAGCGACAAGAGAATGGAGAGTCCTTAGTGGAATTTAACTTTTATTTATGATCTAAGGAAACGATATGTTACTCAAGCAAGAAGACGGAACGGAATGATATATGAGAACACTAGTTGTGACCCACAGCGAGGTGACTTAGAGAATATTCCCAAGGAACCGGCTGTTTAGTCAGAGAATTCAATAATCAGAAAGGAATTTAGATAAAAAGAAAAAGGGAGCCAATCGCCGGAGAGAGCTGGAAATGGGGACTGGACAGAAAATTTGCAGTTATTTCAGAGTTAACTTCTGAAAATGGGTTCATAGAATGCAACTCATGAACACTCCTTTTAATTTTTAGATTTTGTGGCTGGCAAAATAGACGTGAAAGTGAGAAAATAGATTTGAATGGAGATATTTTAACCCTCTAAGCGGTTTGCACGTAGAATTCCACCGACTGTCACAGACAATTTTAGACCTCCAAAAACGTTCCGAAAATAGACGTAGTGTACATTTCTGACAGTGCTTTCCCCCATGTAGTTTTGAGGTAGGAGGGTCAGGTCAATTGTTTATTAACTGTACTCCTCTTTGACTGACATTTATTGAGGGATGCACCACTACTCTCTGAGGAACAAAGACGGATCTTGGATGACTTTAGTAAAAAATATAAATAATTCTCTTAAAAATATTTTTATTCGTACTTTTAGAATACATTATTTCTTATGTGATGCTCTTCGAGACTTAACGAGCTTTAAGTGTATTAAAAATTAACAATCAATAATGTCTATTTATATATCTATTTATAACCGGAAGTAGAGGGACAATAACGAGGGTGGGGCAAAGGGTGAAGTAAAAAATCATAGAACACTTTGGTCACTAACACAATAAAACTTTAGCGTATTTTTGGAGACTTTTTTTCCCTGTGTGTTCCACTCGGAGGGTTAAGTGTAATAATTTTGACATATTACATGGGTATGGGTGTTAACTAAATTTAAAAAAGGTGTTTGACCAATGATGAGATCCTGAGTGCAGTCAAAAAAGTGATGGGAAACTATTTTGGCGGAATTATAAGAAAAAGCTTATCAATAAACTAAAAAAATTAATTTTAAAGAAAGACGACTACGCCAAAAGAAAATTAGCGTTTGTAGTCTATGTATTTATAATATTTTTCTAACCATATTACTTTTACAGTTTTTTAAAATTGAGTCATCTAATTTTCTAGACGTGCCTCGTGCATATTACGTACCCAACCTTTTCAGATACGTTTCTATACATACATGTCAATAATTTTTAGATGTAGGCAGTCTAGTAGGAAGTATGAACTGATCCGAAAAAATCCATAAAAATGTGCAGACGCTCTTGCTATTATCATCTGATTTGAAATACCTAGTTATCTG
>CM063505.1:89873355-89908355 GCA_032207245.1 Pardosa pseudoannulata | reverse complement strand
TCTGAGGCAGGTAAAAAATGTATTAATAGAATAATTGTATAACAAAAAATATTTATTTGTATATATATTTGTATTAATAGAAAATTAAACAGATGCTTTCTTGATATACCTAGGACTGGTCTAACCATAGTCATTTAACAGCTAACCGTGATTAAACCATGGCGCCAAACAATGTCGGACGCAATTCTCCGTTTAAACAGAGATTAATCGCGGTTAGCCGTTAAACGACTTTGGTCAGATTGGCCCCTAGACTTTTAAGAAAAGAATTTGTTGATAATACCGGTGATAAAATTTTCTTTGCAACAAAGAATAATCGATGATTAAATATCAGATATGTACCTAATCTATTATTGAAGTTTTGCCAAAAAATATTTTCAATTGGTGAGGAAATCTTTTTGAGTTTTCACAGAATTTTTTACTTTTACTGCTGAAACTTCTACTTCAAATAAACGAATTTGATTTAAATTTAAAATTTACAAATTTACTTATTTTCTTATTGTAAAGAGATTTTGTATATCATTGACCTCCATGTTTTAAAGTTGCATTATATTGAACTAAACGAAATTAGACAATGGAAATAAAATACAGTAGAGAGAAATTACACAAATTAGGGAGATGGTGAACATTACAAAACGTTTTTCCCAATAGTTAACTCCGATTTATGAAACCGACATACATAAATTACAGCATAGCTAATTGTATCCCATTTAAAAAATAAAAATTACATAAAAAAATCTTAATTAAAATTTTCACAGTTTTTAAATGAGAAACGAGTATTATATTTACATTTACCAATTTTTTATAGATGTTCTTTCTGACTTGATTTTCAATTTTTTTCTCCCAGCTTTCCCTTATTATTATTATTTTAAAAAATATTTTTATAAAATCTTATATTTGTTGGTTGTTTCATAGTCATCGTGATCTTTAAAATAATTTGCAAATATAATTCGATAAAATTAAAAATTCAATTCTAAATTAAGGGAAACTAAATAAATATCAAATAATAGATTTTGTTTTAAAGGTATTAAAGTACTATTTTAAAAATTTATTATGTTTGTTTACTATTATATACGTTTATAAAGAAAAGGTGATCAAAATGCTGCCTTTTAACCTTAGAAAATTTATTATGTATCTCCTCAATACCCACACATATAAAAAAGGAAACAAAGATGGATGGTTGACATCAAAAGGGTATTTTATTAAAACATTTCTAATTCGAGAAAATAGGACAGTTATCGATTATGACTCGAATCTATGTCATATCTTTTTGCTTTTGATCTCTATTTCTAGGTTAAACCGATGTTGTCATTATTCAGAATCAACTAATTTAGCAAACACATTTCATCTCCTAAGCTTTATGAAAGCTCGTATTTCTGAAAGGTGTAATCTAATAATGTTTAGTGTACGTATTACTAAACTTTCTATTCAAATTGGGATAATATACATACACATATATGCAATATTTAATAATAAAGTTTAATCTTTCAAAAAGAAATTAATTTTAGTTTCATTAATGAGCGGGGGGAAACTGTATTATACTAAAAATCGTTAAATTAATTTCTTTTTATAAAGTCAATTTTATTATATAAAAAATAAATATTTAATTGGTACTCCGAATGTATACAATTTTTCAAAAGCATTCGACATTATGACTTACCATTACACTTAATTATACATAATTATACTGAACTATTTAATGCTAGAACAAGATTTTGCCATTTAAAAGGAAAAATATCTTGTAAGAACAAAATTCGGTACTAGAGCATCCTATGTGCAATTCTTTGCAATTCGGGTGGTCTAGTCAATATCATTAAAAATATTTGCAACCCTTTAAGCAGTCACTACTCTTTTATTACACTCAATTCTAATAACTTCTTATTACGATTAAATTATTAGTTTATCAAAAGAATTTAGCATTTTGACTTACTATTACGCTGAATCATACATCAATATACAGAATTATTGAATGCTAAAATAATATGTTGCTTTTTAAGTGAAAAAAATATCTTGTAAGCACAAAATGTGGTGCTAGAGCATCCTATGTGCAATTTTTTGCAATACGGGTGGTTTAGTCAATATCATTAAAAGTATTTAAATCAATTCAACAGTCACTACTCTTTTATTGATTCTCAATTCTAATAACATCTTATTATCCCCTAATATAATAATAGCTGTCCTCGTATTTATGAAGCGGTTGGACCTGGAATGGATGGTATCCATATTGGATTCTTGATGAGTTAGGGTTAGCAAAATTCAAAGCAAGTTCAAAACATTCGAAATACACCCCTTCCCACTTTTCGATCTTTAAAGCCATTCTTTCAAGCTCTATTTTCTCCGGTTAATAGCAGGCGATGATTAAATTCATCAATTTGTCACATTATAAGAAGATGAAAATAACATGTTTTTCTAGCATTATGACGTCATTCCTTTAACCATCGCATTTAATCATTTCTTATTTTAAATTATTTAAATATCGTCTGCATTATTTTCATACGTTTTATCACTAAACTTAAATACTACTTAAATAACTTTCTTTTATACTTGGCTTAAATAATAGATTAGGTGCATATGTGATATATTTAAATTCAATCATCGATTATTTTTGTTGCAGTGAAATTTTTATTACCTGTATTAACAACAATTTTTTTTCATGAAAGTCTATTTCTTAACTATCTAGTGTTTAAATTATCTTAAATATCTAGTGTCTAAGTTATATATCTTTG
The DNA here is from genome assembly GCA_032207245.1 of Pardosa pseudoannulata. NCBI lineage: Eukaryota > Metazoa > Arthropoda > Arachnida > Araneae > Lycosidae > Pardosa > Pardosa pseudoannulata. The sequence goes on along the minus strand of CM063505.1, from coordinate 89,905,632 downwards.
AAAATTAAGTTTGTTCGTGTGTTTGTTTTTTTACTCACCAAATGATTTGCAATCGAATTGCTAGATTCTGTACATGATTCATACATACCACCAAATAATCACTGTGAATATTAAAACCTCAGCTGTCTATCACATCACGTAATATAACAAGATAAATTAAGGTTGGTAACTAACATGCGGTCAGTAAAGATAAACAAATTATTGGGCGTGTTCCAAATAATTCTCAGCTATAAAAAAAAAAAAAAAATAAAAAAAAAAAAATTACCTGCCTCATAGGGTATTTTCCAATTCTGGAGAATTAAAAATTTTAATGATTCCGTCATACGTTTTTGGTATTTTGACTTACCATTACACTGAATCATACATCATTATACAGAATTACTGAATGCTAAAATAAGATGTTGCTTTTAAGTGGAAAAAATATCTTCAAAGAAAAAGTTTGGTGCTAGAGGGTCCTATGTAAAATTCTTTGCAATACGGGCGGTCAGGTCAATATCCTTAAAAGTATTTACAATAAATTCAATAGCCACTACTCTTTTATTACTTCTAAATTCTAAAAACTTCTTATCTTTTAATTGTTAGTTTCATTTTTTCCTTGTCACTAATATTTGTTTAACAGATATTGTACTTTAGAATAAACAGTACCTACATGTATTGTCCCCTAGACTGCAAAATTTTAAATCGGGTCTTTACTTTGAATAATCTAACTTATCCTAAATTTTGTTAAATCTAGCGTGTGTTGAAACGAATGGGATTTCTCTACATCATTCAATTTCGGTGGCCACAAATCTTATAAGTTTACTGAAGGTGTAAGTGCTTTATTTTACTTTGATCTTAACCTAGATCACATCGTTTAAGAATACTCGTTTCATTACGAAAGCATTAAGCAATTTCGTAAAGAACATCTGTAAACATGAAAGTATTTAGTTTGTTGTAAACACTATGGTCAATAGTTGTTTTTCTTGGTTTGTTACATTAGGACCTACCAATTTCGAAAGAATGTAAACAACAGGTCAACAACTCCTAACAAATAACTGTAAAAGACAATAAAGAGAAACTGTTCAAGTAGTTTCTGTATTATCACAGACAAAATTAAACAAAGCAAACGTGCTCGAGGATGAGTCTCTCAGATTACAAAAGAATCAGCTATAAATGACTTAGATTCAAATTCTAAATAGATACAGTTGTGCAAATGAAGGAGAAAAAAAACACAATTAGAATACACACTTTTGTAAATATTGACATCTCACATAAAAAAGGTTGCAACACTAGACCTATTTGGTCTTAAGGAACACAACGTACAATCAACCGACGGTATGAATTCACCAATTTCATTAAACATAAGTAGTAAAAAAAAAAGTAAATATTCACTATCTCAGACCGGTATAAAACCGGATAGTAACTGGAAGTAACCCAAAACTTCGAAAAATCTCTAAGCTGGCTATAATATAAGTATTCAAAATTTAGTTTCATACTTCAAAACATACTCGAATTATCGTGTTCACATATGCGCATAGAAAAGTACAATTTCCTCCAAAAAAATGTTTTTGGTCTCAAGGAAGTTCAAAACTTGAAGATCTATCAAAATTTCATGGTTGAATTTTTGAAAATTGCAATACTTTCCCTATAGTACATATACCATAAAGTAAAAATTGATGTTTACAGCAAAGGCTTTACTTATTCACAAGAACTTTAATTTAAATCTTAATACTGTATAATTCTATCCCCAACATATTTATCAACAATGACACATTATTGTAAAAAATTGTTGATCGGTTTAACCCCTTGCCAGTGGAATATATTTTAGAGAAACGTGCCAAAAAGGGAAAACAAACATTCTCTTTAATTTTGTTTGTTATTATCATCAAAATGTTATAAATAGATTATTTCTAAAAAAAAAACAGAATTTTAAAGGAAATAACTATTATTTTAAATGAATTCACATGTATAGGAAATGTTAATCGAATACAGTAATTTTTGTTCAAATTACAGTAAAATAAATCAAATGACATAATTTTCTGGATAAATGTAATAAACTAATACAACAATATTATTAACTATATCAGCAGTCAGGAATTCTATGTCCCTCAGGTTCCTTTGAATTTTAAAAATCATTTACAGTATCCGAGAAATAGCGACAAATGGCGCGAAACTTTTCACGGGAAAAAGTATCTATTGGAAAAATGGAAAATTAAATATTATGCATTAAACAAACTGATTTCGGACTTCAGGGAATTGAAATACCGTTTTATCTCTCCTACTCGTTCTACCGTTTTATCCAAAATTGGCGCATTTGTGTTGACCGAACCGAGTTCAGGTGTCACAGGCAAGGTGTTAAGACTATTTTCCCTTCTTTAATATAATTAAATCTGCACAAAACCAAAACATTACCACAAATTGAAACTTATATGACTTAAGAAATAAATCAGAAAGCTTGTATCAATATAGCAATCACCTCTAAGGGGTCAACATTTGCATTTTAGGAAATTTAAAATTATGAAATTCAAAGACATGTAAGAAACTTTAAATTGAAATATCACTCAGAAAACAATGTTGTCCAGTTCAAGAAAAAAAAATTAGAAAATTGGAATTTTTTTTAGTTTTTAATATATTTAAAATATTAACAATAAACAATAGTAATTATTGTCAAAGCAAGGACTAAACTGATAAATAGTTAAAAATAACATTATTTCATTTAATTGCCAAAATATCTGAAGAGATGACAAAAAACGGATTGCATTAAATAAAATTTAAAATTATAAAAAATCCAAGAAATGTACGAAACTTTAAATTCAAATATCGCTTAAAAGCCAATGTTGTCCAGTTCATAAAAAAATTAGAAAATTAGCATTTTTTTATTTTTGGATATATTTAAAGTTTTAACAATAAACAATAGTAATTATTGTCAAAGCAACGACTAAACTGATAAAATAGCTAGAAAAAACATTGTTTATTTAATTTAATTGTTAAAATATCTGAAGAGATGACAAAAAACGGATTGCACTAAATGAAATTTAAAATTATGAAAAATTCAAGAAATGTACAAAACTTTAAATTCATATATCACTCAGAAACCAATGTTGTCCAGTTTATGAAGTAAATTAGCATTTTTTTAGTTTTTGATATATTTAAAATTTTAACAATAAACAATAGTAATTATTGTCAAAGCAACGACTAAACTGATAAATAGCTAGAAATAACATTGTTTATTTCATTTACATATTAAAATATCTGAAGAGATGACAAAAAAAGGATTACATTTAATGAAATTTAAAATTATGAAAAATTAAAAAGATATGTATGAAACTTTAAATTGAAATATCGCTCAGAAACCAATGTTGTCCAGTTCATAAGAAAAAAAATTAGAAAAATAGCATTTTTTTAGTTTTTGATATATGTAAAATTTTAACAATAAACAATAGTAATTATTGTCAAAGCAAGGACTAAACTGATAAATAGCTAGAAATAACATTATTTAATTCATTTAATTGTCAAAATATCTGAAGAGATGACAAAAAACGGATTGCATTTAATGAAATTTAAAATTATGAAAAATCAAAGAAATGTACAAAACTTTAAATTCAAATATCGCTTAAAAACCAATGTTGTCCAGTTCATAAAAAAAATTAGAAAATTAGCATTTTTTTAGTTTTGGATATATTTAAAGTTTTAACAATAAACAATAGTAATTATTGTCAAAGCAACGACTAAACTGATAAAATAGCTAAAAATAACATTGTTTATTTAATTTAATTGTTTAAATATCTGAAGAGATGACAAAAACGGATTGCACTAAATGAAATTTAAAATTATGAAAAATCAAAGACATGTACGAAACTTTAAATTGAAATATCGCTCAGAAACCAATGTTGTCCAGTTCATAAGAAAAAAAAATTAGAAAATTAGCATTTTTTTTAGTGTTTTATATATGTAAAATTTTAACAATAAACAAAAGTAATTATTGTCAAAGCAAGGACTAAACTGATAAATAGCTAGAAATAACATTGTTTAATTCATTTAATTGTCAAAATATCTGAAGACATGACAAAAAACGGATTGCATTTAATGAAATTTAAAATTATGAAAAATCAAAAAAATGTACAAAACTTTAAATTCAAATATCATTGAGAAACCAATGATGTCCAATTCATGAGAAAAATTAGAAAATTAGAATTTTTTTTAGTTTTTGATTTATTTAAAGTTTTAACAATAAACAATAGTAATCAATGTCAAAGAAACGACTAAACTGATAAATAGTTAGAAATAACATTGTTTATTTCATTTAATTGTTAAAATATCTGAAGGGATGGCAATAAAAAACGGATTGCATTTAATGAAATTTAAAATTATGAAAAATCAAAGGCCTATACGAAACTTTAAATTGAAATATCGCTCAGAAACCAATGTTGTCCAGTTCATAAGAAAAAAAAATTTAGAAAATTAGCATTTTTTTAGTTTTTGATATATGTAAAATTTTAACAATAAACAATAGTAATTATTGTCCAAGCAAGGACTAAACTGATAAATAGCAAGAAATAACATTTTTTATTTCATTTAAATGTTAAAATATCTGAAGAGATGACAAAAAAAAAACGGATTGCATTTAATGAAATTTAAAATTATGAAAAATCAAAAAAATGTACAAAACTTTAAATTCAAATATCATTGAGAAACCAATGATGTCCAATTCATGAGAAAAATTAGAAAATTAGAATTTTTTTTAGTTTTTGATTTATTTAAAGTTTTAACAATAAACAATAGTAATCAATGTCAAAGAAACGACTAAACTGATAAATAGTTAGAAATAACATTGTTTATTTCATTTAATTGTTAAAATATCTGAAGGGATGACAATAAAAAACGGATTGCATTTAATGAAATTTAAAATTATGAAAAATCAAAGACATGTACGAAATTTTAATTTAAAATATACCTCAGAAGCCAATGTTGTCCAGTTCATAAGAAAATCATTAGGAAATTAGGATTATTTAAGTTTTTGATATATTTATAATTTATCAATAAGCAATACTAATTATTATCAAACAACGACTAAACTGATAGACATATAGAAATAACACTGTTTATTTCATTTAAATGCTAAAATATCTGAAGACATGACAAAAATTGGACTTAATTGCATTATTTTTTGAGAAAATCATTTAATTTAAAGGAGGGGGCCATGGATTTGAATCCCACTGCTGGCAGTAATGATCGGTTTTAACCCCCTATCTGCTCAATTATGGACCAAAAAATTGCGTTCTTTCTTTTACACATTTTAAATCTATATATATTGGAGAATTGAAATATGCATTTTTTCTGCCTAGAAAAGATTTTTTACACTGATTTTTATCATGAAAAACTACTTTCAGATGTTATTACAAACAAAAAAGTTTTTCTAAATAAATTTCAATTGAATTACAGTTAATTTCTATTTATTACAAAATATCTAAAATTCAATTATTTAATATAACTAAAGTTCTAGTCATATTATTCTAGTATATTATGTATATTATTCTAGTATATCAGGGACCAAAATCGATTAAAAAATTGCGTTCTTTCTTTTACACATTTTAAATCTATATATATTGGAGAATTGAAATATGCATTTTTTCTGTCTAGAAAAGATTTTTTACATTGATTTTTATCATGAAAAACTAATTTCAGATATTATTACAAACAAAAAGTTTTTTAAATAAATTTCAATTGAATTACAGTTCATTTCTTTTTATTACGAAATATCTAAAATTCTATTATTTAATATAACTAAAGTTCTAGTCATATTATTCTAGTATATTATGTATATTATTCTAGTATATTAGGGACCAAAATCGATTAAAAAATTGCGTTCTTTCTTTTACACATTTTAAATCTATATATATTGGAGAATTGAAATATGCATTTTTTCTGTCTAGAAAATATTTTTTACATTGATTTTTATCATGAAAAACTAATTTCAGATGTTATTACAAGCAAAAAGTTTTTTAAATAAATTTCAATTGAATTACAGTTAATTTCTATTTATTACAAAATATCTAAAATTCAATTATTTAATATAACTAAAGTTCTAGTCATATTATTCTAGTATATTATGTATATTATTCTAGTATATTAGGGACCAAAATCGATTAAAAAATTGCGTTCTTCCTTTTACACATTTTAAATATATATATATATATATATATATATATATATATATATATATATATATTGGAGAATTGAAATATGCTTTTTTTCTGTCTAGAAAAGATTTTTTACACTGATTTTTATCATGAAAAACTAATTTCAGATGTTATTACAAACAAAAAAGTTTTTTTAAATAAATTTCAATTGAATTACAGTTAATTTCTATGCATTTACATAAATAATTATGAAATTATTAATCAAAATTTGGTAAAGTATGATACAATCTTAAACATGGTACTGCACAAAGTCCAACATCGCAATCTAGACAGTAGAACCTTGTTTCTCTCCTTACCTTCTTCCCTCTACTGTCTCTCTTTAAGCAGCTAATAATCTAGTAGACAGAAAAGTAAACAAAAGCATTCGAAACCAAAAAAAGCGCATGTGAAATAATTCTGGAAAGACTGATTGCAGACTGTAAAATTTCACAGTGCCCGAACTATACTCGGGATGATCCAGGATGGTACATTTCGCCTGCCCGAGTTCAGCTCGGATAAAACCGGGAAGGTGTTAAGCAGTGCGACCTGGTCTCATTAGACCTCGAGTAGCAAGCCAGCTTTTGCGCTGTTACTCTAAGAGGTTTTTGTCCTCGCCGAGCTCGCCTTAGGTTACCTTCGTTATACCTCGAGTAGCAAGCGTGTACACCTTGGCACTCCCAATCAACCGTCAAATTTTATCTAATTCTAACATAAAATAATTCCTCAACAGTGATGCGGTCTTGCATAAACTACTGCCAGCTTACAATCACTTCACAAAAACTAATTTGCCATCTCTAAAGCCATTAAATCAGTACAAAGCCGAAACATTACAACAGATGAAATTTAGGTGACTCATAACATAAATTCGAAAGCTTGGATCAACAAAGGAATCACCTCTAAGTGCTTGGCATTTTATTCCGCTAAAACTTGAAATTCCAAATAAATAAATAATGTAGTCATCAAAGGGTTAAACCATTCATAAAACTTTAATTCGACATTTAATGGTTTCTTACCCTAAAAAAATCATCAACAATAACACGTTATTGCATAAAACGCTGCCAACTCCTGAAAACTATTTTCCCGTCTCCGAAGCCATTAAGTCAGCACAAAGCCAAAACACTATCGCAGTCCCAAATTCAAGTGACTTATGACATGAATCCGAAAGCGTGGATCAACAGAGAAATCACCTCTAAGCGGTCGACATTTCATTCTACAGCCGACAATTAATCTTAGAGGGCTTTATGCGCAGCGGGAGATTTCTTCCGAAATCCCAGGGCCTCCTGCCAAGAATATCTTTTGGCCTTGAAAAGAATAGAACTCATATTTCACCGCTTTTTGCTAAAATTTTCGGAGCAGGCGGGAATGGTGTCTGTTCATTTTCTACAATGTCGGAATCATTTGTTTTTACCAGTCCCGGCAAAGAAATATAGCAAGATCTTGGAAGTGTTGATATTTTTTGTTTTATATAGTCCGTGGTAAAAAAATGTTGTGTTTAGATGTGGGAGCTTTCAAATTGGTTTAAGAAGTCTAATGTTTTCTAAAACTGTTATTTTAATGTTTATGTCTGGAAAATAAAATTAATTCTGCGATTAGAGATTGAATTTTTTTCATTCTTTCTGTCTCTCGCTCCCTTTATCTCTCTTTGTCTATATATCTATATAGATATATATATGCACATACATATATACATGCATATATATATATAGTGTATATATATATATATATATATATATATATATATATATATATATATATATATATATATATATATGTATGTATCGCTCCCTTTACCTCTCTTAGTCTATATATCTAGCTATCTCTAATGCATATATATATATATATACATACATATATACATGCATGCATATATATATATATATATATATATATATATATATATATATATATATATATATATATATATAATATTTATTCATATAGTAATATATATATGCGCATACATATATACATGCATATATATAGTGTGTATATGTATATATATATACATATATATATATATATATATATATATATATATATATATATATATATATATATATATATATATATATATATATATATACATATATATCGATAGATAGGTATACAGATAAGTTAATTTGAGATTAAGGTTTGAATTTTTTATTTTTTCAGTCTCTCCGTTTCTCTCACTCACTCCCTACTCTCTCTCTCTCTCTCTCTCTCTCCCCTCTCTCTCTCTCTCTGTGTGTGTGTGTGTGTGTGCAGGTTGTCCCATCAATATCGGATAAGCTCTCTACACAGCCAGGTTGGTTAGTTGGTTGGTTTGGAGTGCTAGGGTCTACTTTTTGCAACACGAGGGCTAATGAGACCGGACCTACAGTTTAAAGCCGATTCCGAACAGCTGCGAACTCCTTGCCACAGTGGGATTTGAACCCACGAACTACTTTACCGAAGGTCACCGACCTAACCAATCGGCAATCGGTCGGCCTCTGCACAGCCAGATTTGTTGTTTGGAATACATAAAGTTTGCCCAAAGAAATGTACCTCTACGAAAAAGTTTTATTCAAAACATGAACATCTGTCTTTACATAATTTAAGGTAGGAAAACGTTTGAAACGTTATGGAGGAATGCATTCGTGGAATAGTTGACATATTCCAGCAGCGTGATCCACACAAAATACATGCACCATAAAGGATAGTAACTAAGTCTATTTTTGAAGTGCCTGAGTTTCGGTAAAACAATTCCTTCAGATGGTTCGATAGGAAGATATCTAGAGGAAGTCAGATCCGGATATTGTTGAAGCCATAAAACAGGACCTCCACGAGTAATCCAGTGACCTGAGTATTCAATATTCAGCCAAAAACACACAATAGATCTAAAATGCTCCGGAACTTTATCATAATGGAACCATAGGGTATGTGTGTGTGTGCAACCGGTAAAAATTTCTTTTTGCCAATTATGCAGATAATATCTCATATTTTGTAATTACCAGGGCTTGCTTGGAACAGTAAGTCGATGCAGGTATAGTGGGGAAAACCCTGAAAACTAGGCAAATACTTAGTTGAAATTCGTTATTCCTTCATCATACACTCGGAGAAACCACAGATGCGTCTTACCTAATCAAAAATAATCGTGCATTTGTTGCTGTGAGAAAAGCCGTTACGGTGGAGGGATTAATTACATGGACTCTCTGCAAAACGAGATAATTTTTCTCATAATCTGAATAGCAAAGAAGGTTTTTAATCAGCCCTGATTTTAAACAAAAGGTAATACAAAAACGTAAAAATTTTTTATACACAATGTTAATACATATTATCCTTACGCAAGTTTCCTAATGATAGTTAACTTTAATGAAAAATACCAGGGAATGCCATGATTAATGGCGGCTTGAGATAAACCTTTATATTTTTAACACTTTTGAAGAAAAAATAAAAAAGCTGTAATATAAGTTAAAGACATACTGAATTTATTTATTTATTTATTTATTTATTCTGCATACACGTTCTAAAGTCATTACAGAAATATTCACCTATATAAGACTAACATATTGGAATTTTGTTATCTAAGTATTATTTTTCAAATATATTTTGATAATTAAGCCTATTCTCTATTAAAAAAATGTAATTATACATACATTTTTTATAAAGAAATAAACTTCCAATAAAATCTGCATATTCTTACTGTTAGTATAATTCGGAAATAAAATAAAAATGGTGAAACATAACGTCGTAAAATTTTGTACTTATCCTTTTTGTAAATCTGTCTTAAAGTCATTACAGATATATTGACCCATATACAGGCATTTTGGAATATTGGTACATGAACAATGATTCAAAATAATTAGCTAACTAAACTTTTCCTCCGTAAACAGAATATAATTCTACATGCATTTTTTATAAAGAAAGAAACTTCCAATAAAATCTGTTTGTTTGTATTGTTAGTGTAATTTCGCAATAAAATAAAAATGGTGAAATTTAAAGTCATATATTTTGTACTTATCCTTTTTTTAAATCTATCGTAAAGTCATTAGAGATATATTGACCCATATAATAATGGCATTTTGAAATATTGGTACATTAACAATGATTCAAAAAAATTAGCTAACTAAACTTTTCCTCCGTAAACAGAATGTAATTCTACATGCATTTTTATAAAGAAAGAAACTTCCAATAAAATCTGTTTGTTTGTATTGTTAGTGTAATTTCGCAATAAAATAAAAATGGTGAAATTTAAAGTCGTATATTTTGTACTTATCCTTTTTTTAAATCTATCGTAAAGTCATTAGAGATATATTGACCCATATAATAATGGCATTTTGAAATATTGGTACATTAACAATGATTCAAAAAAATTAGCTAACTAAACTTTTCCTCCGTAAACAGAATGTAATTCTACATGCATTTTTATAAAGAAAGAAACTTCCAATAAAATCTGTTTGTTTGTATTGTTAGTGTAATTTCACAATAAAATAAAAATGGTGAAATTTAAAGTCGTATATTTTGTACTTATCCTTTTTGTAAATCTGTCTTAAAGTCATTAGAGATATATTGGCCCATATAATACTGGCATTTTCGAATATTGGTACATAAACAATGATTCAAAAAAATTTATATAACTAAGCTATTCCTCCATAAATAGAGTGTAATACTACATGCATTTTTTATAAAGAAAGAAAGTTCCGAGAAAATCTTTAGTCCCAACTTCCAAAGAAATGATATAGTTTAACTCAAAGTCTATTAATTAATCAAAAGAACGAAATCTTTTTATGCCCGTAAAAGTTTCTTCTAGGAAACTTCAGGATCTTCGCCAAAATATATTTCATATCCCCTTGAAAAATGCTGGGTCTTTCTTTTTCTGATGTTCTGCAATTTTCTTCGAGAATAGAAAAATAACTTCGTGTCTTACTTAGCGAAAAGAATAATAACTCGTGTTAGATTTTTATTTACACGGACAATAACGTAAATAATCCTATCCATATAATTTTATATTATTATTTATCATGAAAAATCACTTTATTTGTAAATTAGTAAAAGTTAATGATTTAAACCCACCACTATATAAGAAGGGATAACTTAAATAACATAATGTTGGATACATAAGTCGTAGTAGCTTATAAGTAGCACACGTGATAACTGACCTTAAAATATGAAAGTTTATCAGATGTGCCCCACTGTATACACCATACACTATCTTCTTTAAGCAGTAGGTACCGATCTCGTAATTCCAAACACTCAAGTGTAGAACACACTTAGCGAAGGAAATATTCAGCCTATTTATTTGGCAAAAAAATGATTAATTCAGCATGCTAGTTATTTACAATATTAAACAAAATGGATTCTAAAATAGATTTCTGGAAAGTTATTTACAATAAAATGATAGTGATTAACCCAAAATTGTAAAAGTTTATGTTTAAAGAGATCAAGTTATAAAATTATTATATTCAAACACGGAAAAAAAAGTTCCATTAGCACTGAAGTGACGTCAATAAGGTAATTAAAATACACTTTAATAATTTATATCCATAATATACAATAATTGACACCAATAATTGATTTAATATATAATATACAATAATTGCAATAGTGCAAAAGAATAAGAGAAATGAAAATACTTAGGTTATCTGATATCCCCTAAAAATAATAAAAAAATATTTTTTATATTTTTCTTTTAGTACCACACTATTTTTAAGAATTTACTTGAGTTCAACAGAATAAAAGTTTGACAGTTTTACTACTTTGCATATATTTAATTTGAAATTAGAGGCAATTTTATTAAAAATATAAACACTTTCATACCTATATATATATATATATATATATATATATATATATATATATATATATATATATATATATATATATATATATATATATATACTGGGAGCCCATAATTGAATTTTTCTACTTTAAAGTTGTTTGCAGTAGAAACTATTGTTAAGAAAATCATGAACTGTTGTGCTGGACATAATGAAAAGATGTAAATTCATTTGAGAGAGTAAAAAATTTTTAGTTCATGATTTCACCACCAGAAGACTTTTTTAAATGAATTATACATTTAACCCCCCTTTAATTTGGTAAATTATTACAAGAAATTTTCAATATGATGATCATAAATTTCATCTACCCTTTCAAATTGTAAAATAACATGTTCCATAGTTGACCGCAATCAGTCCACGAAACTGCTGAGAAGATGAAGTGAAAAGCTATCTTTCAGATTGTTATATCTGGTATCTTTATTAACGTACTAACACACAGTTACAGTTACAATGAAAACAGAAGTACACAGTTACAAACACAGTTATATTCAACATCTTTCTTTTTACAATAGTTTCTTGCATCGATGTAACACTAAATCTCTTTGGTAGTTTAATTCCTCTACCATATCCCGTGACATTTGGTTTCCCATTTTTTGGATCATTTACATAAGAAAGCTTAGGAATAGAACAACTAAGATCTGCATGTCTACCACTTCCAACAACCTTAAAAAATTATTCGTTTTTTTTTACGGTTTTAAATGAACTCTATTCCTTTTCAAGATTTGGTTATTTTCATTTTTAACCAAATAACTTCGAGGATTCTTATCTTTTTTTTAATACTTTACCTCTTTCCCACGTGTTATTGTTACGAATTCGTCAATGCTTTCATACTGTCCTTGACAGCAGGTATGAAATATATATCTGTGCACAACTATATTTCTTCTTGGATTAGCATAATCTTCAAATGCTTTTAAAACTGCTGCTAAATTATTCTTTTGATTGGCTGTTTGGTTGAAACGTATTAAACAATCCTACGGCTTCTTCACCAACGCAATTTAAAAAAAAAATCGCCACTTTCGCATCATCAAGTTTTTTGGCATGATTTCCTGCTTTTAGAATATTTCGAAATTCTGTTTAAACTTTCTCCATTCTTAGGCTACATTTCCAGTCAAATTCAAACACTTAGGGGCTTAAAAATTCGTTTCCATTATTTTAAAACGAACTATTATTTTAAAAGTTCGACCTCGAATATTCCATTTTATATCTGGTATCTTTATTAACATACTAACACACATTTACAGCTACAATGAAAACAGAAGTATACAGTTGAGATCAGGTATGGTTTTTGGTTTATAAAGACATTAGATTTTTCAAATTCCTCAAAGCTAAAAGCCTACTTGGAGCTCCTCATACACACATTAGCCTTCCTATTAAGAACGTTCTTAAAAATCATTTTACAGAAGAACATCAGCCGCTACTTTTCTAACTTCACACTTTTCTGTGTGGCCACCTCTATTCCAAGACCTCAACTCATGCGATTTTTAACTTTCAAACGAGTAATATTTTATTTTTTCTAAATAACTTCACACTTATGTGAGCTAGCTATATAAGTATCTTTTTTATATTTACAAGCATATATGGATAATTTTATAGATCTACACTTTAGGAAGGGTAATCAGATTTATACTATAACTTATTTAGTATGCGGTAAGAATACTACCAAGGGAAAAAAAAAGATCTTTACTCATATCTTCAACGGCATCACAATGTGGACCGCATAATCATTTTCCCTTTTATCTACAACACGTGTAAACTTGCTTTCCAAAAAAAGTAAGTCCTTAAATGTAATTTTTAAGCAGAAAACAATAGCGCCTGCGCCATTAGATTTATTGCACCTCTAGAGCGGCTCAAAACAAAATCAAGCATTTGGCCATCGTCGAGAAAATTCGCTCTTTGGTAAGAATCAGACCGCGCCATGAATCGAAAGCAGGGAAATTTCCTTTGAGGTATGAAGGGGAAAAAATTGATATTCAGGATCTATCGCAAGATGAGATTAACAGGAATCCTCTTGTATGCTTACGGAGCATAAATGCGACTGCTTTTGTGTAAGAAAACACGCGAAGTGTAATAGGATATCACAGCTCTCCGTCTAATCAAATCTTCCCACGTCTTTCGGAAAACTCCATTTCGGGCATACTAATTTTCCACTTAAGTCTCAAAAATAAACAAGACGGGAAATTATGTATTCCATGGGGCAAAGATTTATTTCCTCGCAGATTCAACAATTTTCTTCCATTTGTTATCACGCGAACCCGTTTAGAATCTTAATATTAATTTTGACGGTCTTGAATACCAAAATTATGTAAGATTGCTAACTGCAATCGTCCACATTAGAAGGAATGACTTAAAGAGCAACCTTGACTTATAAGAAGGGTTGAAAAATACGCTAAGAAAAGAGTTCGCCATTTTGTTTCACTGGCACCAGAAATTAGGTTTCATTCTTTAGCACGGTTCTCAAACTTTTTCAGTACTCGGCGCAAATTAAAATTTTGATGTTTTATCACACCGCATTAATTTTAACGTTTTTACTATAAAATTAATCCAGCAGAGATGTAAAAACAACATTCTAGTGGGAAAATAAAATACAGAGACGTAGCATGCAGAACTGGTGACCGGGTCATGTTACATTTTTGGCGAACCCTCTCCTAAAATATATAGAATTATAAAGAACAGGCTATACCATTTGGCACACCTTAGATATCATACCCTTAGTGCTTGCTAGCGATTATTAAGCAAACAGTTTTGTAAACCGAAATTTCTATAATACTGCATATTTTTCGCAAACGCTTAATAAATGGCCTTCTTCCACACACACTTAATCATGAACTAAAGCTCTAATCTCCTATATAATAATAGCCTAAGTTATCTATCCGTCTGTACTCGAATTTATGAAGCGGTTCGACCTGGAATGGACAAGGGCATCCATATTGTATTCTTGATGAGTTAAGGTTAGCAAAATTCAAAGCAAGTCTTTAAAACGTTCGAAATCCATCCCTTCCCCCCCCTTTTCGAGTGTTTAATGTCCTTATTTCAAGCCTTATTTTCACCAGTTAAGAGCAAGCGATTAAATTTATCAATTTACCACATAATAAATAGGTAAAAATAATTTTTTTCTAGCATTATAACGTCATTTCTATAACCCTATTATTTAATAATTTTTTATTTTAAATTACTTAAATATCGTCTCCATTATTTTCATACGGTATACCACAGAACTTAGATATTACGTACATAAATTTCTTTTATATTTGGCTTAAATAATAGATTAGGTACATATATGATAATTTTAAATTCAATCATCAATTTCTTTTTGTTGCAATGAAAAGTTTATCACTGGTATTAACAACAAATTATTTTCATAAATGTTTAGGAGTCTATTTCAAGGACTAATAATTATCTAGCGTAAGTTATATATATTTGAAAATTAAGAAGTTTGTTTGTTTATGTATTTGCTTTTTATACATAACCACACGATTTGACTAAATGAATTCAACGTGATTCTAAACTGCATTCACAGAATATTGAGACTTTAGAAGAGTATCAAAATAAGCAAATTATAGAGCGTGTACCAGATAATTCTCAGCCAAAAAACGAATCACTTTTTACCTGCCTCATAGGGTACTTTAGAATTCTGGAATATTAAAAATTTTACTAATCCTGTCATAAGACGAACTATATGATAATATGATAATAATTTTTTATGTTGATGGTCAGATTAAAACACTTGGAATACAGCAAATTTATCAATGGGCAGTTCAGCCAACAGCACAATAAAGCGTTCCGTCATTCTATAAACTAGAAAGAATTCTTCGACTATAATTTCTCTCCTCTATCATAGTTTTTCAGCAGTCAAAATAGTTTAATTTGTCAAATACAAATATAAAAACACGGTCCATAGACGATTATCTACATCGTACATCTACATTTAGTGCTCGTGCTTTGAGCGTGCTACGTTATAGTTTCGTTCTTCATGCTTTTAAATCTGAAAGTGGCAAAAAAGGAAAAGATATTCTCCGACCGATGGACTGAGTATGTGAATGTTTTTTTATTTACCTTTTAGTGTATTTAAGAATGGAAAACATTTCAATCTAAAATTTTGTTAAGTCAATTTTTCTCTCTCTTGATGAGGCACAAAGGAGACAAATGGCCTCTTTGCATCCCCCCCCTGCAGGCTTCAGCAAGTAAATAGACAAATCCATTACAAATTTTAAAAGAAAAAAGATTTTTCCAGAAATATTGTAACTAATTTTGAAAGTGTGTCTGCCTGAAAATTTACAATTGTCCCAAGCATATTGCAATAAACTGTGAATTTCTATCACTATCCGTTTAGTTTTTATTCCTTTTTCAAATATACCGGTCATTTTTGAAACACCCTATATATTAACATTTTATATTGTTATGATTAGTTTCTTAAAAACTCTAGTAGTCAAAAACAAAATAAATCATAAATAAAATGGTTTGTTTCTGTATTTACTTTCAGAACCCACCTGAGGTATGAACTTTTCACTTATATGTTATGAATAATAATTGAGAAGTAAACCAACCTTAAGTCCACACTTTAGGCTTAGATGTATAAAAAGTGTCATTTAAGATAAAATTTAATTGAAAATTATTTTTAACTAATTTTTATTACTTAAGGTATCCGACTACGTTCGAAGAACTTTTTTCTTTAACTGCAGAAGCTAACTCATGCTTTTACATTTTTAGATTTATTTTCCATAGTATCATAGAGAATTGCAATTTAAAAATGTATACTTGAAGAAATTTTTATAAAATTTCTTAAAAATAAAGAAAATTTAGCAAAAAAAATTAAATTTTTTCAAAAGGTCTAATTTTTTAATAAATTAACTTTAATATGCAACATATTTCTTATACATTGAACTAGTGAATCACCTAAAAGCTTTGCTTTATTTACATTTGGTAAAAAATTTTTGATCATTCAAAATAAAACATATTGAATTTTTTACGAATCTTCATTACCCTTATAGCTATCTATTAGTGCAACACCATTAAAAACTAACCAAATTTAAAGCTTTTAGGTCATTGACTAGTAAATACTATCAAAAATCGTCATAATAATTTTCAATAAAATATTTTAAGAAATATTTGAGAAATCGCATTTGAAGTTTCAACATTTATTTAAAAATACCGTTCTGAGAAAAATTCATTTGAAGTGTATCAAAGCAATTTTGAATGTTAAAAAATTAAAATACCTGTTGAAAATTCCCCATACTCCAAAACAAAAACAGATTTAGAAGTCCAAAATTTGAAATTTTACAGTAGAGGAATTAAAAAAAAGTATGATTTTTGGAAAAAATGACGCTTTCAACGTAGTCGGGTACCTTAAATTAAAAACTTCGTATGAAATTCAGGTGAGGAGAGAGTTCAGTGTAATCAAGTATGGAAGAACAGCATACAAAACTTTAGATAATTACGATACTTTTGTACTTTTGCAAGAGAACAAGGATTTACAAAAAGCATCGCAATTTTTTTCAATGGTATTTTAAAATTTCAAACCCGGAGGAGCAAAAGAAATCAGGAAAGTATCACCACAAATTTTATGCATCAGCAAATTATATCTACCTTTAATTTTTTAGTGTGATCAAAGAGGAGCATAAGAAACTTTAGATAATTATGATACTTTTGTGTTTATGCAAGACAACAAGGATTTACAAAAAGCATCCCAATTTATTTTAATGGTATTTTAAAATTTCAAACCCGGAGAAGCAAAAGAAATCAGCAAAGTATCACCACAGATTTTATACATCAGCAAATTATATCTACCATTATTTTTCAGCGTGATCAAAGAGGAGCATATGAAACTTTAGATAATTACGATACTTTTGTATTTATGCAAGACAACAAGGATTTACAAAAAGCATCCCAATTTTTTTCAATGATATTTTAAAATTTCATTTTCGAAACAAAAGAAATCAGCAAAGTATCACCACAGATTTTATACATCAGGAAATTATATCTACCTTTATTTTTCAACCTGATCAAAGAGGAGCATACGAAACTTTAGATAATTTCGATACTTTTGTATTTACGCAAGACAACAAGGATTTACAAAAAGCATCCCAATTTTTTTCAATGGTATTTTAAAATTTGAAACCCGGAGAAGCAAAAAAAAATCAGCAAAGTATCACCATAGATTTTATGCATCAGCAAATTATATCTACCTTTATTTTTCAGTGTGGTCAAAGAGGAGCATATGAAACTTTAGATAATTACGATACTTTTGTATTTATGCAAGACAGCAAGGATTTACAAAAAGCATCCCAATTTTTTTCAATGGTATTTTAAAATTTCAAACCCGGAGAAGCAAAACAAATCAGGAAAGTATCACCACAGATTTTATGCATCAGCCAATTATATCTACCTTTATTTTTCAGTGTGATCAAAGAGGAGCATGCGAAAGTTTAGATAATTACGATACTTTTGTTTTCATGCAAGACAACAAGGATTTACAAAAATCATCCCAATTTTTTTCAGTGGTATTTTAAAATTTCAAACCCGAAGAAACAAAAGAAATCAGGAAAGTATCACCACAGATTTTATACATCATCAAATCCATTTCAGTGTGATCAAATATGGAGGCACAGAGAGAGTTCCTGATTTTTGCCTGAATATTAATTATTTTGTGCTATTTACGCGAGAAGCCATAAACATGGCAGCCCTGAATGTCAGCGGTTGCAGGAGACGTGCCGGCCTGACCCATAAAGACCTACGCCCCACGGGTGGTCCACGAAAGAAAGCAAAGTTGGCTGACTCGTGTAATATACTCACGCAAGATGAGTGCTATTTTTGTCGACGCCTGTCACTGATATTTATGGAAAAAGACGTTTACTTCAGCCGCGCGTGAATATACGATAAAATACCTCTGGGATTAGACCCGTGGGTTTATCCCTTTGTTTTCTACGCTTTTTATTCTCGTGGCAGCCTTGCAACTGAGAATAGGTATATTTACATCACACTCATTAAGAAGTAGGATTCCCTGTTGAGAGATAAGTGGCTCTTTATTAGAGTTTCTGATACGCGGCCGTGAGCGATTAATTCGGAAGCAGCCGAGGTAATTAAAAGCGTACTCCCTGGAGCTCGATAACTTCCATGATATTTTTAGTTATTCTAATATTTATGTAGGGATAAGAACTCTGATAGGAAAAGAGGCTGAGGTTATCAATCATACTTATGGTTGGGCTTATGTTATGTATGCATATTTACATGTTTAAAAGCATTTTTTCATTTTTTCTTAGTGTACTTGAACTATAATAATCCAACATTATTGATATGTTATAAAATTAGCAGTGTCGTAAGCTTTATCGAAATTATAAGAAATTTGAAAAACCATAATCTGTCAGATAAAAGCTCTACTTTCGAAAATTATTTTTTCCTAACGCAGCTGGCAAAACAGGCACTATATGCCTTTATACCAGTACAAAGCTGCGAAGCTGTTAACTCTTTAGCACCACCCGGTTGGACACGTGCAATTTAAGGTATGATACGGACGAAAGTAACATTACCCCTGATGAGTCCTCGAAATTTAGAAGAAGGGACTTAGCAGCAGACCCCCATGCTTGGACTGTCATCCCCAGAGGTATCGTTTAAGAACTTGGAGGACCTTATGACTATGAACATATTTTACGTGTTCCAGTCACCTTTATCGAACACGCTGGATCTTAAGTCGGGATCGAGCCCCAAACCCTCAACCTTTCAGTTACGTAATCGCTGCCTTTGCCGGCTGAACAACCGCGGTTCACTTTCCAAAGAGGAACTTTATTCTTCTTACATCGATTTCAATTCCGATCAAATTGATTCGATGAACTGTATTAAAACACATTCGCTGCCAATCAAGCGGCAGCGCGTGATTATCATACTGGAAAATGCACTCATGACAATGGGTTTGGCAAAGAATGTATCTAAAGATTTTCTAGAATTCCTCATGTGACAAAGAAATGTAAACTTTCTATCCAGTTGGCATACATCAGTGATACACTTAATAAAAAACTTAATAAAAATTTGAAATATAAAAATATTTTTAAATGAAGAGGTTCTGGTATGTAAAAATATTACATTATAACACACTTAGAATATTTTTTAAATTCAGTTTTACTTAGACATTTTATAGAGCAGCATAATTTTTACTTCCAATGTTACATTTTCTTTTCATATATTTTCATGATATCAAGCGGTAAAATTAATTTACATAAATTTTAAAATGTAAGCAATTGATTACTAGATATATTCTTTACACAGGATAAGACGGAGCTTATGAAAAATGATAATTTGCTTAAATAAATAAAAAAAAAACGTTTCCTCTTTCAGAATGTATAATAGTAATTGTTTTAGGTATTGGAAACATAATTTAATAGAAAAGTTCAAGATTTTAGACAAAAGATTATTTTTCCTCAAGAAACAGAACTTTAGGAGGAATTGTCCTGTCCTAGTGTGTTTTATATTCCTCTCCATACTAAATAAAGGATACAGAACACTTTGAGGGAAAAGATGTATTTGTTAATCTGTGATTACAATTATGACTGGAGATAATTATTCCTTTTTCTCACTTGATATATGAAAATCACAGAAAAAAATAATTTCTAGAATCGTTATACTTAAAGTTAAAAAGATTATGTAAAATAGGTTATGTGTAGATTACGTAAAAAAAAATTTTAATTTTCCCCAATCTTATAAAAAAAAAAAGACAAGGAACCTATAATAAGCTTGAATCTTTAGGAGGTGGTTTGCAAACTCATGTATATTTAGAAAAATTAAACAAAACGGACAGTGTATTTCAATGATAAATTTTATGCTGAATATTTTACATTGCTCTGAATAATATTGTTACGTAGATGCAAGTACTAGTTGCACACAATGGAGAGTCAAGTAAACAAATAATAGCGTTTATTAAATGCAAATCTACCTAGATCGCAGTTTTAACACCAACTTTTATTGGATAACAGTACATTCTAGAATGTTTTAATAGTGCGAAAAATTTGCATATTTTAGAAATCTCGACTACTTAACAAGAGAACATAAAATGACGGCAATAAATTAGTCTTGACTCAGGATCGAACCATCGAACCAAAGACCTTTCGGAGACCCTTGTTTGAAATGTGGCAATATTTAATCCTTTTTTTTTTTTTGTAATAAAGAGGCAATAGCAAAACGAAAATAAATCCGCTTTTGAACTAATTCTTGAATTTCTTGGTTGTATTACTAAATAAAATCAAGTAATGAATTAAATTTAAAGACATTTAAAACATAGATGTATAAGAAATGCACTGAAGATAGAAGTCTTTTTAAAAAAATATTTTAATCGTTTATATTACTAGAAATATTCATTTGGTTTATGTAATTGAGAGAGTTAATGACAACTTTATGTTGGTGCCTCAAATTTGTGTGGAAACGCATAATTCTTTTAAAGAACGTTAAATGTTGTCAATTATTTCACACTCTTCTAAATCCAATATTTTTTAAAGATACTAGATATTGAAAAGTTATTATTAGAAGTATTCATTTGGCTTATGTAATTGAGAGAGTTAATGACTACTTTATGTTGGTTCCTCAAATTTGTGTGGAAACGCATAATTCTTTTAAAGAACGTTAAATGTTGCCAATTATTTCACACTCTTCTAAATCCAATATTTTTAACGATACCCTCTAAATATTTAAAAGTTTTAGAGTTTTTAAAAAAGCCTCCGAAATTCAAAATATCTATCCATAACAGCTATTTTGAGCAAAGAACGACAGGTACTATTTTTTCCTACCTTTCCTAATTATTAGGAGGAAAAAGAAAAACCGGGTCATTTACTAGAAATTATACGAAAAATGACTTAGGTAAACGTACAAGCAAACAGGGAGAAACATTTACAAAATTTAAGGAATCTACGCTTAAAGTAAAATCTATTTCAGTTCCCTCCGCTACTGATATTTATAGCGTGGGGAAAGGCGGCTCTACCTTTGAAAGAGAAAATATTAACAGTCTTTCAGGATAAATTCTTGAGTAAAGAATTATAGCATACTCCGTAGTTTAATGGCCTAGTTTTAGTACCTAGCGAAATCATAAAAGTCAAATTCCATACGCTTTGATCTCAGCCGTGTGAGTCATTACTACTCACAGGAGGCTAAAATTAAAGTAAATCTAAGCAGTAATATATCAATACCACAGCTTTTAATTTTATGAAGCAACACTTTAATTTTAATATACTGCTGACTATTACTGATAAAATTAAGAGGTTCAAAACTTTATAAAATTATATCTACCTATATTTTTACTCCAGATAAAATTGTTATTTTGCATTATAGTGTGGAATGAAAATTTTTATACATGCATAAAACTTTTGCATAAATAAAAGTAAAATTTAAAAGTAAGATTAAAAGTAGAATTTTTTAGATGTTGAATTAACAAATAATATTTTTTATTGTCTAATTCAAAATAACAAAGTTAAAATATGAGAAAAATTCAATTTATAAAGAATTTTAAAATATATTTTATTAGAAACTTTCCCTTTATAGTGAAAATAAGGTTTTCTGAAAATGCATTTTCAAACGTGATTTAAGAAAGATATTAGTTTAACCCCCTGCCTATGGAATGCAATTGAGAAAAAGGTGTCAAAAAGGAAAAAAAAATTCTCTTTAATTTTGTTCATTTTTTTCATCAAAATGTTAAATTATTTTTGAAAAAAATTTCATACGAAATAATTGATACATTCATAATCTTCCCATATATGTGAAATGTTAATGGATTACAGTAATTTTTGTTCAAATTATAGCAAAATAAATGAAATGAAATAATTTCCAAGATAAATGTAATAAACTAATACAACAATAATATTATCTATATCAGTTGTTATGAATTCCATGAACCTCAGATTTTTTTGAATTTTACAAATCCTTTATAGTATCCTCGAAATAGCAACAAATTGAGCAAAACTACCGAATCTATTGGGAAAATGGAAAATTAAATTTTATGCATTGGAAGAACCAATTTCGGGCTTCGTGGAATTGAAATACTGTTTTTTCTCTTGCCCGAGCTCAGGTCGGGCATTCCAAAATGCTTTGGCCGAACTGAGTTCGGGCATTACAGGCAAGGAGTTAAAAGATCATGATTTCTGAACAAAAAATGAACTTAAAGTTTTACTTCCTGTTATTAATTTCTCAACAAATAAAAAAATTAAAATTGGATCTAACTATAATTAAAAGTAAAAATGAATCGTTTTAAATGTTAAATCAACAATTATTATTTTTCCTTCTCTAAGTCAAATTAACAAAATTGAAAAATTGAAAAAATTTCATTTAAAAAGAATTCAAAACAGGTATTGTTAGAAATATTCCCCTCGTGATGAAAATAAGTTGTTTTGAAAATACGTTTTCAGACATGATTTAAGAAAGAGATTGGTTTAAAATATTATAAATTCTTAACGAAACCTGACCTTTAAAAGCAATTTCTTGTTAAGATTTACGGCAAATAAACAAAATAAGACAGCATATTTCCTTGATTTACTGGGAAAATGAAGGTGATCACCGGGTTTTTACCTTCATCATGAACATTTATCTATATATTGTCATTCACTGAACTCAATCATTAAATAGATAAATTGATTTTGTAAAGCTTTTGTACAACCAAATATTTCAAATATTTTAAGACTGTTTTGAAGGAGTATAGTACCTTTAGAGACTTGAAATCTTTGTTAGAACAGCATTTTATTTCTTTTGTGATTTACTCGTATATAATGAGACAGCAATTTTTTTTTATTTATTGAGAAAAGGAATGAAATGGGATCATCAAGTTTTATCTGCATCATGAACATTTATCTGTGGGTTCCATTCACTAAGCTCAATCACCAAATAAATAAATTTATTTTGTATATCATTATAACCGCCAAATATTAAGACTTAAAGGATATTAGACTTAAAGGAACATAACACCTTCTGAGACTAGATATCTTAGTTATAACAGCATTTTTCTGATTCATCATCAACCAAATAAAATGTAATTCTCCTTTTAGCATAATTTTTACACCCGTACTTGAAAAGCATTTTTGCTTTAATTGCAAGGGCTTACTGGGCAATGAGAAGCCCAAGGGTTAAGCAGTCGTGGCTTCATAAAGAGAAGCAGCAAGTCCAACGAGGAACTTAACTTTATTTAAGTTCTAAGAAAAGACATTCGGATCTGATGGACATTCTCCGTCAAGAGCAGAGCATGTAATGATACACGAAAAACATTTACAATGTTCTGCCTCACAGCGAGAGACGGAGACGCAAGAGAGAGAAGCTTAGTCAGCGTTATTAGAAATGAGACAGGAACTTAGATCATTGGAACATGTCATTGGAAAAGTGAACCATTCGCCTAGAACAGCTGGAAATTGTGACGAGTGGACAGAAAATTTGCATTTATTGCACAGTTAGCTTTGAGGAATGGTTAGAAAGAATTTTGAATGAGCGTATACACCTTTAAATAAGATATTAGATGGCTGGGAAAATAGATTTGAAAGAACTAGAATGGTAAAAGGAGAATCTTAGAAATATTTTAATTGTAATAATTTTGATACATTAGTATATCTATGTATATATATATATATATATATATATATATTATATGTATGTTTGTATGTATGTTTGTATATATATATATATATATATATATATATATTTCTATATATGTATATATTAATATTAGAAACTAAATTTTTATGTATAATTTAAGTAAAATATCTTTTAATTATTCTCTAAATCATAAATTTAGAGGTATATAAAATTTTAGTACGGATAAAAGAAAAGAAAATATTAATAAAAAATTAAAATTAAAAAAATATGCATTTATTTTACTATAAGTTAGAGTATAGTACTAGCATTAATGTAATTTTAATTCATGAATTAAAACTGATAATTAGATTCTGTAGAACATAAAATATTATTCTCTAATTTATAAATTAAAAAAGCTATTTTACGCATAAGTGGATATATGTGTTTTTTTCCTTGATGAGTATATTTCATGTTTTCAGAAAATGTTTGTCTTCAAACATAACAAAACTAAATAATTTTTATAGAGTTATAACTTTATCAATAATCTAGGTAAAAAATTATTCTAAACAGATCAGAATTCTTTATTTTATATTGTATATCAAAAATCGGATCTATAATAAAACCTTTTCAGTTCCAAAAGTCCACTTTAGAAGAAAATTTTAGTTCATTTATCCCCGAGTTTATATATAGCATGTTAAAGGTGATACTAAGTAATATTAATCAATAAAATATTTTAATCAGTTTTATAGTTGTAATCACAAAACAATCAAGTTATCACTCTCAGAAAGTCATCCTTTGTATTCATTGGAACAGATTATTTGAACAGATCATTGGAAAAGCGAACCATTTGTCTGGGACAGTTGTTAAATATGGCGAGTGGACAGAAAATTTGCATTTATATCACAGTTAGCTTTGAGAAATGGGTAGAATAATTTTTCAGTCAGCTTATACTCATTTCAATAAGATATTAAATTGCTGGGAAAATAGATTTGAAAGAATTAGAAGGAGTAGAGTATATATATATATATATATATATATATATATATATATATATATTAATATTAGAAACTGAATTTTTATACCTAATTTAAGTAAAATATCTTTTAATAATTATCTAAGCCACAAATTTGGAGTTATATAAAATTTTAGTATGGAAAAAAAAATAATTTAAAAAAATTTAAATTCTTAAAACGTGAGCAATTGTTTTACTATAAAATGGAGTATAGTACTATCATTAATGTAATTTTAGTTCATAAATTAAAACTGATAATTAAATTCTGTAGAACATAAAATATTATTCTCTAATTCATAAATTAAAAAAAAGCTATTTTACGGATAAGTGAATTTATGTATTTTTCTCCCTTGATGCGTATATTTCATACTTTTATATAAGAGATGTTTGACTTTAAACATAACAAAGCTAAATAATTTTTATAGAGTTGTAACTTTAATAAGGATCTGGGTAGAAGATTGTTCTAAAAAGATCGGAATTCTTTATTTTATATTGTGTATCCAAAATCGGATTTATAATAAAACCTCTTCAATTCCAAAAGTCCACTTAAGAAGAAATTCTCAGTACAGTTCATTTATCCCCGAGTTTATATATAGCATGTTAAAGGTGATACTAAGTAATATTAATCAATAAAATACATTAATCAATTTTAGGGTTGTAATCACAAAACAATCAAGTTATCACTTTCAAAAAGTCATGCTTTGTATTGTGAACATGTTGACGTTTAGCGATAACATAGTTTTGATGCACTTGTGCATTTGTAATCAGTGATACGTCAAACACTCATGTCATATTTATGACAATAGAAGTACGCGTAAAAGCACTTATAATATAATCAGAGCTATTATATCACTTTCTGTTGTATAAAAAAAGATATTTTTCTTTGTTGTTGTTATAAAATAATAAAATATCTTTTTATGCATTTATCAGCTCTGCAAAGGTACTTTAAAAAGTTCTTCGTTCTAAAACAGCAGTTTCTAACTTGTAAGGCGTCGATGGTTACAGGGAAAAATTAATATGTAGTGGCTACCCATATATTAATAGCTTTCTCCTTGTCCAGCAGTAGTTGGTTTTCGTAAAACTGTGCGGGTAAGACAAAGGTTTGGTTTGGTTTGGTTTGGTTTGGAGCACTAAGGTCTATTTTTTGCAACACGAGGCTAAGGAAACCGAGACCTACTGCTTAAAGCCGATTCCTAACAGCTACGAACGACCATGCCACAGTGGGATTCGAACCCACGAACTCCGGTTCCGAAGGCCAGCACCCTAAACATTCTGATAAGACAAAGGTACCACTATGAAATAACATACATAATTTAACTAAACACAAATGTTTAGTTATTTTAGTTGCTTTAAACAGTTTTAAATCCTGTGTTAAAAATAAATTACTGGGGCTTAAGATCATTGAAAATATAAGACTAAACGTAAGAAAGCAGGAAATAAAAATGAAAAAATAACTTTTTTAAAAGTTAAACTAAAGAATTAAGTCTCTCTTTCCCTAAGAAAATAATAATAGCACTAATTATTTTACAATTGCATAAAATAGTGAAATTAAAAACAAACAATCTTATATTGTGCTCAAAACAATTGATTTTTGAAGATTGATTTTGAACAATTGATTTTTCAAATTAATACTGATAATCTCCAAAAAAAATCTAAAACAAAATTAAAATCAATAATGAAGTCAAAATTAAATGTAAAAGAAACAATGTAGTGGGAGCAATATACATGGTCTCCTTCATCATTCAATGAACGGATGTCTACCACCAGCTCTACTAATGCTAATATCAGAAGGAAGCATGAATTTCTATGTCGATTTCTTGTTGACATTTAACGAATTTCCTCGAAGAACTAAAGAGCTATGAAATACTAAAAAAGAAAGATTTTTTTGACGGAAATTAGTCATAGAACCTCTGTTCTATGAGGTAACAAATTTCCTTTTCTAGAAGTTATCAAATTTAAATAAAAATTATGTATTTTTTGTCAAAAGAAAGAGAAAGAGATGAAAGAAATTTGGATATAATACAAAGTGTCCCTGAAATCATGGTGGAAACTTTAAGTGTAGGTAAAATAGATATAAAGAAGCATTATTCGCAAATTAATGGAAGGTTGGAGATAAAAAGTGTAGGGGGAAAAAGAAAGGCAGTGAAAACAAAAAAGCTTTTTATCTAGATAACATTACAGTGAGGGATGAAACGTCAGACTGTTAATACAGATAAAGTCCTGGAAGTACCAGTTATCAGAAAACACTGTCAGCTGCAAGGAGCAGTGTTACAAAGAGCTATGCCGTATGCATTTTTTTAAATAATGACTTTGTTCACACAATATATAAGATTAAGTACTGATTTCATTCTTATAGGGTCAGCTTAAGGCACTCGTCTACTAGACTCCAATAGACTCTGATGGGAACTTCATTATGCCTAACTATGGTCGAATAGGTAGACATGTTTCTCCGGTACTGGTGTTAGTGGTTTGAAATCCCATGTTTGCATGGATGTTCGTTACTGTTTGGAATCAGTTTTAAGCACGAGTCTTTAGACCTTGTTTAGCTAAAAAGTAGATCGTGTTCTCCAAACCAAACTAAATCAAAACCTCAGAGCAAAACTCTCAGTCGCTTTTTTAACTGTTCTTGAAACACCATGAAACATCTTCGAAAGAGTTCACCAATCAGTTGCTAGAAGTCGATGTTGGTGTTGTCGTCTCATTTGAACATTTATGGTAATGTTATGTGTTATAAAAAAAGCCATAGCCTGCCCACCTGCTTAAATGAAGGAAAAATAGGGGTTTTTTCATGTTGTTTGGAGGCATTAATCAGTGAATACTGACCTCAGTGTTAACACAAAAATTCTTTAGAATAAACGTTGAAAATAATAAAAACATTTACATCACTGCACTAACCTCAGAACCGAAATATACAAGTAAAGTTAACGATTGAGCAGTCTCGAAAAAAAATATATAAAAACACATTAGATAGTGTTTAGTGCCAGAAACGGACATAATCTCCTGAGGTGATGCTCACACTTTTTTGTAGATACCGGGAAAGATGTTTATTCATCCGAGTCTCACTGAGGTCTACTTTTTACTCCTTTGTCACTTTCATGGGGCCCAAAACCCTCCTCCCCTTCTCCCATCATTGCAACCCATCAGAATTTTTTAACTCCAATTGCCGTTTCTCGGCCCTTGTCTTCCTTCATGTTTCACCTCCTGTTATGACACCACCTGTAGCGGATTCTGTTGTGATCCGACGTCTATGAAAATATCCAATTTGGTGACTTTATGAGTTCAGATGCCGGGTGGTCTGCACCTCCGATGAACATGTCATTGAATTGTCAAGGGCCTGCATCCGATAGGAAAAAGTATCCGTCATGCTCCGCATATGTTGCAAAATTTGGTTGTGGGTCCAAATCTTACATTATGTAAATAAAGAACTTTTTTTATTTCCTCAGCCTTTCCTGTTTTAAAATCTCATGGGAAATATTCAGTTATACTAAGTACCCGTTGTAGTGTTTGGATTTTAATTTTGTTTTAAAATGCTAATATTGTAATGTAAATGTAAATATTGTAAATATATGGAGCTGCTTGTAGTAGCGCGATGTATGTTGAGGAACGGAGCGTCTGTGTAGAGAGAGCGTCGAGAGAGGACACATCTGCCGCGTAGGGCAGCTCATTTGTTAAATAAAGTTTTGTTATTGTTTTGTTTAAAGATTTTGCACACCTAGGAACCAGCCACGACACCCGTTGAAACTCCTATAAGACATATGCAATAAATTCTTCTTACTAATATTCAGATATGCAAAAGATTCACTTGTACGAAGCAATGTTTAATCCCCTACGTAAGTATTGTACACTTATTTGAACAGGTTAAACAGTTTTTGCTGACAGGTACTGTGAAAATTACCATCTTAAAAATTTAAATTAACTTACCTGTAGGATATGCTTTGAATTGTGTATAGTAGCAACTGACTTGTATATAAAGCTAAAGTGAAATATCTATTATGTTGAATAAATAACAATTTTGAAGTTATTTGACATTTTACGATTTAAAAAAACAATTAAAATTAAGAAATTGAGAAATTTAGAAAAGTTAGTCTTTATTATGATATAAAGTAAAATATATTACTCGTGTTAAAATAACTGAGGTTAATGGAATTAAAAAAAGTTTCTATTGATATGGAGAATTATTTGTTAATTTCAAAATTACAATAAATTGGCTACTAGATAGTAGATTTTCCCTTTTTTCACTTGGTGTAAATATTTTATGATTTTTAAAAATGTAGTTTTTATACTAAAACAAGTTATTTTTGATAAAGTTTAAATCTTATTACAAATCTAGAAATATTTTATTTTAAACAGACAAAAACTTTATTTTATATTCATATATTAGATTATTATTATTCATATTCATATGTTTTATTTTATATTCATATATTATTATATTATAATATTCATATATTATATTATATATTTATATATTATATATTTTATATTCATATATTCATATATTATAATATTCATATATTATATTATATATTTATATATTATATATTTTATATTCATATATTATATTATATATTTATATATTATATATTTTATATTTATATATTATATATTTTATATTCATATATTCATATATTATATATCCATATATTATACTATCATTATTTTATATTCATAATTATTATTAACTTTATTTTATTTTATATTCAATGAAACATATGCTATTATGATGAAAACTTATTAATGAAAAATACTATGTCCCCTCAAACATACAACGCTAAACTTATTTACGTCTGAGACGTTTTGTAATAAAAATAATAAACTGCTAAAATCTCAAATAACTTTAATGCACAATAAGTGTCTTTTTAAAGAAATCGCGTATATTACTTGTCTTTAATTGCTTTAAAATAAAATTTTTTGCAGGCGTTACAATAGTATCGCCGTCTGATAAAATAGTATAGCGTTCTTCGGTTAAAAACCATTCCACTGGTAGAGGAGTTTCGTTTCCTGTAAAATCATTTATACAGCAATAAGAGATGCTGTGCGGTAAAGCATTCCTTTATGTTCGACTGTCTTTGTAGTGTTGTGAACATTTAGCTTTTCTACAAAGTTTAGAATAGTTTAATAACTTTTAGAATTGCAGCAAATCTTTTATCGCTTCACGCAGGCAAACAATATAGTTACATTTTAATTATCTAAAATGGTGGCTGGTTTAAATGAGAATTTATATTTAGAAATTTAGGCTACCATTGAATAGTTCCTAAAATTTTGTTAAAAGTTGCATATATTTTCACAAAAAACATTATTTTAAAAAAAATTAAATACGTTTAAAATTACATTTTTTCATAATTTTATATACTATTTTAATTAACACTCTCGTTCACCTCAACTGATATAAGGATCCCAATTAATATAATTTCAGCAGATTTTTAGTGACACTCCTTATATGTTTCAGCTTGACATCGGACTTCAAATTTGACTCATTTCTCGATGACAGTTAGTATTACATGATAAAAAAGTGAATGTCTCAGATTTGTTAATGAACAAAACCTTTTGGTTGTGTTTGGTTTTTGTATGTTTAATAATAATATTTTTAAAAATACAATTTATAACATTGTAAAACTTAATTATATACCTGTATAATGAGTATTGTTAAACTTAACTTGAGAATTTATAGAGGGCGCTCCTCGAATAAAATGTAGGTAGAGGACTCCCTTTGCTTTTGCACGATTATCATGAAAAATTTGTGGAAGTAGGGACATGCCTTGCGTCTTTTCCTTACAGTACAGTCTACTATACTATTTTTGTTATGTCTTCAATGAACAAGCTTGTTTCATTTATTTACTTACTTTTAGAATCGTATCATTTTTTTGGACACATCGCTGAGCCAATTACAGGTATTATGTCCATTTTTTAAAAAATGGGACTTTTGCATATTCAGGCCTGATTTGATCTCCTTTTTTATGTGATAAAACCTAATAATAGAACATCAGTTATTCAAGTTTCAATTAACCAAAGTTTTTGTTAACCAAGCCAATAATTTTTTTCTATCCAATAACACATATGTAAAAATCATTTAAAATATATAATGTTATTAAATATGGAGATGAATAGTTCCGTAAAAGTTTTATATCTATTAAAGTATAACTCTAAGGAAAACATACGTAAATATAGAAATAAATTAACAGGATTTTATTTTTCAAAAAGAAAATCAGTGTTACAAACTAATTTGGGATAATATGCTAGATACGCATATATTTTAACTTTAGAATTCAAGTACGAAATAACAAAAGTCTGTTTTTTCTGAACAAGTCATGTAAAAATACCACTTTTCAGTTCATTGTCTGTGCTACAAGCTCTTCTGACCCCAAAAGCACTAAATTTCGATTAATTAGGAAAAATGTTAAAAAAAAAATTAGCAATATATAAAAATAAATGCGCAGTTTCTATAAACCAAGATTTCCGGTAACTGAAGTACTGTTGGTTCCAATGAGCTCGGGTAATCGAGGCCATACTGTACCTCCATTTCCTAAAATTAGTAGAATTAGAGAATTAGTAAAGACACTACGAACAAACAAGAATTTTGGTGTAAATATATCCATTTAGAAAAAAAAAACATTTTATTCATCGAAATTTCATATGTTTAAAAGCAGTATACCTTTCATATTATTTCAGAAGGTTTATAAGCATCTTCAGTAAACATAGTCCTACCAAACAAATATGTAAAAATTGTTATTATATTCCACTATAAAATCTTCGATTTGTGGTATAAAATTCCCTTTACATCCGA
>CM063505.1:89858355-89868355 GCA_032207245.1 Pardosa pseudoannulata | reverse complement strand
AATGGTTAATCTTTATCCAAATTTTTAATTTTATGTATAACTTTCTGTATATATTTTGGTTTCAATATGGTAATTGTTTTTACTTTTGAAAAAATGTACACATAATTTAAATATTTTTAATCAATGGTTAATTTTTATTATCATTTTTAAATTTATATATAATTTTCTGTATATATCTTACTTACAACTTAATAATATTTTTACTATTGAAAAATTTATACATAATTTAAACATTTCATCAATGTTCAATATTTATCCTCATCTTTTTAATTTTATATAAAACTTTATATATTTTAGTTACAATATAGTTTTCTTACTATTGAAAAATGTAAACATAATTTAAATATTTTTAATCAATGGTTAATCTTTATCCAAATTTTTAGATTTATATATAACTTTCTGTATATATTTTGGTTTCAATATGGTAATTGTTTTTACTATTGAAAAATGTAAACATAATTTAAATATCTTTTATCCATGGTGAATCTTTATTCTCATTTATAAATGTATATATAACTTTCTGTATATATCTTAGTTACAACTTAATAATATTTTTACTATTAAAAACTTTATTCATTTTAGGGGAAAGACCTATACTCTTCTCGTAAAAACAACGATTTGTTTACTTTTTCTTCTTTACAGGTATTAAGAATTAGTTAATAAATGTCTGTCTATTTGGTATTCTATGGACGCTTCCTTTTAAAAAATACGAATAACCTTTAGACTTTTTACAACCATATTCATCCTCCCATCCAAATGTTTTTGAAGAAATAATGCAAAGTTAAATCTTATTCTTTAAATTTGCAACCACTGAAACATTTCCTGAATAAGATTGCGTTATGCACAATTTCTGAAGTAATATTTTTCAAAAGGAATCTTCTTTCTCCTATTCCATTTCTCTTTGTTTGTGCTCTTTTCATTTCATGAAAAAATGTGCATTACAAAGAACAAAGTCTTAACTAAAGTATAGCTTTCATATTTCATACATAATTTCATCTATATTTTTCATATATATTTTAATTTTATGACTAGGCCGTTTTCAGTTTTTTATTTGTTGTATCTTAATTACACCTTTTAACCTTATTAATATTTTCGGAAACATAATTTTTTTCTATACATGAAATAAACTATAGAATATAAGAATTTGTTGAATTCATTTTGTTAGAAATATAATATTCAGATTCAGATTGAATTTATCGATTCTTTTCCCGAATTTATTATTAAAACATATATTTTTCATATATACTTTAATTTTATGACTAGGCCGTTTTCAGTTTTTTATTTGTTGCATCATAATTACACTCTTTAACCTTATTATTATTTCCGAAAGCATAATTTTTTTTTATACATAAAATAAATTACACAATATAAGAATTTGATGAATTCTTGTTATTAGAAATATAGTAATCATATTCACATCGAATTTATCGATTCTTTTCCCGAATTTAACTGTCTTGTACCTACTTAAATGAAGTTCAACAAAAATATGTTTACTTTTACAGGGGTACAAAAAAGTCATATGAAGCCTAAATTAGAGAGGTTAAGGGGTTACACCCCTTTCGAGCCTTCCCAAAACCGATTTTTAATTTTTATATTTTAATTTTTCTAGACTTTTTTCGATCGTTTAAACCAAACCCCATTGAAATTTTTAAATTAGAACATGTAAAACTATACAATCTTTGCATTTATAATATCATAGCTTTAAATATAAAAAAATAAATGTATTTTACTGAAAATATTGTTTTGTTTTCAACTTAAGAATACTCTAAATAAAAAATTATGACACACATAGATTTTAAATTTTAACCCGCGTGGACGCGTGGTACCTGCAGTTACACGAGAACACACGCAGGGATTTTGAGGCCCGGTGCAACATTTCTGAGCCAAATATCAACAAAACTTCTTTTGGTTTGGAGCGCTACGGTTTACTGTTTTGCACACGAGGGCTAACACCGGGACCTACTGCTTAAAGCCGATTCCGAACGGCTACGAACATCCATACCACACTGGGATTCGAACTCACGAACTCCGGTACCGACGATCAACGCCCTAACCAATCGGCCAGCGTGTGGTTTTGATGAGAAACAGGAAATTTATATTACCAAAAATACTTTATTTAAAGTTCAAAATATATTTCAGATTATTCAAAGTTTTAATTTTTAAAATTATTTTGAACTGTAGATCTTTTTCTGTTAGTATTCCGAAAGCACAAACATAAGACACACGCAAGTTAAGAAATAAACCACATTTTTATATTTCGTCATTATATTTCATAATTTTAATCAAATAATAATGTATTTTACAGCATTTCATGGAGAGCGTTTCCTTTGCCGACTGAGCTACATGGGCTCATTTTATTATTGTAAGTCTGCGTACAATGTGCCACTAAAAATTTAAAACAGTTGAAACAAACTCTCATTTTCCAGTTTATAAAAAAGTTCTTTTTTTTAGAAACAAAGTAAATTTAGTAGAATTAATTAAATAAGAACAGAGAAAAAATGCTGAAAGCCTCTTGTATTTACGATTACAATTAAAAAAAACGATATGATATCGCGAAAAATAAGAAAATATCTTCCATTTAAAGTTGCTTTAAGATGATGTCAAACAATGTTTTGCATTTAAAAACATATTAACCTAACCATTATTATTTTTTATTACGTATTCTAATTACGCTTTCTTAAAAAAAAATTAAAAAAAAACAAAAATAAAAAAGTAAAAATTTGACCTGACGTTTTTCTATATAACAATATTGTTTAATAAATTATATCATAAAACCTTTTAGATATTAGTGCTGTTCATTGTTTGAACCAAGAATATCATTTTCGAAAATTTGTTTATATTATAGAAGAAGTTTTGTATAATAAGTAAAATTTAGAAATAAATTTATAATCTAATTTAATATGTCTTCTTTACCTATATTGTTTGATTACTTACTTCTAATGTCATTAATACTTTACAAGTTATGTGTTAATACATTGTTTGAACCAAGAATGTCATTTTCGAAGATTTGTTTATATTATATAAGAAGTTTTGTATAATAAGTAAAATTTCGAAATAAATTTATAATCTAATTTAATGTGTCTTCTTTACCTATATTGTTTGATAACTTACTTCTAACGTCATTAATACAAGTTATGCGTTAATACATTGTTTGAACCAAGAATATCATTTTCGAAAATTTGTTTATATTATAGAAGAAGTTTTATATAATAAGTAAAATTTAAAAATAAATTTATAATCTAATTTAATATGTCTTCTTTACCTATATTGTTTGATAACTTACTTCTAACGTCATTAATACAAGTTATGTGTTAATACATTGTTTGAACCAAGAATGTCACTTTCGAAGATTTGTTTATATTATAGAAGAAGTTTTGTATAAGTAAAATTTTGAAACAAATTTAAAATCTAATTTAATGTGTATTCTTTACCTATATTGTTTGATTACTTACTTCTAATGTCATTAATACTTTACAAGTTATGTGTTAATACATTGTTTGAACCAAGAATGTCATTTTCGAAGATTTGTTTATATTATATAAAAAGTTTTGTATAATAAGTAAAATTTTGAAACAAATTTAAAATCTAATTTAATGTGTATTCTTTACCTATATTGTTTGATTACTTACTTCTAATGTCATTAATACTTTACAAGTTATGTGTTAATACATTGTTTGAACCAAGAATGTCATTTTCGAAGATTTGTTTATATTATATAAAAAGTTTTGTATAATAAGTAAAATTTAGAAACAAATCTAATTATCTAAATTAAAATCTAATTTAATGTGTCTTCTTTACCTATATTGTTTGATTACTTACTTGTAACATCCTCAATACATTACAAGTTATGTGTCAATACTTTACATGTTTTGACCTACAGTTCTACACAGATTTTTATAAGTTATAGATTCAAATGTTTCTCATGATAATTTTACTTTAAAAATTAATTTATTGACTGTTTCTTACCCATAAAATTTTATTGCATATTAGTTACATTATTTAATACTTTGTTATTTGTAAGCAACAGTTTTATATAAATTTTTTCTATATTTTCTGGTTTTCATGAGAGACAAACTATTGGTTTAGATTACAGATGCGAAAGTCTTCATGATAATTTCATTTTAGAAACTAAACAAAAAATAATTTATCGTATCTGTTACAACCGTAATTAATTACTCCTTAGTCACTTCTGTCAATAACTTTCTAAACTTAAGTAACAGTTTTATATAAAATAATTCATTATTTATCTGGCTTTTATCCGAGAAAATTATTTTATCTTGGCGTTTTAAATATAAACCATCACTTTTGTTCAAAATTAATTGTGGTTAATAATTAATTATGTGTCAATACTTTACATGTTTTGACCTACAGTTCTACACAGATTTTTATAAGTTATAGATTCAAAAGTTTCGCATGATAATTTTACTTTAAAAATTAATTTATTGAGTGTTTCTTACCCATAAAATTTTATTGCATATTAGTTACATTATTTAATACTTTGCTAGTTGTGAGCAACAGTTTTATATAAATTTTTACTATATTTTCCGGCTTTCATGAGAAACAAACTATTGGTTTAGATTATAGATGCGAAAATCTTCATGATAATTTCATTTTAGAAACTAATCAGAAACTAATTTATCGTATCTGCTTTAACCGTAATTAATTGCTCCTTAGTCACTTCTGTCAATACTTATCTAGCCAGTTTTATATAAATTTATTCATTATTTACCAGGTTTTATCAGAGAAAACTATATATCTTGGCGTTTTAAAAATGAATGATCGCTTTTGCTCAAAATTAATTGTGGTTAATAATTTATCGTATCTGTTTTAACCATAATTAATTACTCATTAGTCACTTCTGTCAATACTTTTCTAAACTTGAGTAACAATTTTATGTACAATAATTCATTACTTATCAGTCTTTTATCAGAGAAAAATTATTTATCTTGGCGTTTTAAACATAAACCATCACTTTTGCTCAAAATTAATTGTGGTTAATAATTAATTATGTGTCAATACTTTACATGTTTTGACCTACAGTTCTATATAGATTTTTATAAATTATAAATTCAAATGCTTCTCATGATAATTTTACTTTAAAAATTGATTTATTGAGTGTTTCTTACCCATAAAATTTTATTGCATATTAGTTACATTATTTAATACTTTGATAGTTGTGAGCAACAGTTTTATATAAATTCTTTCTATATTTTCCGGCTTTCATGAGAGACAAACTATTAATTTAGATTATAGATGCCAAATTCTTCGTGATAATTTCATTTTAGAAACTAATCAGGAATTAATTTATCGTATCTGTTTTAACCGTAATTAATTACTCCTTAGTCACTTCTGTCAATACTTTTCTAAACTTGAGTAACAGTTTTATATAAAATAATTCATTATTTATCTGGCTTTTATCCGAGAAAATTATTTTATCTTGGCGTTTTAAACATAAACCATCACTTTAGTTCAAAATTAATTGTGGTTAATAATTAATTATATGTCAATACTTTACATGTTTTGACCTACAGTTCTATATAGATTTTTATAAATTATAAATTCAAATGTTTCTCATGATAATTTTACTTTAAAAATTAATTTATTGAGTGTTTCTTACCCATAAAATTTTATTGCATATTAGTTACATTATTTAATACTTTGCTAGTTGTAAGTAACAGTTTTATATAATTGTTTTCTATATTTTCCAGCTTTCATGAGAGACAAACTATTGGTTTAGATTATAGATGCAAAAGTCTGCATGATAATTTCACTTTAGAAACTAGTCTAAAAACTAATTTATCGTATCTGTTTTAACCGTAATTAATTGCTCCTTAGTCACTTCTGTCAATACTTATCTAGCCAGTTTTATATAAATTTATTCATTATTTACCAGGTTTTAACAGAGAAAACTATATATCTTGGCGTTTTAAAAATGAATGATCGCTTTTGCTCAAAATTAATTGTGGTTAATAATTAATTATGTGTCAATACTTTACATGTTTTGACCTACAGTTCTATATAGATTTTTATAAATTATAAATTCAAATGCTTCTCATGATAATTTTACTTTAAAAATTGATTTATTGAGTGTTTCTTACCCATAAAATTTTATTGCATATTAGTTACATTATTTAATACTTTGATAGTTGTGAACAACAGCTTTATATAATTTTTTTCTATATTTTCCGGCTTTCATGAGAGACAAACAATTGGTTTAGATTGTAAATGCAAAAATCTTCATGATAATTTCATTTTAGAAACTAATCATAAACTAATTTATCGTATCTGTTTTAACAGTAATTAATTACTCCTTAGTCACTTCTGTCAATACTTTTCTAAACTTGAGTAACAGTTTTATATAAAATAATTCATTATTTATCTGGCTTTTATCCGAGAAAATTATTTTATCTTGGCGTTTTAAATATAAACCATCACTTTTGTTCAAAATTAATTGTGGTTAATAATTAATTATGTGTCAATACTTTACATATTTTGACCAACAGTTCTATATAAATTTTTATAATTTATGAATTCAAATGTTTCTCATGATAATTTTACTTTAAAAATTAATTGAGTGTTTCTTACCCATAAAATTTTATTGCATATTAGTTACATTATTTAATACTTTGCTAGTTGTAAGCAGCAATTTTATATAAATTTTTTCTATATTTTCCGGCTTTCATGAGAGACAAACTATTGGTTTAGATTATAGATGCGAAATTCTTCATGATAATTTCAATTTAGAAACTAATCAGGAATTAATTTATTGTATCTGTTTAATCATAATTAATTACTCCTTAGTCACTTCTGTCAATACTTATCTAGCCAGTTTTATATAAATTTATTCATTATTTACCAGGCTTTTATCTGAGAAAACTATATATCTCGGCGTTTTAAAAATGAATGATCAATTTTACTTAAAGTTAATTGTGGTTAATAATTGTGTCTTTCAAAAAAATGTTATCTCCTTGTATAAGATCAGAAAAGTGCACTTAGCTATACTATATCTCTGATTTGAATAGTCGATATTTGTTTTCCTGGTGATGCAGATCTCGTCGAATAAGGTCTGCAGCACTATCCCCGGGATCAATGCGAGTAGAAAAATAACAAATAGCGCCGTTCGCCTCCCACGTCAAGTCCCTCTCTTTATAAAATGCGTTGGAGTATGTATGTGTGTAAACGTAGAGCCAACATTCCTGCGAGCGGCCAATGAGATGGAGGAATGATCCAAACTCGGATCAATGATGCGGATGACGTCACCTGAGTCACGCTCGAGACCCGCGTGATGGGACGGCATATGACGTCACTTTGGAAAGAGTGATGGAGAAGTCGATAGTGCAATCAGGCAGATCCAGGGTTGCCAGAGTCGTAAAAATCCCCCCAGTTATCGCTGTTTTGGCTGTACCCAGGATGGCAGACGCGTGTAGAGGTAGGAAAATCGATTCTAACAGATGATAAAGCTAGCGGAATAAACCTCCTCCCAAAGTAGGGTATTTTTAGGGTATTTCGTTTGACATTTTTGGAGGGATCACATCGTTCTAGATATCAAACACAATTAATTTGGAACAAAAGTGATGAGTCATTTTTAAAACGACAAGATAAAATAGTTTTCTCTGATAAAAGCCTGGGAAATAATAAATAAATTTCTATAAACTGTTACTCATGGCTAAAAAAGTATTGACAAAAGTGACTGAGGAGTAATCAATTATGGGTAAAGCAAATACGATAAATTAGTTTTTTAATTAGTTTCTGAAATGAAATTATCATGAAGGACTTTTGCATTTATAATCTAAACCATTTGTTTGTCTCTCATGAAATCTCGAAAAATATAAAAAAATTAAATGAAACTGTTACAAGGAGCAAAGTATTATATAATGTAACAAATATAAATTAAATATTAAGGGTAAGGAAAACGCAATAATTTAGTTTTTAATTAGTTTTTAAAATAAAATTATTATGCAAAACTTCTGCATCTATAATTTAAACGAATAATTTATCTTTGATGAAAATCTAAGAATCAAATATTAAATTTATGTAAAACTTTTACTCACTGCTACTAAAGTATTGACCGGTGTAACTAATAAGTAATTAAATATTATTAAGAAAAATGACACAATAAATTTATTTTTTAGTTTTTTCTTCTAAAAAAAATTATCATGCGAAATTTTTACATCTATAGTTCAAACCTATAAATTGTCTCTGATGAAAGTGGGGAAAATTAAGTATAAGTTTCTTTAGAACTGTTGGTCAGAGCATGTAAAGTATTGACACACAGCTAGTAAGGTATTGACGATGTTGCTTGTGAGTAATTAATCAATATGGATAAGGAAGACAAATTAAATTAGATTATAAATTTCGTTATGAATCAAAATTACTAAGGAAAACTTCTGGGTTTAAAATTTAAATCACTCTTCGAAAATGACATTCTTGGTTCAGACAATGACCAACATTAATAACTAATTTGTTTTTATTACATATTTTATTAAACAATATGGTTGAATTAGAGACGTTACTTGAGTCAAATTTTGTTTTTCACGTTTTTTCTTTACTTCCTTTTTTTTTTTTTGTTAAATAAAAAAAATTATTTTGATGTGTAATAAAAATAAAAGCAATTTCTTATATACATAGGCATTAGTAAAAAATATAATTTGTTCTTAATATATAATTTGTTCTTTGTTAAAATTTTCCTCATTTTTGTAAAAGATTTTGAATCTACGACCAGTATTTACAACATGTGCATCGCTTCTAATATCTGAGAATCGACCCTTTGACCCCCCCCCTTCACTTAGTGTTCCTCAGAAAATGAAGCCATCAGGTTACTAGGCTCATAAAATCTCCGGACATAGCATTTCTCGACGACGGTTAAGGAAACATATATTGGTACAAGTGTTTTCAGCGAAACTCTAAAACAAGGGGGTGAGAAGCGGTTTTTCTGATATTGACAATTTCTCTGGTGGATCCCATTACGAAAGTTGGAGCCCCGGGAAAGTGACAGAATAGAGAAGATCACCGTGGCCCTGGAGTTTTTTTTTTATTTTGTTAAATAAAAAAAATTATTTTGATGTGTAATAAAAATAAAAGCAATTTCTTATATACATAGGCATTAGTAAAAAATATAATTTGTTCTTAATATATAATTTGTTCTTTGTTAAAATTTTCCTCATTTTTGTAAAAGGTTTTGAACGAGTTTTGTAAAAGGGTGAGAAGCGGGTTTTCTGATGTTGTCGATTTCTTTGGTGGATCCCATGACGAAATTTGGAGCCCCGGGAAAGTGACAGAATAGAGAAGATCACCGATGTCGACAACATTTCTCGACGACGGTTAAGGAAACATATACTGGTACAAGTGTTTTCAGCGAAACTCTAAGACAAGGGGGTGAGAAGCGGGTTTTCTGATATTGACAATTTCTCTGGTGGATCCCATTACGAAAGTTGGAGCCCCGGGAAAGTGACAGAATAGAGAAGATCACCGATGTCGACTTAGCATTTCTCTACTACGGTTAAGGAAACATATACTGGTACAAGTGTTTGCAGCGAAACTCTAAGACAAGGGGGTGAGAAGCGGTTTTTCTGCTGTTGACATTTTCTCTGGTGGATCCCATTACGAAAGTTGGAGCCCCGGGAAAGGGACAGAATAAAAAAGATCACCATGGGCCTGGAACAGAGTAACATCTCTCTCACGAAAGAAGATTTCTTTTTCGAAGGAGCAAAGGAAATTAAATCTAACACTTGATTATGTTACATATTATTGAGACCACTCGTCCATGAATTTTGTCGCTGATAATCTGGCTCCGAGATTCATAGAATGATACTTTCCTTTTAGTATTTCAATACCAATGTTTCGTAAATAAATACTGTTGTCCCATTAACTTTGGATGCAGTGTTTTATACATCCTAGCAACATAGAAAAAACTCATCGTACCTAGTATTTAAGCACGCAGGAAAGTCCCGTTTCATATCGGTACTAACAATTTCTTTAAGAACTAGAATATTCATATAAA
>CM063505.1:89828355-89845855 GCA_032207245.1 Pardosa pseudoannulata | reverse complement strand
TATTTAAGGCAACATAGGATGCTTGAAATGTCAGAAAGGGAAAATTAATTGCATAAAATTCAATATTTGATATCTGATAATGTTATTCATTTTAATTTCTGTTTTAATGCATACATTCTTTTATCCACTTACTATTAAAAAAGTGAATAATGTTCAGCATTGAAAGTTATATATATATATATATATATATATATATATGTATATGTATGTATGTATGTATGTATGTATGTATGTATATATATATATATATATATATATATATATATATATATATATGTATATATATATATGTAATGAGACTGACTTCTCGATGGGGGGGTTGCAGTCATGGCCAGAAAAATGATACCGTTTCAGCTATAGACCTTTATTAAGATAACTTTGAAGGACGGGTTCCCACTTCATCATAGGGACAAACCGAAGGGTCAGCTAGCATGTAGTTTTACGTACAAGACACGTAACACCTGGGTCAACATCTGTGTGAAAATATCTCTAGAAAAATCTGTCTCCGTTAGCGTGTATCTCCTTTTTATTTGGAAATTTCCTAAATTATCCGCTAGAGCCATGTAGGTTTATAATTGGCCAGGCCTCTTCTCTGAGGGCATAACCTGTAGCCCCAGTGGTCAATTTAGGTTAGGGGTTAAAAAGAGGAATGGAAAATGACGCGAGAATTTTTACCCTTGATTTAAGTTTTGAAAACCCCTGAGAATTTTCCTTACATATATATATATATATATATATATATATATATATATATATATACATATATATATATATATATATATATATACCTATATATACATACATTCATATATATATATATACATATACATACATACATTCATATATATATGCATATATATACATACATATATATGCATATATATACATATACATACTTACATTCATTTATATATACATATACATATACATACATATAGATAAACATATACA
Organism: Pardosa pseudoannulata; assembly: GCA_032207245.1. Classification (NCBI taxonomy): domain Eukaryota; kingdom Metazoa; phylum Arthropoda; class Arachnida; order Araneae; family Lycosidae; genus Pardosa; species Pardosa pseudoannulata. The sequence continues at coordinate 89,844,904 of CM063505.1, read as the reverse complement.
TATATATACACATACATACATATTTTTACATATATATATATATATATGTGTGTGTGTGTGTGTGTGTGTGTTAACGTGCAGAATATATGTATGCGTGTATCAACTATTTGTAAGATCATTTATTTAAGTTCCGAAAACCTTGAGAACGCTAATAATTTGTATTTTTAGTTTTATCACTTTTTCCTGGGAACTTGATCTAATCCCGGAAACTCCCAAGATGAATTAATCATTCTGCAGCATCCAACACGTGCTACATTTAAAAGCTTTCGCACGCGATTGAGATGCGTTGTAAATAGTGGGCGTCCCGGCAGTATGACTAAAGCCCACGCCTTCAACTCAGTGGTGCACTGCGGTACGACGGTAGGTGCGTGTGTCGAAGAGGAAAGAAAGTCGTTCACCACTTGCTGCGTTTTCAGCTCTATGAATCTCATTTTAGATGGAAAATCTGGATTAAATTAAATGTGGCTCATGCAAAGAAATTTTCAATTTTTATTTTATACTAGCATATAATCCGTCATATGACGGGAATAGTAAAATATTTAATTTTTCAGAATTGTACCCTATGAGGCAGGTGAAAAATGGTTTCTTTTATGGTTGAGAATTGTCTTGCAACAAAAAAATAATTGATGATTAAATTTAAAATTATCACATATGTACCTAATTTATTATTTAAGCCAAATATAAAAGAAAGTTGTTTAAATGATGTCTAAGTTAAGCGATAAAACATATGAAAATAATGCAGACGTCATTTCAATTATTTAAAATAAGAAATGATTAAATGAGATGGTTAAAGGAAGGACTTCATAATGTGATAAATTGATATATTTAATCGCCTGCACTTAAGCGGGGAAAATAGGACTTGAAATAATAGCATTAATCTCTCGAAAAGGGGGGAAGGGGTAAATTTGAACATTTTAAAGACGACAGTATTTTTCGCTGTGGTATGAAGCATAGTTATAGCAGTTTATAATAGAATCGGATCGATAGTTTAGGAGAAGGTAAACTTTACTCGATTTGAATTTTTCCAACCCTAACTCATCAAGAATCTAGTATGGATGCCTCTCTCCTTTCCAGGTCAAAACGCTTCATAAATTCGAGAACAGACGGACAGATAACTTAGGCTTTTATTATAAATTAGATTTTTTTTTATTTCTAAAGGATTTCATGTTAAAATAGTCAGATTGTCTTCATAGTTTTGGAATGTAAATAGGATCGTAGGACTTCGAAATTTTTAAACATACTTGTTAAGTTTTTATGCATATTAATTTCCAAATATTTCTATACATTTTCATACCATTTTTTTGGCAATATCTCAAATAGAACGAATGTTATATTGAACTAATATATATATACTAATATATATATATATATATACACACATATATATATATAACATATATATGTAAAAGTATGTATATATATGTGTATATATATGTATGTATATATATATATATGTATATATATATATATATATATATATATATATATATATATATATATATATATATATATATATATATATATATATATATTGCGTACTTTCAATCAAAGGAATTTTTACTCAAAAAGCAGAATTTTTTCAGAGCATTTTTTGTCTTAGGAAAATTTGATTAATCATAGTTGGTATACATAATTATTTTCAAAATTCTTAGTTTCAATATTAAAAAACAACAGTATAAAGCATTTTATGGGATTTTTATAAAATTAATTTTTTTAAGCCTCTTCCTGTGTTTAATACGTTGTACTTATTCCAAAATAATAAAAAAAAGAATGTTATATCCTGATTAAAACTTATGTAAAGGATCTGGAAAAATAAGTTTGGGCAATAGACAGCAATGTACTTTAAACAGTCTGAAAGATATATTTAAACATTTAGTAGTTCATGCAATCTGTGCACAATGTATCAAAATCTTTTTCATCGTGTTTTGCAAAGAAAAATTATTTATGTATTTATATATGTATGTGTGTGTATATGTGTGTATGTGTGTGTAATTAAAAAAGTGAACTGAAGCACTTTGCTTTGCTTATAAGGAAGCACTTTACTTATAATGAAGCACTTATACTGAAGCACTTTGCTTTGCTCATAATAAGTGAGAATCAAAAGATTAAATTAGCTTGATTTGTTAATGATAATATGCAGAACAAAAAAAAAAGAAATGCAAATTTTTGGATGAAAAATATTTTTTCTTAGTGATAATAGATGCAGTAAATATAACAAGCCATTATATGTAACTTTGCAGCTGTGAGAACAAAAAAAAAAGTTATTCTGTGAAATCACATGTGTCTCGATTCTCAAGTCAACTTTTAGTAGTGAGAAAGTTTCAGCCACTTAATGACGTTGCTACCTTCAGGCGGGTGCATGACGTCATAAAAAAGGCTGAAAATAGGTCATTACGAAGCACCTTATTAATTCCATAAAAACAAACAGAAAGTACTTTATGGATCTGCGTGACCTAATAGAGAAAAAAAAAGTAAAGGTTAAATGACGTTTCCATTAGTATGATTTATAAATCGTCTCGGGCAAAAGTCGTGACTAACGTGATCCTGATAATTTTGTTAACTCATAAAACATACTAACTTATGAGAAACTTACGAAAAATACCCAGCAAAAAACACACTCTGGTCTTACTTACAGATTGATCCTTCTTTTTTAAATAACTGTTGTCAAAAATGTAAGCGATTCCTTCAAAACTAGCATACAGCCCGTCATATGACGGGATCAGTAAAATTTTTAATTTTCCAGAATTATAAAGTACCCTATGAAGCAGGTAAAAAATGTATTAATAGAATATTTTCATAAAAGAAAATATTTATTTGTATAAATATTTTTATGAACAGAAAATTAAACAGATGCTTTCTTGATATACCTAGGGCCGGTCTCACCAAAGTCATTTAACCCTTTAGCGGACAGTGGTTTCGTAGCAAAACCACCTATTAAAATCTTTTTTTTAACTTTACTTTTTGGAGTACTTTACTTTATCTTTTTATAATTACTTAAGGCTCCAATCTCATACATCTGTGATGTATGGAAGCCAATGATGTAGAATCAAGAGCTTCTGCAATTAAAAAAAAAACAACTTTTTGGTGACATGGATGATTTATATATATATATATATATATATATATATATATATATATATATATATATATATATATATATATATATATATATATATATATATATATATATATATATTATATATATATATATATATATATATATATATATATATATATATATATATATATATATATATATTATATATATATATATATATATATATATATATATATATATATATATATATATATATATATACATATTATGTTTTTGATATTTTAAATTTATAACAGATGATAGTTCTACGTTTATCTTTTTTTCTTTTGAAATATATGTATTTAAACTTTCTGTACTTGAGAAGTCAGTAATTCAATTTATCTTTCTTATGACCCCAAATAAAACTATCTATACAAACAACACTTATAAGCTGTTAAGCTATTTATTTATTATACCAGTTTAAGGATTATCATTTATTGTTCTTCCAATATAGTTAAAGTTTTAAAAAGGCATAATGTTCAAGCTCTACAAGGGGAGGGGTTAGTCAGTTAAACCACTCCTCAAACCTTCCTTAGGTATCCTCTAAGGCAAACCCTTCTAAGGAATGTAAAGAAAACTTATATATTTTACATTTACAAGGTTCATAGATAACATTTATAAACAAATTATATTAAATCCCTATGAATTTATTTTGGTAACCTTTAAATGGTTAACAGCTAACCGGGGTTAACCCATGGTGCCAACCAATGGCGGGACACAATTCTCCGTTTAAACAGAGATTAATTACGGTTAGCCGTTGAACAACTTTGAGTAGACAGCCCCCCCCCCCTAGACTTTTATGAAACGAATTTGTTGTTAATACTTATGATAAAATTTTCATTGCAACAAAAAAAAAATTGATAATTAAGTTTAAAATTATCCCATATGTATCTAATCTATTATTTAAGCCAAATATAAAAGAAAATTATTTACGTAATATCTAATTTCAGAAATAAAACATATGAAAATAATGCAGATGATATTTAAATAATTTAAAATATGAAAGGAATAAATGAGATTGTTAAAGGAATATCTTCAAAATTTGAACGACGTTTACACAAATCATTGTTAATGATACATCAAACATTGAATATGATTGATTAAGATATTTTTATCATTAATAAATTCATAACAAAAATATTTTAATATATTATTAAGTATTTTACTGCTCTTAATGTTTTTTCTGAATTTTTATGATAGTAACTAAATTTTGACTAATATTTGAAAAGTACCCTGTAAATAGAAAAACCGTATAATGCATAAGACGATATACATGTGAAATAATTTTCACTCAGACACTTTAAAAATAATTCACAATTAATAATTTACAAAAAGTTAGCATTTTATTTCGGAATTTGAACTACCTGTACACAAATATATTATAATAAATTTTGAGTGAGATTTATCGAAATCAAAATAAATTTTAATAGTCCATCACGCCTTAAAGCATTTTGAATAGTGATAAGTATTCCTAAAATATTACTATAATACCGGATAAATAACTGTTTTCAAGTTCGGCTGTTAAACCAAAGCTAACAATTTTAAAAGAGTAATACCTGAAAAGTACCCTGTAAATAGAAAAACCGTATAATGCATAAAACGATATACATGTGAAATAATTTTCACTCAGACACTTTAAAAATAATTCACAATTAATAATTTACAAAAAGTTAGCATTTTATTTCGGAATTTGAACTATGTGTACACAAATATATTATAATAAATTTTGAGTGAGATTTATCGAAATCAAAATAAATTTTAATGGTCCATCACACCTTAAAGTATTTTGAATAGCGATAAGTATTTCTAAAATAGTGCAATAATACCGGATAAATAATTGTTTTCAAGTTCGGCTGTTAAACCAAAGCTAACAATTTTAAAAGAGTAATACCTGAAAAGTACCCTGTAAATAGAAAAACCGTATAATGCATAAAACGATATACACGTGAAATAATTTTCACTCAGACACTTTAAAAATAATTCACAATTAATAATTTACAAAAAGTTAGCATTTTATTTCGGGATTTTAACTATGTGTACAGAAATATATTATAATAAATTTTGATTGAGATTTATTAAAATCAAAATAAATTTTAATAGTCCATCAAGCCTTAAAGCATTTTGAATAGTGATAAGTATTCCTAAAATATTACTATAATACCGGATAAATAACTGTTTTCTAGTTTGGCTGTTAAACCAAAGCTAACAATTTTTTTCTTTCTAGATACTACATGCTCTCGCAAAGGTAGGTAGGTCAATCCTCTCGCAATGACGTCACAACTCGTTCTTGCAATGACGTCATATTTGAGAAGACCCAGTTTCACATAACTGATTATTACTACGGAAGACTTAATATACCATATTTACTCGTATATCATGTATACCCTGTCATTCGCAAGAAAAATAAATGGCAAAAAGTTACACATCTCGTGTCACCTAAAATTTGACATACAAGTGATTATGCAGATTGCAAACCAATTTTTATGCCAATCCAATGAATCTACTCTCTTTAAATACCAGACCAAAGATGGCTTCATTCTTAACGAAGCTCTCCATGATTTTTATAGGTATTCTAAGGTCATTGAGGAGTTTAGGCTTCTATGCGGGAGAGTTGGGGGTGAAATTGAGAACCTAGTTCCCCCACCCCTGTTTTTAAGAGGTTTTTATTTTTTATTCTTCAAGAAAAAGAGTGTTTTTAATACATTGTGTGAGAGTACATTTAGCGGATTTGTACCGGAAGCAGGGTTTTGCGCGTAAATTTAGTTATTCAGTTAAATCTCAATAAATCGAAAATTATTTAATTTTTTAACCAACTTTTCGTATTTTATATTGAAAGATATATAGACAAATATACAAATAGACAAATAAACAGATATATATAGGGCTTAACTGCAGAATAGGGTGCCCCCTCCAACTTGGCGATACAGCTCTGAGCAGGGTATTCTTACATTTTTTTCCTGATCACGCCGTGTCGAAACAATCTGTATCTATATTTTAAATTATATTATATTTGTATCCAGCTCTCCTTGTGGAACCCATTTTTATATATTATATGCGCGTAATGCTTAAAAATATTAGATATAATAAACCAATAAAGGTTCACTATGACTAATTTTTTTTAAATTTTGTACATTGTTGAGGTATTAATTGCCCATAAACATAAATGCCCTCTTTCTCAGTGGTTTTGGTTAATTAAGAAAATTATACAATTCTACAATGGTGCAATCTACATCAATTAAAGTTGACCAAATAGCAAGGGATAGAATGATAGAACGGATAAAATACCTTTCTGTTTTAGAAAATATCGCCAATAATTATACCAAATTTGCCAAGGGGCACCCTATTCTTCAGTAGTACCATATATATAAATATATATATATATATATATATATATATATATATATATATATATATATATATATATATATATATATATATATATATCAGTGGCGTGCGGTCCATATGTGCAGGGTGTGCACTGCACACCCTGTCAAAATTATGAGGGACAATAATTTTCTGCGCCTATGTCTACCTATCTTTATATGGTATATAATAAATATTATTTATAATATATTCAAATATTATGTTGATTTGCTTGCTTGTATTCCCGCAGTGCGTGCGGTACTAGGTGCTGCACCACGTAGTGCGCAAACGAACATAGGAAGTTCTGATGTGTATGCACTGAGCACTAAATTGAAAATCACGCTTTATATGTATAGGCTACTGGAGAAGAACAGCATACTATGGCACTGAGGCAAGTGCAGCTATTTTTCCTGCACTTGACATTCAGAATCATCCGAAGGTACGGTTTATTAAACGTTGTATTAGAGCGGGGACTTTATTTTTATTTTTTTTTATTTATTTATTTTTTTATTTATTTTTTTTTTTTTAACTGATTAACTGGCCATACGATTTTGCAGACGGTTAATGTTTAAATTTATATATTGTAAGATTTTGTTTTCATGGAAATATAAAAGAAGTATTTCATCCATATAAAGTGAAATGTTTTAGTGTATTAAAGTAATTTCGGTGATGTATTATATTTACAGAAATAATTAGCTGAAAAACAATATTGCTTTGTTTCAAAGAAACGAATTTTAACAGAACAGTCCAAATTTTACCATTCATTGGGTCTTACAGACAGTATATAAGTTATATTATGTAACACCATATCCCTGGTTTTGTTTTTAAAAATTGTCAAGATGTGTTTCGCAGAATATATGATTTTCAAATGTTAAAAACAATTAATAAGTATAATTTAATCCACTGACCGAACAAGAAACAGTTCGCTCTATTGTGCCAGCGTGCAGTAAAATCCTCTGCACGTGGAATAGACCTTCGGTTTGTCGGCACAAAAGAGCATCCGGATGAGGCACCGCAGCAGCGGGTGTCATGTGTTGCTACGTTTGCTGAATATAAGTTTATCGTAGAAGCCCAAAACGTTGCTTTTTCGACGCCGATATGATACCATACAACAAAAGACATGATTTTTGCTTCAGTGCTAGTAGAATTCTCATAAGTTTAGCTGTTTTTATACTTATAACTCGACTACTCGTAGGTAAATATTTTATTTATTCTAATCTTTAAATTTATATTCATAATAAACTGCTTCAGAACTAAAATAGCACTAGGTCTATCATTTTATATCAAACTATAAAATTTATCAATTCGAAATACATCAGTGTGTTCAAAAATTCTTACATATTCTTTTTCCGAACTATAATTTTAAAATCAACCCGTGTATTAGACACCCCTCCAGTTTTTGTTCTCATTTATGGAATCAAAGTCCCCATAATACAGGAGTTAAATATGGTAAACATACAATATGTGCTACAAAAATACATAAAGTGATAAAACATGATATAGTACACAAACTGCCTCAGAACTAAAATAGCACTAGGTCTATCTTTTTATATCAAACTATAAAATTTATCAATTCGAAATACATCAGTGTGTTCAAAAATTCTTACATATTCTTTTTCCGAACTATAATTTTAAAATCAACCCGTGTATTAGACACCCCTCCAGTTTTTGTTCTCATTTATGGAATCAAAGTCCCCATAATACAGGAGTTAAATATGGTAAACATACAATATGTGCTACAAAAATACATAAAGTGATAAAACATGATATAGTACACAAACTGCCTCAGAACTAAAATAGCACTAGGTCTATCTTTTTATATCAAACTATAAAATTTATCAATTAGAAATACATCAGTGTGTTCAAAAATTCTTACATATTCTTTTTCCGAACTATAATTTTAAAATTAGCCCGTATATTAGACACACCTCCAGTTTTTGTTCTCCTTTATGGAATAAAAGTCCACATAATACACGAGTTAAATATAGTGGACATACAATATGTGCTACAAAAATACGTAAAGGGATCAAACATGATATAGTACACAAATAAACTGCCCCAGAACTAAAATAACAACAGGTCTATCTTTTTAAATCCAAGTATAAAATTTATCAATTAGAAATACATCAGTGTGTTCAAAAATACTTCCATATTCTTTTTCCAAACTATAATTTTATGTTTAAAAAAAAGCATAAAATTTTGTTACTATTTAGAACATTGTACGATGATAAGCGTTCGTAAGTTGTCGTAATTACACCAGTGAAATAACCATCTGCAAGTTCCACGGTTAAACCGAAACCAACACATTTTTTCTTCCAGACACTACACGTTCCCACGAAGGTAGGTCAAATCTTCGTCGTGACGTCACAACTCGTTCTTGCAATGACGTCATATTTGGGGAGGTCCAATGTCGTATAACTGATGATTACGACGGAAAACTTCATTGCGTGATCTAAAAATTGATCGTGGAGCGAGCTGGCAGTGGTTACGGCTTTTTGACGGGAAAGTACTGCTATCACGCGATCAGAAATGTCGACTTAGTTCCAAGTAATGTAGTTTTGTTTTCGAAAACAATTCTTTTTTTTTTTTTTCGAAGCGGATTTAATTTTTATATTATATATCTTCATTGATGCGTTTTTATTCCGGACAAAAAAAAGTTTCTAAATAGCCTTTGATGTATAAAAAAAACTTTTTTAGACTCAAATGTGTAGTATAATCTGCACATGCTTGAATTTTCACCACAAAACTCATCAGACTCACTAAACATTGTGCCCTCTTTAACAGTTTCATAAAAATTAGAAAATTACGTTAACAATAGGAAAAATATTAAAGTAAAGCCACCTGAATTAAGTCATAAACTTAACCCCTTAACATGCACGCTCGAATTAACTCGAGCTCGCTAAACTGCCCAAACTGTGCACACTCGAGATAATTCTAGCGGCGTTGAACTTTATGTTGCTATAATTTTTCACACTTAAATGCAGTCGAGAATTGAAAATAACAATGTGAAAAAAAAACAATTATTTTATTGATATTTATCATTTACATGGGATTGTAAGCTATATTCGACTATTTTCTGCAATGTTATCAAAATCCAAAATTGCAATAAAATTTTTGATTACTTTTGTATTTTTGTAATTTTCTTGGCAAGACATGTTCTAAATTGTGTTTTTTACATTAAAAAATTAATTTTTTTGGCCGGGCTTTTCAAAAAAACTGTGCATCGAGTGGTGTTGTACTTTATGTTGCTATAATTTTTCACACTAGAATGCAATCGATAATTGAAAATAACAATGTGAAAGAAAAAAAAATTGTTACATGTGTAATAGTTGCAATGTTAGACTATGTGCTGCACCTTGTTTCGAAATATATCGCACAAAAGAAAATTTTGATTAATTTTAAAAATAGTAGAATCGTTATTATTTATGTTTCAAATGTATAAATAAGTATTTTTACAGATAATAATGTTTATTCTGAAATGGGAATTCGAAAAGAAAGATAAAAAAAAAGTCGATGTGCGTGTAATATACAATATTTGACTATTTCTGCAATGTTATCAAAATCCAAAATTGCAATAAAAATTTTGATTATTTTTGTAATTTTGTACTTTTCTTGGCAAGACAACGTTCTAAATTGTGTTTTTACATAAAAAAAAATTTTTGAGGGGCCGGCCGTTTTCAAAAAATCTGTGCTTTAAGTGGTTAATACAAGTGCATAACATACAACTTTATCATAGCAGTAATCAAACAACTTGCGTATTTTAGACATACATACGACTTTAATGTTGAAAGCAGAACTAAGTGAACTGTTTGTCAAATAGCTGTTTCCTAGTAAATTTTTTGTTCCTTAATTACAATGGCTTTCTTTTCATATATTTACTAATACGATAAAATCTATGCATGGTGATACAATCTACAATGTTATTTTATTTAACCCAGTGGTGTATCGCTTTTATTTAATATATTTCTTAATGCAAAATAACCAAGAGTTCAGTAATTGTGTTCTAAATATTTATGTTTAAAATTATTTAAATAAAGTTAAATTAGATCTCTTAATACAAACCGTAATAATGAGATAAATAATGAGAAACAATGATAAGATCATAAATAAGGAGAAGGTTGATTATGGTAAAATGTATGAAAAATATTAAAAGGCTGTATTACCATCCTAATTTCGTGCCTGTTGTTAACGATGCCAAAATATAAATAAATAAATAAAAGAATTCTCAAAAACACTAAAGAAGCTTTTCTTATATAACATACAATAGGAGGAACAAAAATAGAGGAAAATTTAATTGATACTACATTTAATGTATAATGCATTTCAATACCCTTAATTCTAGAGATAAAGTTGAAATTGATTATGACTTGTATCTACGTGTTTAATCATGAATCAAACAGTCATTAAGGTATATAATTAATGTTCGACGTTTAGAATCGGAGATTAACGTTTAGAATCCAACGATAAGAGTAAGTCTTTAGCTTTGAAAATCAATTTTAGGCTGTAAAGGACAATGAGTTGAAATCCTGTATCAAAATTGTAACTTTTCATTTAAAATAATCTGATATAAATATATTTTGTATCATTCTGTAGCATTTATTAGAAGCCAGTATGAATAGCATATAGTAATACAACAGACTAGTAGTTCCAAAAATTTTCAGCACGTGGCGCACTTAGAGTTTTGTTGCTTTTCATTAGCTCTCCGATTGCAATATTTCTACTATCATGTTAATCAGACATCGAAATGAAAAAAAATGCTTTTAATTTGCTTTATAAGGAAAATTACATTGTGAATAGTGTTGTATTTTAGTGAAAAAGTAAACTAGTTTTAATTGACAAGAGGACATACGAATTAAATATAAATTTGAAAAAACCCTTCAGTAGCAAGTGTAACGTTGATTTAGAATTGAGACAGAGTAAATTGTAAACACATTACAAAATACACAAAATTCTTTTAATTAAAATATCGGTTTATGTATATACGTAGGGAAATACAATCGAAAAACTTATCAATTTTTCATAAGGATATTCGCTCTAGGTGGAATCTAGAAAAGGTTGAAATCCATGTCCCAAAAATGTCATTGGCAACTTCCTTTGTTTGGAGTTTCCAGCGTCCATTGAGACAGATAAAAACCAGTCTCATTCTTCACTACTCACCTAGTAACACCTACTAATTGAAAACATTTTCTTCCCTTGTTAAAACGGGGGTCAAACTTTGAACAGAGAGTAAGATCTCGCCAAACCAACATACCCTTCTAATAGTTGACTGAAGTTCAAATCTCCATCCTGGTTTCCGATACTGATCCTTTTCGATTATCTTTTCGTCCACGGAAAGGCGATATCAGTCAAACTGGGGAAGGCACACTTGAAGGTTTAAACCCAATGATCTCTCGCTGTTTGGCAAGAAAACCTTCTTACAGGAGACACCGTCTGTGTGATCAACACCTGGTGCTGTTTCAATTGTTATTAGGTAAGTCTTCGCGTTGTGGTGCGGAAACCAAAAATCACCATCTGCTCCAAAGAATGATACAGACTCGGTCTTTCGGTCGAACCAATATGCAGAGCCATTTGGAGCTATCTGTTTAAGAGAGAATTTAATCTAGAACATAATAGAAAATTAATTTAAACATTGTGTGTGTATTAGCATGTACCTCAAGTACATAATCTACAAGGAATTTTTTTTTAATCCATACCTAAAATCTACAAAATTGATAATTTAATACTAGTTTTACGGGACGCGTCATTTTGACACATTTCGAATTTTATAAGAAAATTACAAAATCTTTTGGATTTTTTATTTTATCCCTTGAATTGAATTTTATCCATTGAACGAGGTAAATATATATTGAAATCTATTTTCTTTTAAAAGTGCTGACATAATGAAATTTTCTTTGTGGTATACCTATCTATATGGATTGAAGCGATCGTAATGTAGACAAAATTTTTAGCAAATTAATTCTACTCATGCAAAAATTATAACATTAATGCATAGGAATGTACGGAAAATACTTCTATCCGTTATCCAATATTTTTATCTCAAATGAAACAAGCAATAAGCAACAGTAGAAAAATCGAAATGCAGAATGTCAATTGAAGAGATTGAAGGTTTGCTTGGTTCGAGTATTGAAAAACAAAATACTAGAATATTTTTTAAATTAGTAATATTGCTATAAACCTCAATCTTATCTCATATTTTCATTTTTTAGTTAGAGTGTATAATTACATTTCTTTCTCAGCATTGTTATGTGTATTCGTTCTTCCGTCAAACTGATGCTTGTTCGTAGAGATCAGTAAATAAGAAACATCCATAAACCTAGCGTAAAAAAACAAAATCAAATCACAACTTTAATTTTTTTTTAAATGAAGAAATTGAATCTGAAAAGAAACCTGTAAAGTAGTTTTTCTCTCAAAGCTCTTCGAGATCACTTCTTTCTCTTGCGTGTTTACATTACCTCTACTACTCCTTCCTGTGTCTATATTCTTTGTACCAATGTTCACCGATTCAGAATATAACTTTTAATAACAGCAGGTTAGAAAGTTGGAATGACGGGATGTTTGTTGATCCCCACACATTTTTTTCATAAGAATGTTTCTTATAGCTGCTACTTTCATTTGCTTTTAAAACGATATTTAGTTTTTATTACAGTGATAAAAAAAATCCAGCTTCGCATAGATAGAATTCAGAAAAAAATTTGGGTGCTTAGACATTTTGTATTCAAATATGGAACCTCAGTTTTCAGTTTTGACTGAATTCCAAAAATCCATTAACTCATTAATACCTGAATTATTTCTGTGTGTACACTTTGATAAATACTTTAAATCTAAGTTATAATAGACTATATAAAGTACAATAAATATGAAATTGAAACAACTTTGAGTATTATAACTAGCTTTTGTTAATGATTAGCTTCTATTCTAAACATCATAAGATGCCACTTATAAACTACAAAAGCTTCGGGATAAGAGATTTATTTGGTATCATATGAAAACATAGTACTGTAATATGAAGCTTTATAATGGATAAAGTTGTTTGCCATGATTTATTTGAGGCACCATTCAACAATTAAATTCATGTGCGATGTTCAAAAACCCTAAAATATATTTCCAAGTGACGGAAGTATGAATTACAGTAGATTCTCTAAAATTTGGTAGATTATTTATAGGATTGCCATCTACCTTCCCTGAAAAGAAAATATCGTTCGGAGAAAGCGTAAAGATTGTTCAATCCATTTTTAGTTGCCCCTACAAAGGGACGCTAGGTATTAATATGTAAATTCTAGGCAAGCTAATTTTGTATTCAGGCTGTTTTTGAAATAAAGTTTAATTAGACACTCTTTGCAAAAACTTAAGGAACTAAATTTAATTCCTTAAGTTCTTACGTTCATTCTATTAAACTTTAGTTACGTTTTAACAATCACTTTCCAAGAATCGAATCAGGGATTGCTCAAGGAGATGTTTAGATTAGTTCAGTGTTCTATCTGCTAGTATATTCCGCACATTTTGTAGAAATACAATGTGAAATTTAGCTTCTTTGACTAAATAATTTAGTATTGTAAAACGTTTAGTACATCACGATCACTTGAACTCAACAAATAGAAATAATATTACTTAATGATTGTAACAGTTTTACATATTTAATATAGCTAAATTTAGGCTAGACGGAAAATTATGTGTATTAATTAAGGAAAATCACATTTATAAATATAACAGCCAAGTATGAAAATGTTCGATCGGTGATTAATATTTTCCTCTGCACATACCTGAAAAAGAACAATACTGATTAAAACCTAATTTAGTTGATAAGCATTAATTTTATTCATTTCCAGTCCTGTAATTCGTTTCCTGGCGTCAATTAATTAAACCTCCGTTAGTAAGGGCATTAATTTAAACATATTCATTTAAAGTCCTTCAGTCATTAAACTCGTATTTTTCCCATATAATTAGGAAAATTTTATTCCAGCAATTGAACATTTCCATTTTTTTAAGTATTGCCACTGTAGCATTTCAAAATATTGAAATTTTAACTGAAGCCCCCAAGATTTCTGAAATGTATATATACACACATGTACATATACACAATTATGTGTGTATATACATCAGGATCCACTTTTACGAGCTACAACAGGTTTTTATGCAAATTTGTAATAATGGGATGCTACTTCAGCAAAATTAGGTGTCCCGCAAACGCAAAAAAAAAATTGTAATAGGAAAATGAAATGTCGAGTTCCATGGACCTAAAGACTCTAAAGGAAAAAATATCAAATATATTTCATTTTCGAGAGAATGTAATTTCGACTAATTTTGGATGTAGGGGACCAAAAAAATCAGAAGAAAAAGAAATAAAATTTTTATCCTGCGAAACTTCCAAACAAAGGTTCTTTCGTATTAAAGAATCAAAACTAGTGCTAAAAATAGCTGGCATTAAAGAAACTGAAAATTTTAATGACGATTTTATTAAAAGTGCTAAATTTTAAAGAGTTCATTGAGGCTCTCTCCAATGGAAACAGAAAATTTTAAAAAAGGATCCAGAGATAGAATTTGCACATAATTTGTTTGTACAGAATTTTAAATAAAATAAATATTTTTTAATTTAGAAATACATGTAATATTTATTGTATTCTTTACTTAAATAAACATAGATTTTTGCTTAAAATTTGAAAGACTCATTTTTAATGCAGGATCTACATTTTTCTTATATATATACATACATACATATATATATATATATATATATATATATATATATATATATATATATATATATGTGTGTGTGTGTGTGTGTGTGTGTCTGTGTGTCTGTGTGTGTATGTGTGTGTGTATGTATGTAATCCATCAAAATAATACCTTCCGGTCACAATAATTATGTAGCCCTTAATTATGTAGCCTGTTTTTACTTGCCCGGGCTAAGGAGCAAGAAGAAAGCCTAAATAGCTAGCAGTAACAATGAACGATGCAGTCTGGCCATACTGAGGAGAACGGCACAAGTTCAATTAAAACTTTATTTTAGAGCTGCTAAAACGGACATTTTTACTAGTCAACGACAGACAAAGGAAAAAAATCACTCTGCTCGAACAGAGTGCACCCAACAGCGAAAACAGAAAGAATTTTCCCACTTACTCTGCGAATTTAAGTGTAAGATCAGGAAAAACGCAAAGCCATTTGCCGGCGAAAACTGGGAAACGTGTTTACTAGACAGAAAATTTACATCTACAGGATAGAAAGCTTTGGGAAATGGATCGAAAGAAATTTAAGTCGAGGACGTTCATTTGATTAAGACAATTAGAGGCTGGGAAAAGATTTTCAGGAATTAGAATGGGATAGAGAAGGTTTTTAAGGAAATATTAAAGTTAAATAATTTTCATATATTACACACACACACACACACACACATATATATATACATATATATACATATATATATACATATATATATATATATATATATATATATATATATGGAAAGAGACAGACCTCGATGGGGGGTTGCAGTCATGGCCATAAAAATGACACTGTTCAGCTAAAGACCTTTATTAAGATAACGTTGGAGGACGGGTTCCCACTTCATAATAGGTACAGGACAAACTGAAGGGTCAGCTAGCATGGCATGACGTTTTATGTACAAGACACGTAACACCTGGGTCAACATCTCTTGGAAAATATTTAAAAAATCTGTCTCCGCTAACGTGTATCTCTTTTTTATTTGGAAATTTCCTAAAGTGTCCGCTAGGGCCATGTAGGTTTATAGTTGGCCAGGCCCTTTCTCTGAGGGCGTAACCTGTAGCCCCAGTGGTCAATTTAGGTTAGGGGTTAAAAAGGGGAATGGAAAATGAAGCGGGAATTTTTACCCTTGATTTAAGTTTTGAAAACCCCTGAGGATTTTCCTTACACACACACACACACACACACATATATATATATATATATATATATATATATATATATATATATATATATATATATGTGTGTGTGTGTGTGTGTGTGCGTATATATATATATATATATATATATATATATATATATATATATATATATGTATATATATATATATATATATATATGTGTGTGTGTGTATATATATATATATATATA
>CM063505.1:89814885-89819885 GCA_032207245.1 Pardosa pseudoannulata | reverse complement strand
GTCAAAACAAATTATAATTCATTTCTGGAAAATGCCCAGCAGCACTTTTTTCTCCTTACGACCTTGTTGAAAACCTTAAACTCAAACAGATATATTGACTTACAAATTACCCTAAACGTTGTTCCACCAGAAAAAGATGGAAAAAATAGATACAGAGAATACAAATGAGTCAATTAGATATTCGCATTCAACTAGAATGACAAAAATAGTTTTTAAAAACATTCCAGACTTTATTTGTCAGACGTGAGGAATAAAAGGTTAAGTATGTTGGAAATTAAGTGGGTCTTAGCGTAATGATGTGGGTTATGCCGCTATTATAAGTCTAAGTGCAGTTTGGTTTACATTTAAATATTTTCGCGATCACAACCGTGCCTGACCCGGAAAAAAAATTTATTGAATTGTCAGACTCGTTTGTGTTAATTGAGTCAGCGATTCATCCCTTGAACAAAAAATTCATTTTGAACGAATATTTATACAATAATTAATTGAATTCATTCTTGCATGATCACTTTTGATCTGATGTCGTATCATATCTAATTTCGTAAAATAATTCAAATTTGAGAAGCGAAGTACAGTTATGTAATGTCAACGATGGCATAAATGTTTATGGAGGAGCGATTTCTCATGAAACTGCAGTTAATTTAATGTATGACTCGAACTTTCGCATTAGTGGGAAAAGCCATGTTTTTAACTCTTTCTCGCTTATATGAAAGTGTAAGAAAACTTTCATTTTGCGAGTTGTTATATTTAAGAGGATAGTGGATGCTGCAAATCGTTTGAATTAGTTATAAACTCTTTTGTGGTCTGAGTTCAATACGATGCATTAAAAGCAAGAATGTGTTAAACGTATTCTTTTGTGATAACTTTGGATCTGTCGTCGTATCACATCTAATGTCGTAAAATCAATTAAATTCGGGAAGTGATGCAGAGTAGTGTAAATTGGAAAAGAGCTTAAATGTTTTTGAAGAGGGTATTTCGTATGGAGTCCTGCAATTAAATTCGGTCTCATTAGCCCTCGTGAGCAAAACAGTTGTCCATACCAAACTAAATCCTGAGACTCTTTTGAGTATTTATGTCATCATACAGTTAAACGTGGGTATCATCCACCTGTATGACAGTACAACAACCACTGTGGGTTACTTTACATTTATGCTAGAGCTCATGAAGATCGTTTTGTCTTTCATCTGTATCTTCTGGTCATAACTGTTGAAGAGCCTGAATTTTGTAGGTATACAGATTCCATACCTACAAAATTCCATGTAGAACACGTCAAATCGACGGTTGTGAAATCTCCGTTCTTCTCCCAGTTTCACAAGTACTGCCACTCTCCGTTTTTGTCTCGGCTGCTAAATCTTTCATGATAGTTTTACAACATGAACGTGGTCCACGCTAAAAAATGGACTGCTCCAAGGTAAAGGATCGTCTAAAATCGTAAATCATTTTAAATAGTTGTAAACTCTTTTACGTTTAGAATTCAATACGATACATTCAACGCAAGAATGTGTTAAACGTATTTTTGTGTGATAACTTTGGATTTGTTGTCGTATCACATCTAATTTCGTAAAATGAATTAAATTCCGGAAGTGATGTACAGTCTTGTAAATTGGAAGATACCTGAAATGTTATTGAACATGCTATGTATGTATGTAATGTGGCGTATCCGGCCCTTCTTTCAGGTGACACAATGAAGAAACAGGTGTTTTTTGATTAAATGATTTATTTACACCTTGCAACTATATACACATTTCTATATACACACAATACAATTACAGTTCACATCTACTTATGTGGTACAATAGACGTAAGCCTGAGTAGGGACATACAATTTATTGCTGCCGAAAGGTTTGAGAACCGACGGAAGACAAAAATTCGTGGTAGCTTTGAGTTAATAGTTCTTGGTAGTAAATTATGAAGTCAGCACACTCAATCAAATGAGGGTGTTTGCAGTTGCAAATTGATTTCTTTGAAGAAGATAAAAATAAAGTAATATTTCCCAGGAGGAATATAACTGTGATCGATCCTGAAGAGCAATCGGATTAAAAAGAAAGCCCAAGGCACAGGGTATAGCTAACAATCTCAAAAAGAGATGATCCCAAGTTGGAATTTTTACTAAGAAATCTCTCCGATGGAGAGACTGGTCAAGACGACCTCCGAATTAGCTGGCTGCTAGCTAACTAACTAGCTAACTTGTTAAAAAATCTCATCTCGTCTTTTTTTAGAGGAGGGGCCTCTAAGAAAGGGGGCCTCATCCACAATTTCTTCATTGGATCATCTGGCGATGATCAACCAACTTGATTGGTCTGGGCAAACACGGAAGTCTCCGGAATTTTGTGTCGGCGAAAGATCTAACGTCGCGGCGATTCATTTGAAGGCTTGCGCCACCTACGATCATCCTTCTTGGTTGTCTGCCTGGGCACTCGGCTGTCTGCCCTGTTGTTCAGCTACCTGTAGGACACAAAAGTCTACCATCGTGGTGCACGTGAAAAGAACTCCTTTGTCTCCACATAAACGAAGTCTATTTCTCAAACTCTTTCGACAAAGAAAGTCTTTGTGAGGGAAGCACATCGGTAAAGTGCCTCCCAGTAAGTATGGAAATCCTGCAATTAAATTCGGTCTAATAAGTCCCCGTGAACAAAACAGTAGTCTATAGCAAACCAAACCAAACCAAAACTTGCAATTAATTTAATGAAATCGGCGAGGTTCTTGATCATTGTGAAAATCAAAATTTTTAACCCTCTCCTTCGCTTACATGTAAATGAAAGAAACATTTCATTTTGTGAGTTGTTATACTAAAGAGGATAGTGGATGCTGCAGCGCATCTCAATTAGTTATAAACTCTTTTAAGTTTTCAGTTCAACGCAACGCGTTAAACGCATTCTTGTGATAGTTTTTCATCTGTCACTGTATTACATCTAATTTTGTAAAATGAATTAAATTTTGGAAGTGAAGTACCGTTGTGTAAATTGGAAGATAGTATAAAAGTTTACGAAAATGTGATTTCGTAGAGAACCTTGCAATTCATTTAATGCATAATAGGAGACTCTTGACCTGTGCAAAAATTAGGGTTTTTAACACTCTCGCTTGCTTATATGTAAATGAAAGAAACATTTCATTTTGTGAGTTGTTATACTAAAGAGGATAGGGGATGCTGCAACGCATTTTAATTAGTTATAAACTCTTTGAAATTTTCAGTTCAACACAACGCGTTGAACGCATTCTTGTGTGATAACTTTTGATCTATCACAGTATCACATCTAATTTCGTAAAATGAATTTTGGAAAGGAAGTACAGTTGTGTAAATTATAAATGTTTATGAAAATGGGATTTCGTAGGGAACTTTGCAATTCATTTAATGTATAAGGTGATCAGTGTGAAAATCAAGATTTATAACACTCTCACACGATGCGAATGGAAGAAAAATCTCATTTTGCGAGTTGTTATATTTAAGAAGATAGTGGATGCTGCAAAGAGTTTTAATTAGTTATAAATTCTGTTAAGTTTTGAGTTTAGAAAATCTGTACACTTATCTATTCAAGAGGTGTAAATCAATAAAATTAAATTTTTTATGACATCCGCGACAATTTTTGAGAAACTATTTTTTTATGAAACTTAATAGGTAAAATGCTTGTTAACTTTTAAATTCTCTTAAATTCTCTCTGTTTCTTAATTTTTCTTAGAGTCTCGCAAAAAAATTACAAAACCCTTTTAATATACATTAAAAAATATCAAAAAATGTTTTAAACATATTTTAAGCAATAAATATGTGTTAAGTAATAATAAGTCTACCTTCCCCTTAGAATGGTATTTAGATCATGCAGAAAAACATAATTTGTTCATTATGATCCTATTAAGTGAAATACCTGAAACGAGGCTTGAAAGACTTTGGGAAGGGGTAGCAAATGCATATTTCGAAAAATCAAGTTTGTAGAATATAAATGTTATATTTATTTTAACATTTTACACCTTTAAAAATGGCATCTAAAAACTGTTTGTAGTAAGGAGATAAAAATCAAATAAAAAAAAGTATTGTTTCTGTATTCACTTCTTCAGTTATCTGAAGCATCAGTTTTTCAATCTTGTCTCACCAACAGTTATAGAGAACTCAATCAAATTTATAGCCACTCCTAGAAGTACAAAAAGTGTTAATGAAGATAAAAGTTTCTTGAAAAATTAATTTCTGTTTTATCATTCTATATTTCATTTCTATTACATTACATTCATATAACACTGCTATCCACAATTATTATTCAATTTGAACACTGAATTTCTAACTAAAGCACAGATCTCACTTTGTGTTGCATATGCACTTCTTCAAACTTAAATACAGCAGTATGTCTAGATTTCTTCTGCGTCTTACTTACACGTTATTACCAAACACCTTTCTCTGATAGAATGAAATCTTATAAAGAAAATGCATTAAATCTTATTACACCCCATAAGAGCTGAGAATTGTATACAAGGTCTTCCATTACACACAAGTCATTTCATAGTACCCGAAACCATTCATTGGCTTCAAGACAACAGATAACAAACATGAAGGACTTTAAAAATGGGATCAGCTTTAGAATGACATTAACCCATATTGTACCACACCAACTAAATATTTCTGTAAGTTATTAAAACTTTATCCATATCATTAATATGGTGTAACTAAGTATATAAAACCAAAATTTTGAAAAAATATTTTTAATTTTTTATGTAATTGGCTGTCCTATGAATAAGACAACGGTCCATTACAGTACTAAAACTTAACAAATATCACTTACATTGCATTAGGCTGATTCATAGATGAAATTTGGGGAAACAGTCAACACAAAGTCCAACATTACCATATAAGCATACTGTTGTTGGTTTTCTCTTGCAGTTACTGAACTGGCAGTAAGAGAGTAAGTTTATCTTGCAAAAAATCTCCAGTTTTCTGAATAGAATAGATATCTATTTACCCCTTGTTGTGTCCAGGTGTGTGAACAGGTGTTTGAACTGGTTTTCGTTGAAAGATA
>CM063505.1:89784885-89809885 GCA_032207245.1 Pardosa pseudoannulata | reverse complement strand
ATGTCGAAAATTGTATGTGACAACCACTTTGAAGACATGAACGGTTTGGCGGAATTGTACGTGCAAACCGCTTAGAGGATTAATTAATGTGCAACATGCGATGTTGCTTCTTTCATACATTTGGGAAACCCTACGTTTTTTCCTTAACTATATTCCTGTTCGAAATAAATTATTTGCTTATCCAATTTCTTTATTGATAATCTCTAAATAAGTGTATTATAGATATATTTCTACTTCTTTCATATATTTGAAACTCAGCGTTGGCTAACTACACTTTTACTACACTCGTACTTCATAGAAAATTTATTTTTATGTGGTTTTATTGGTATTATTTTTAATTATTGAATAATAAACTTTTTTCTTACTTTCATGATGTTTTGAAGACGATGCATTTGCTTCCAAACTGTACTTCTATTTTGCATAATTTTTTTCAATGGTTTTTATTAACAGCTTTATTTAATGTGCAGTATGCAGTATTACTTTTTCTTCATATATTTGCAAAAATATTTATTTGGCCTCATATATTTGGCTGCAAATGAATATATGATACATATTTTCCTACTTTTTTTACATATATTTTATACTTTTTATATATATACTTTCTTACATATATTTGAAAAACAGTGGAATGGCTAGCTACACTCCTATTTTATACAAATTAATTCTTATCATGATTTTTTACAGGAAGCTTTTTTAAAATTATTAGGTAATAAATTTTACTTTCATGATATGTTTTCAAAGTGAACATTTATTCCCAAACTGTAATCATATTTTATATGAAAAAAATTCTTTTCAAAATATTTTACTGACAGCCATAATTTATGTGTAATATGCGATGTTGTTTCTTCATTTATACATTTGTAAAACAGTGTATTTGTTCTGTAACTACACTTCTATTTCAAGTAAACTATTTGCTTATCAAATTTCTTTAGTAACAGATGCTTTTAAAGATTGAGTAACACACATTTTCTTATTTTTTTTTCTATATTTAAAAAACGATGTATTTGCTAGTTATACTTCTATTTCATATGAATTAATTTTTGTCGTGCTGTTTTCTTTTTTGTACTGATAGTGCTTTAAATTATTGAATAATAATCTTTTTTCTTACTTTTATCATATGTTTTCAAACCAGTGCATTTTTTCCCAAACTATATTCCTATTTTATAGAATATAAATTCTTTTTAACTGTTTTTATCAAGAGTCTTAATTAATCTCTAATGTACGATATTTTTTTTCTTCATATATTTTCAAAAAATGCATGTGTTCATTAATTATACTTCTATTATAAATAAATTAATTGGTTATCAAATTTCTTTATTGACAATATTTCTTAATGAACATACGATACATATTTTCCTACTTGTTTCATGCATTTGAAAAACAATGTATGAGCTAGAAACACTCCCTATTTTATATAAATTTATTCTTATTATGTTTTTATTGGCAATTTTTTAATTATTAGATAAGTTAATTTCTTTCTTTCACCATATGTTTTCAAAACGATACATTTGATCTCAAACTATACTCTTATTTTATACTTATAAACATTTCTTTCATGAGTTTTTATTGACAGCCTTAATTAATGCACAATATACGATGTTGTTTCTTTCATCATATATTTACCAAACAATTTATATGTTCATTAACTATACATCTATCTCTAAATAAATCATTTTCTCAAAATTTGAACTGGCATACTTTATAAATTAACCCCTTAATGTACAGTTTAAAAAAAAGCCGGTAAAAAATCAATTTTTTAAGTAAAAAACACAATTTAGAACGTTGTCTTGCCAAGAAAATTACAAAAATTATCAAAATTTTTATTGCAATTTTGGATTTTGATAACATTGCAGAAAATAGTCGACTATTGTAATATTCGACTATTACTACACAAGGAACAGATAAGTAGTAAGTGATAAGTAGAAAATATATATATATTTTATACTTGAATAAGTAAATATTATAGCTTACAATACAATGTAAATGATAAATGTCAATAAAACGATTTTTGTTTTGCTTTCACATTGTTATTTTCAATACTTGATTGCATTCGAGTGTGAAAAATTATAGCAACATTAACATAGCGCCGCTCGAATTATCTGGTGTGAGCACAGTTTAACGCGCTCGAGAAACTCGAAGCACGTTAAGGGGTTAATGTACAATATACTTCCTCCAACTTTTATCATAAACTTAAAAAATAATGTATTTGGTAGCTACACTTCTTTTTCTTATATAGTGGAATACCTCTTATTATCTTACCTACATTATTCGATTTCCGCATTGATAGTTCTATTTATTTGGTTCCGAATTAATCTCCATAGATCCCCTATTGTGCTAGCATTCATCGCTCTATAATTATTTATTTTTCCGTGTTTACACAGTCAGAAAATATGGGTACCTCTCTTCGTCTTTCCGGAAGTACTGTTTTTGTGGAATTTAGGAGAAATGAGAGCATAATTTTTTGTATTACTAAGAATGTTTCAAGGTCATAAAAACTAAGAAATTTTTGACTTATCAGGGTATTTTCCTAGACGTGTAGAAAGTTAATAACATACAACTAGAGCAGTTACAAAATGATTGACTATGCACAGACAAGAATCAGTATCACGATATAGGGCAGGAGAAGACAAAAACGAGTCTTTTTCAGTGTCAAGTTTTTCTGAAGCCTATAAAGCTCTGTCAAAATTTAAATTATTTATATAAGTTATTTATATATGTTATAATTATATATATATTTTCACATGTAAAAGCAATATAACACATAATCTTTTGCATTCATTCAATCAACTTGTAAAAGGAATTTGAAAATATATTTTAAATGTTTACAGTGTCACTCTAGTTTAAGTCCTATTTCATAAAATATTCAATGCTATAAATTAGTCTTGTAAATATCTAATTCATTCATAGTCAGACGTTTTATATTATTTCTGCATCATTGTTTTTATTCATCGTTTTTCTGGATTCCCCGTTTTCCGTTTCCTTCCCCTTTCAATTAAAATCGGCAAATAGAGAATCCATTGTAAATTGCCTTTTGGATCAGGCTTTTTTTTCTGTTGGCAAAACTCAAAACGTTATATGCAGTATTTTTATTTTTTACATATGTATGGAAAAATTATCTAATTTATTAACAAACTTTACCCCTATTCAGGCTTGCACCCATAGAGAGGACTGACGGCTTGAGATCCCTTCTGGGCCCATAAGTGTAAGCAGAGCTGAGGCTAATAGGTGTGCAGTGAACGAATGCATGCAGGTTGCAATTTTTTAGGGCAGCCGATAGAAAAATGTTACCAAACACACATGTTACCAAACACACGGATCCCATTCCTTGTAATTAATTTTTTTAATTATAATTTAATCTTGGTTACTTGATCTCGTTTTTTTTTGGTATGCTCCTTGGTTTTTTTCGTCTGTATGTAAATAATTTTAAAGTTTACGAAATCAAGAAGTATAAAAGGGTGCACTTTACGTGCACCTTTCGCCTGTTGTTTTTGCTTTTGTTACTGCCTGGGGATGCCTGTTGCTCGTCGTGTTTTTGTTTCAATATAGGTTTTTCCCCCATCAGGTAAATTGCATAATGCCACACCTGCCAGAATATTGAATTTGAAGCTTTAGTTTAGTATTATCTGCGAATTGTTTTGAATGTTTTGTTTAACTGTTTTATTTACGTTGTTTTTGAGAAATAAAAAAATAAACTTTGATGTTTTTGAACTTGTTGATCGTTCCTTTCAAACAAAAATCAACTAGGTACACGGATTGATAGGTGGACTACCAAATAATTCTTGCATGCAAGGAATAGGAGGCGGCTAATATTAGGCAGCCTCAAACTAGCCTGAGAGTAATGTTAATTATTACGAAGTATTAAAAACATTTCGGAAATACAAAAGAGTAAAAGCGTGTTTTTAGGATTATTTCATGAGAATGTGTAAAACATTTTACAGAAATAGTGAACTTAAAACATAAATGATGTAGTTGAACAGCTGGCGAAGAAAAAGTTAGTTTATAATTTTTTTAGTCATATTAAAAAAATTAAATTTAAATTCCTTTAACAGCACTTCTTAGTTTTAGTGCTGTTGTACGTTTTATGTCTTTTATTCAATGTGTGCGTCCTTGTCTTTATTAGCATTGCCCTTTACAATTGCGTACACTCAATAAAAAAGGACCGGACACAATAATAAGCCCATAGTTTAACACAACAACAGGGACATTTATTCACCTATTTTCAAAAGGGTTGATAAAAGCGTACTCACGCTAACTAGAGTACAGTTAGATAACAGCCTCTCAGAGCGTCGGGGGTCACTGATCATGAGCAATGAACTCGCTGATAACTCTTTCCACCCTCGCAGGGGAGCAACTATTTCGTTCTCCACAGCCGCATTTTTTGTTTTACGTTTTATTATGGAAGCACCATTTAACCCTTTCGTGGGCCATTTATTTCTCACTCCACATTTCCAAACTTTCAAAACAGAGCTGCTAATTTTATTCAATCTATCGAACAATTGATAACAGCACAAACAAATTCGGGAATCAGTCGTCCCTCGTTTCAATAACAAGACAAATATATTATACTGTGTTTTGCGCTTCCCACAGGTGTATTTTGTAAGATCATGTAGGTGGGAAGTAATCTTCCTACGGCCTACAAAAGGGTTAAGCGATCAACACTACTGTCTATGAGGGGCCAACACACGAAAATACATCCAAGCCTTAATCTAGATTCAAACCTGTAAAACACACAGAAGCACAAAATGTAACAACTATACAATATGGATGGCAGTGTTGTTTTATATATTTCAACCAAATAAGTGCAATAAAGAATTAAAATAAGAAATAAAATGGAATTTTGACTTCAATTATGTTTTTCGTTAATTATATTTTAGTATGACATATTTAATTTTGTAAAACGGTTGCAGTTTAGTTTTTTGAAACACACTCCAAACACACTCTTGGTGCGTATCTGCTCCTATCACAAATAAATTAATTTTTTATTAAGCATATATTATTAGACAAGCTTAATTTCAATTGAAGCATAATATACAATGCTCTCATCTTCGATTGTACATGAAAAGACTGATGTATTTTCTTGAATTATTTGCTTGTAAAAATGTTCTGGACTAATTTTATAATAATATTTATTTTTATAGTTCATAGAAATTTTTGCCACTTTAAACATCTCAATGAATGTAAACAAAATCTACATAATTTATTATTTTATGTTATATAAAAGTTTATTAACTTATATCCCTCTTTCCTTCTTATATCGCAATAATGAAAAAATAAACTCCCTACAAAAATGTATAATAAAATGTTCACAGGATCTCTTTCAAAGACAGCAAGGCAATATTTCCGTCAATAAAGATTTTTCCCCCTTGGAATTCCGTTGTTTGCATCCCATGCTTTATTATGTTTTGTTTTTTAGTATGCTAGCGCCATCTATTAGAAAACAACGTGAAGGTATTTGACAGATTTAATTTTTCATCCACTTCGCTAATGATAAAAAAAATCATGTTAAAATAAATAAATTAAAATTTTATTTCCTAAAAATAAATTGATTATAAATATTTCTTTAAAATATACAAATATTTAACTTTATAAATGTTTCACCCTTCACTGTATATACATACATACATACATATACATATATATATATATATATATATATATATATATATTATATATATATATATATATATATATATATATATATATATATATATATATATATATATATATATATATATATATATATATATATATATATATATATATATATATACATATATATATATATATATATATAATATATATATATATATATATTATATATATATATATATATATATATATATATATACATATATATATATATATATACATATATATATATATATATATATATATATGTATACATATATATATATACATATATATATATACATATATATATATATATGTATATATATATATATATATATATATATATATATATATATATATATATATATATATATATATATATATATATATATATATATATATATATATATATATATATATATATATATCGCACGACACAGGTCCGAGGTTTGATCCCCGCGCTAGGCAAGGTTGCGCAAACACTTCACACTTCATCCCTTCAGTGGGGAGATAAACTGAGTATCAAACATGCTTGGGAACTAAACAATGGAAATTCCGCTTTAGGCTGACCACCTAACCGGAACATATGCTTCGCACCCCAGAGCTTTTGGTTTTTGAAATGGAGATTAACAGCGTACGCCCTGACCCCATAGGGGCTGTTGCACCCATGAGTTTAGTACCATGAATTACTAAATTTTTTATTTTCTTTTGAAACTATAGATATTTTTGTATACATTTTAAATTGGTGATTAAAAATATTAAAACTCTTGGAGCGCATCTGCTCCTATCACAAATAAATCAATTTCTTATTAAGCATCTATTATTAAACAAGCTTAATTTCAATTGAAGCATAATATACCATACTCTCATCTTCGATTGTACATGAAAAGACTGATGTATTTTCTTGAATTATTTGTTTGTGAAAATGTTCTGGACTAATTTTATAAAAATATTAATTTTTATAGTTCATTGTCTGTCTTAAAGTGAAAGAAATTTCTGCAATTTTAAACATCTCAATGAATGTAAAAAAGGAAAAAAAAACTTCATAATTTATTATTTTATGTTATATAAATGTGCATTAACTTATAACTCTCTTATATCGCAATAATAAATGAAAAAATATCCCTACAAAAATGTATAATAAAATTTTCACAGGATCTCTTTCAAAAACAGCAAGGCAATATTTCCGTCAATAAAGATTTCCCCCCCTTGGAATTCCGTTGTTTGCATCCCATGCTTTATTATGTTTTGTTTTTAGCATACTAGCGCCATCTATTAGAAAACAACGAGAAAGTATTTGACAGTGTTAATTTTTCCTCCACTTCGCTAATGATAAAAAAAAGTTTAAAAAAATAAATTGAAGTTTCATTTCCTAATACGAATATATATATATATATATATATATATATATATATATATATATATATATATATATATATATATAAATATATATATATATATATAATATATATAATATATATATATATATATATATATATATATATATATATATAATATATATATATATATATATATATATATATATATATATATATATATATATATATATTTATATATATATATATAATACATATAATATAAATATATATATATATATACATACATACATATATACCATGACACAGGTCAAGGTTCGATCTTCGCTTTAGGTAAGGTTGCTTGAACCTTTCAGTGGGTAGATAAACTGAGGACCAAGCATAACTGGCAACAAAACAATGGGGGTTCCGCGGAACGCTGACCACGTAGCCGGAACATATGCTTTGCATCCCAGAGCTTTTGGTTTCGGAAATGGAGGTTAGCACCGTAGGCCCTGATCCCATAAGGGCTGTTTTATATATATATATATATATATATATATATATATATATATATATATATATATATATATATATATATATATATATATATGTGTGTGTGTGTGTGTGTGTGTGTGTGTGTGTGTTTATACATATATATGTATATATATATATATGTATATATGAATACAGTGAATTTATAATTTCTTTATTTTCTTTTGAAACTATAGATATTTCTGTATACATATTAAATTGATGATTAAAATTATAACTTAAATGTTTTTATTGATGCACAAATTATTAAAATATAATAGATCTATGATCGTAGGGATTAATAGAATATTTTTAAAAGGTTATCTTAGCAGTATTATTAATTTCTGCAAGTAAAATAAAGTTATTATAATTATTAGCGTAAATTACAAAAAGATAAAAATTTTCTACATTTTCAATGTAATAAGTGGTTCAAATTTTTAAAATTTGAATTTAAAATAATCTAAAATCTTAAATACTCTCTAATTTTGATATAACTTAAGAATGAATAGCTCTTTTAAAAAAAATTTCGTCTAGGAAAAAGATAAGTTAATTTACGGTATTATTAAAAGTATCGATTACAATTTTTTAATATTTCATACCGTAAAATATTTGGAAATTTGAGATTGATTTTTTGTCTTGTTGGCAGTGTGTTAAAAACTATTGTTTTTAAATGAAAAACTCAAAGACAAATTAAAGAAAATATATTAAATAATATTGGTACAAAATTTCAACCTTCCAGTTGAAATAGAATTTAAAATAAACTTGAGCAATTTAAACTTGACATATTTGGAGGAAAAAAAAAAAAAAAAAAAAAATTGTGATAATTGGACATAGAGATTCCAGTATTTGTTGTTCACGAAATACTAATCATTTATTACATTTTACCCTATTTTAAATTTATATAAAGATTAATTCAATGATATTAATGTAAAATTATTATAAAATTAATGTAATATTGCAGTAAGTTAATCTTGGCAGATTGCATTGCCAAAGACAGTGATCTGTGTTATAGCAGGGGGTGACTATTAAGGTGATTTTTAAAGGAGTGACTTGATTCAGGGACTCCACGGGGAACTTATGGCAATGAACGCGAATTAACAAGTTAATGGTCCATTTAGATGAAGTAGCGGACAGGGTCACCTAAGGCCAAGATATCAGGACCAGTGACCACCTGCAACGTCAAGAGGTTCCCATGAGAAAGTGATGTTGACTCCGGGATTCATCTGGAGAAGGATCCAAAATGCTCATAGCAAATAGAAAAAGGATTACACCCAATATTTATTCCTTAGAGCAAATCTTATTGGATTATAAGAACGATTGGGCATGAGAAGGAGAAGAGACGAGGGTCCGAGAGTGAGGTATCTGCGATAACCTGAACCTACAGTTAACAGAGATTTATGTGTTCCGGACTCCCTTTAGACATTCATCAATATATATTCGGCAGAAATGGTTTGGTTATTTATGGGTTTAATACGGATTTTTATATTCATCCAGAAATCATGAATGCAAATTCTTTTCGAAGGTATTTTTTCCTTATGTATTAAAAGGATAATTCAATGTATTAAAGCAATGCTTCTCCAACTTATTCAAATTTTTTAACAGTCCAGATTTTTCTAACATAGAATAGGAAAGACATTTTGAAAAATTGTCAATTGGAGTGTATTTTAATTAACAAAATCACGTGATAAGTCGCTGCGAGACCGACTTAGGAAACAAATGTGTATATTCTTGGAGCGTTCTATGCAAAACTGTTGCACTATACAGATAATCGGTAGACTAATGTATTTTGATAATCTATAAATGTGAAGTTCAAAACACTTGATTCGTTTTCTGATAGTTTCCCGAGTGAATTTCGACCAAGAGTTCTTTTTGCCTAGCAAGCCCGGGCAAATTAAATAATAGGGGCTAATCAGACCCTTCCATACACACACGCATGTGTGTGTGTTCGTATATAGTCAAACAATGCACTTACCTAAACGCACTATTGTTCTATTTATCGAAGGAAATTCTGTGACATGAATATATTTATTTGATTAAGGATAATGCAAAAAATTAAAGAAAAACAAGAAAAGATTACTGAAAAATACCAGCTATTGAAAATTTTTAAATAAAGAAAAAAAAGTTAAGCCTGTTTAAAAGGAAAGCTTTGTCAATTACACACAGAGCCAAGATTTTGTGATAACTCACGTCGAAAGTTCGAGAGAAAGCATTTTAATGAGGGCGAAAAAAAATAAACAAATAATGTGCTGCAGTGGAGAAAAACTCCGATATTCGACAAATAGGTTCCACGCTCTTTTAGTCAAAAGGCAGATGGTTTTAAACGAGGGCGGTGTGTATTTTTCAGATCAATAATGCAAATTAAAAGGGTTGAGTGAAACGGTAGAAAACTAGCCTCTCGTCTTTTTTCCCCCTTCTAATTTTTTGAAGGATGATTAATCTTTTTGTTTCTTTTTGTAAAGCAACATCGTTTGAATAATGGTGAAGCGAAACAAGAAGTAAACAAAAAAAGAAGAGAAAAGAAAAATCTTTCAAAGATTTGATCTAACAGAGAAGTGGTGAAATTAGCTAGCATTACGTCGCTTTCCGAAAGTTCATTTTAAAACTTCAGCAATGTGAGTCATAAATAAGTGCACTCATTTTGTGGTTTATTAACATTGAGGTGGGGGATGTCGGGGTTTTTAAGACTTTTTTTATAAAATAATTACGAATGAATGAATTAAGGTTAATGACACGAATATAGTTTTCGATCAATTTAAAGATATGCACTGTTCCAAGCGTTAAATGTTTGGTCATTTGGTTGTGTCATTGCACCTGCTGCATGCTTAATCCTAAAATTAAGACATTTTGGTTTTTCCGGCCTTTCCGACTACTCTCTCTGATCACCAGTTACTGGGTATAATAGATTTTTAAGAGGTCGTAATATCCTCCAGTCTGAAACATTAGGCTACAGGTAGACCTTCTAAAGCTCCCTTCACACAATGTCAACTGCAAACCATTACCACTGTGAGTGGAGGGGGTATGGATTATGGTGGTCAACGGTGGCAAACAAACCGAGAATAAATTCAAACTGAGCTACTCACTCGTTTATACCAACGTAGAATATTCTGGAAAATCATTCCAGTAATTTAGAGAATGTTCTAGTCTTTTCTAGATATAAGGGAAATTAAATTAAAAAGAGCTTCAGCGTCCGTGCCATGCTTTGATCCGTGAACCTCTGGCATTGCAGCTTGGCCATGACCACTTGGCCACAAAGACATCTGTTATAAATGGCAGTATTATCTCGTGTTAATCGATATTTCGTCTTAAACGTTTTCACGTATAAAGTATTTCACTGTATAGCAAAGCTAAATAATATCTTCAAAGCTAGAGTATTTTTTAAAAAGACTTGTAAAATATTCATTCTAAAAGGAGCAGACCTTTTTGTTTCATAACGAAATAAACATGAATATTATACAGGAGATTTGAAATAACGCAGTGTACAATGTACTCTTAACCCTTTCGTTCACCTGAACCTAGCAAGAGGCTCTTAATATATAGTGATAGAGAACCAACCATATTGGATTCCCTCCAGCTTTATGGTAATCTATATGGAATATTGTTCCATTTCTGAGAGCTTCGCCTTGGACTGTTTTTTAAACAAATTTTATTATAGCAAACAGATGAAAATCCTCTTGAGTTATGCGTGATTTTTTTTTAAATTTTACGCTGGTAAATTATCCCTATTTGAGTTCAAAAAAAGCTTTGACAAAAATTAAATACATTTTTCTCACTCTTTATAAAAATTTTATCATGCATAACCCTTGAGAATTTTCTGTTTTATCACATAGTAGAATTAAAGAAATCTTTAAATGTAAAACTGTTCAGAAATAAGACGTTTTCCTCATTGTCCTCATGAAGCTAGAGAAATACAACATGGTAAGTACCCAACAACCTTAAGTTATGAAAATAGTTTAAAACAATCTTTCTACCAGTGACACCTCCTAAGTACCAAAGTCGAGATTAAAATATTAATCTCTCATATTCGGTGGGGGGGGGGAAAGAAAAAAAAAGAATTCATGAAATTTTGTATGTTAAATTTTGTTTTCCTACTAATAATAACTTTCGAAGTATCATTTATAACTATTTAAACTATTTAAATAAGTGTAAAGATTAACATCTAAATGTACAGTCTGTTTTGTTTAATTTGCAGTTTACCATCCTTCAGCTATTCATTTAAACCTCATGTGACTTCAAACTGGATGTCGATCTCGACAACAATTATTAGCACAATATTGAAAAATTTATGTATCAGATTTCCTGAAGAAGCGTATATACAGAAAAGAAATATTTTGTCTGTGTTTAATTTTTGTCTATCTACTCATAAAACTTTTGAAATATCAATTATAAAAATTTGAAATGTTTAATTAAATAAAAATTTTTTATCTAGAAGCACTGTATTTTTTTAATTTAGGCTCTTTCAATACTGTGATTTATCAAAGCATCATGTGACTTCAAGTTTAATCTCAATGTCAGCAACAGTTGGTAGCACGAGATTTATAAAAGGATGTATCATATTTGTGAAGAAATGAAAACAGAAACAAAATTTTTTATTTGTGTTTAATCTGTGGATCACTACTACTAATAACTTTTGAAATATCAGTTGTAATAACATAAAAAGTTTAAATGAGGGTGCTTACCTTATTGCAGTCGAGATATGTCACAGACGAGTTCCGCGTCATAATGGTGTCACAAATCGTTAGAGATGGGAATTTGGTATCATAAATTCTCTGGCGACTTCTGATGTCATTATGACACAGAAGTGACCTGGCACCTATCTCGACTGCAATATGGTAGCACCCGAAGTTTAAAATTTACTTCTGCTTTGTTCAATTTGAAGTTCCCCTCTGCCCTGGTATTCACGCCTCTTTTGAGGCTCCTAGAATTTTACTCAATAAGATCATGCTGAACAAATTAGGTTTAACTCGCATATCTAAAATATCATTTTAAGTATAGCAAATAAGAAAATCAATTTTTCTTTTAATTTTTTCTTTTATTATGAAAATTGAGCAATAGTTATAAAGAACTGCAATATTGCCACGAGGAATACCCAGAAATTTGCTCATTTTCCAATAGAAAGTAATGCACGAAATTTCCTAGAAAAATCGCGTAAGGAAACTCGGGGTTTCCTGCTTGACAACAAACTGCAGTAAAACACTCCGGTTACTTGGATTGGTGTGAGACGAAAAAGTCTGCAAATAAATAACTGGTTATCGGATGAGAAACTTAAGATCAATGGAAAGAATAAATGAAATGAAATGACTGATTTTGTCTAATATGGTCAAGAAGATATATTTTTACCCTCTGACTGTGGAGGTAGATAAAATTTATGAGTTGACTTTAAATCCCAATAAACACATTAACTTTCTACTAAAAACTGTGTTGGACTCTAAATTCCTAACATAATGACAAAATAATTTTTTGACTAACATGGTTAAGAAGATATGTTTTTACCCTCTGACTGTGGAGGTATCAGAGAGAAAAAATTTATGAGTTGACTATTAATCACAATAAACATGCTAACTTGCTAAGAAAAATTGTGTTTTGGAATGTAAAATCCTAACATAAGAACAAAATTACAGTTTTTGCAACTCAAAATCACAGTTTAAAAGCTCTAAATTTACTCTTTTACCTACAGGTAAAAAAGGAGAACTTATATATACAAGTAAAACAGTAGGAGGGGATACAGAGCTTTGGTATACTAAATGTAAACAACCTTCTTTTGTAGTCATTATAATAGTGTGATGTAAGCAGGAGGTCGTATATTTACGGTATATTTAAGGATAAAACATTCAGGTTGTTGATACATTATTTTAATATACAAAATGTAAAACAGCATTCCTCTCTGGTCATTAAACTAGCCCGTTAAAAGCAAATTTTATTTTTTCCCAAGAAAGAATTTTTTTTTAGTTATCTAGTTATTCGGATTTAGTCTAGTTCCAAATAATCTGCAAAATTGGACTTTGCAACAAGGTAACTGAAACAATCTTGTCATTCTTCCTCTTTTAGTGACCATGAAAGCAATTACTACTATAAAAATTCAGTTGCCATTTTCTTCTAAATTTTATCCTCGAAAAATTTGATTTTAAAGAATAAATACAAATTAATTTTTGTTACCGAAAAGGATTTTTTTCTGAAGAAATAAATTTCTTTTGGAACTGAAAGAACAGAGGATTAAAAAAAGGATTTTTACTTTTTTTTAAAGTTTATTATGCACTGCCTA
Source organism: Pardosa pseudoannulata (assembly GCA_032207245.1). Classification (NCBI taxonomy): domain Eukaryota; kingdom Metazoa; phylum Arthropoda; class Arachnida; order Araneae; family Lycosidae; genus Pardosa; species Pardosa pseudoannulata. The sequence continues at coordinate 89,796,145 of CM063505.1, read as the reverse complement.
ACTGCAAAAATGCATGTTACAATTTTCTTTATAACACACATCAAGTGAAAAAGAAATACTTGTAAGGTACATTGTAACGGTGCATTCTCTCGATTATGAGGAGAACGACAGATGACATTCTCCACGAGGAGACAGAAAAAAAAATCCACGATATATCTATCATTTCACAACCCATCTGTCACTTGGTCAATATTTTCCCCCATCCACGTGCAAACATCCATTTCGCTCCAGATCGACGCGTCTAAAAAAAGATAGCACCGGTTCCAGAAACGGCGTGACGTCACACATGCGCGGGTCAAAGAACATCGTTGAATGGCGCCACGACTATCTGGAGTTGTGACGTCAGACCGGCATCGATCCTGCCGCCTGCAAGTGCAGCAGGAACGCTCCCATTGGTTAGGTACACCACGTGCTTTCCCGGGCTTCGAATCAACCCACGTTTTCATGGTTTTGCCCGAGGAAGAGCTGTGAATCAGCCACATCTCTCTTGCTTACTCTTTTTTTCTCTCTCTGCGACTCTTCCTCTCTCTCTCTCTCTGTTTTTTTTTTTACAAGTCGAGGTATCGCCCAAACTATGGCCCCAATATTCGCTCCATAAGGTTACTTGTTTTCTTTTACCGTTTTGTTTTAATATCTGCCAAGCAAAGAAGTATAAAAAGTAAAACACAACATCCATACAGGTAATAAAGGGCATAAGGTAGAACCGTTGTCTTTTGAAGCTCATCTTGAAAATGGAAGTGCGTTAGTAAAATATGGTGCTATGTAACTTCGTTTTCCAACCAAAACAAAGCAACGTCAATGGGAAAATTTTGAATTATTCACATTTTTTTACCATTTCATTTTCGGAATGTTTTGCAGAATGACACTATTAATCAATACATAGTTTCATACCTTTCTTCAGACTGCTATCTTTGTTAAACTTTCTTTCACTTCGATGCCAACGAATTCTTAACGTATGCGTGGTAGAGTCTGTCCGATAGAGTGAACTTTGAATGTCATAGTTGATAGTAAAAAACGATAACTTTTTAAATATTCCACATATTTTTTAGAAGTTATGTTTTTCACTAATACGTTGTTTTCGTTGTTGTTTTTTTCACATTCAAAGGAGTTGGGGAAAAAATCTCTTAGGTAAACGCAATGCACTTTTAAGAACCCAAAATTACACAGAATACTAAGAACAGTGTGAAGAGGAACATTATTGTGGTGCAGGTACCATTCTGCAGAATGCCGCAATTCTCTCTTTTTCTAACCTCAGAGTTTCACGACATGCGTTAGATTATCTAAATAAAAGTCTTTACTGTCTATCTGACGAAAGGTATTAAGTGTTTGTTCATAATGCTCCGAAAATCAAGGAAAGTATAAGCATTATTTGCATTTCTGTAAACGATACCATACTCATCATGAAGATTACTTAAATTATCATTCTTAAGCTTGACGAAATGTTATGGAAGCCTTAGTTGCAATGTTCTTCATAAAAGGCAAATGTTGTAACTCATACGTTTTTCTTCATAGTTTCGGAGAGAGACAAAAGTAACAATTCTGCCAAGCGTACTCTTACAACTAAGACATGTTTCCTTGTACTGACTTGCACAAGTACATGCTAAATCATATTCCTATAAAGCATTACTCTTTTGAGTGATAGTATTCAAAAACATACACAACAGTAACAATTCCGATAATGTTATTTCGTACTTAAAAGTTCTGAAAAGAATGTTTCATTCCTATATCATAAGTGTCACGGAAAATGTAATTTACTGATATTATTTTCTGTCAAGGATTTGAGGAACTAACTTGATAGTTTTAGAAAAGATCATTGGTTCTGAAGGAGATTTAACAAGGTAAGATTATAGCTCATTGTCTTGTTTTTGGTAATTAAGAAATTCATTATTCTAACAATTACTTATCAGGTCATAGTGAAACAGTAAGATCTTCTTATCTGCGATAATTACCCATGTTCATTTGAGGTAATTCTTTGTTTAAATTGTTTGTTGAACATCTGTTTGCAGAGCAGCATAAGAATTTTCCCTTGATTTCCTAATATTTTCTTGCTAACAACCCATCGAACTGTTTTAAAGGATACTGCCCTTTCTAAATAAAAGAAAATCCTTAGAAGGAGTAGGTAAGGGTTAATATTTACGGAAAGAGTCCAGACTTTATAGACATGCCAGTAACTGTATGATATGCTTCCCTGTGTTGCAATAAATTGTTCAACGGGAGGGTTTAGTCTTTGACAAAGGTGTTCCTTGTCTCATTGACATTGCGATAAAAAATTTATTAATCCGATTTTCATTTATAACATTTGACTGTATGCTGATGAATTCGAAGAACTGGTAAGATGTGGAATAAGGTAAAAAGGATACACAAAAACACCGTAAAGTATTGTTTTCGTTTCTTTCTTCATAGTTCTCAACAGATGAAAAAAAAGTCAATCATAACCGACAGAAAGTTAAAGAAAAAGAAGGAAATTCCGTTAAAAGAATCTGTTCTGTGCCTTCTTCTTTGTCTCGGACTGTCTGGCTTTTCGCCAGACAACTGACTGCAAAACAAATTTCATTCACTGTTCCACTCTGAGAACGAAATTGGCATCGGATCAAGATACTTTTGCAAATGCTTTTTAACGCGGAGGATTTGGCTGAGATTGGGAACTGAAGTTAAAGAAAGAGAAGTGTTTCAGGGATAACTTATTACTCGCTCGTAGCCGTAACTAAATGAGAATGGAGAGAAAATGTTGCCCAGGATAAAGAGGAGTATTTTTTGTTGTTGTTTTTGGAAGATAGGGTGCTCTATGTAATGAAAAGTTTGTCATAAGAAATATTACTTAAGGTTAAATGAAAGAGAAGAGAAAGTATAAATTTCCTTTTCTCCAAGCGTGGATGAATTTTCCCTTTCTACGAAATTTAATCAAATGTTTTTGCTTCTTGCAGATCTTTAGAATTGTGCCGTTTAATTTTGTTTTATCTGAATAGAAAGTAGTAAAAAACGCTTAAGTTGCAATCAGTCTTTGTATTTCGGATATTTAAATTTTTTTTAGTAGAATAGAAGTAATCAAAACGGCGATTCTGAATACATTTTCTCTATTTTTGACTGAAGTCGAAGAAAATAAATAACTCTAGCCGTAGAAAATATCTTTTTGAATTTTCTTATTTCTAGGGGAGTGGGAAGTTTTCTCTCATTATTCAGTACTCTTGCCGAATGATGGCCGGAAATTAGGATGCTGCCTTTCGATACTTTAGTTTGTGGGTTCGAGCTTCACTGCTGGTATGGTTAATTTTACCCCTTTGAAATCATCTTTAAACAGTAGACCCAGGTATAAATAGTCTTCGTTGTGCAAAACAATTTTCCATATTTCTCCAAACCAAACCAACATCCCTCTTCCATGGTGACCTTTCAACAAGAGGACTTTGAAACATATTTACCCAGAAAATATCCTACTTACAGATGAAGAATGTTTCTGGTTTCCTCTAGACTTAATAATGACTCTTCAAATGCCCAATTATCTTGAGATGGGACAACACCAAACGTAGTTCATTTCACAACGCATGACTCACCTGATTGGCGTAAAAAGAACTTTGTATAAATCAACAATGGCGAGGAGTTCTACTAACGAAGTTCCTGTTTTCTCAAAACTATTTCATAATTTTTCGTCCAGCAACAATTTTTCGTCCAGTTTATTTTTAAAAGCCCGCCTCCTTAAATGTGCTAAAAAATTATTTTCATTTCATTTTCAAACGTAGCACCACATGGCGCCCGCCGCTGCGATGCCACATCCGGATACTGATTGGTGCCGGCAAACCGAACGTCTATTCCACGTGCAGAGGATTTCACTGCACGCTGACACAATAGAACGAACTGTTTCTTGTTCGGTCAGTGGATTAAATTATATTTATTAGTTGGTTTTATCATTTGAAAATCATATATTCTGAGAAAAACATCTTGACAATTTTTAAAAACAAAACCAGGGATATGGTGTTACATATATAACTTATATACTCTCTGTAAAACACAATGAATGGTAAAATTTGGACTGTTCTGTTAAAATTCGTTTCTTTTTTGTCTAACAAAACAACATTGTTTTTCAGCGAATTATTTGAATAAATATAATACATCACCGAAATTACTTTACCACACTAAAACATTTCGCTTTATATTGATGAAATACTTCTTTTATATTTCCATGAAAGCAAAATCTTACAATATATAAATTTAAACATTAACCGTGTGCAAAATCATATGGGCAGTTAATAAGTTTAAAAGCCAAAAGTGCTTCAGAACGTAAGTCCCCGCTCTAATACAACGCTTAATAAACCGTACCTTCCGATGAATCTGAATGTCAAGTGCAAGAAAAATAACTGCACTTGCCTCAGTGCTATAGTATGCTATGCTTCTCCAGTAGCCCATGCATATAAAGCGTCATTTTCAATTTAGTGTGCAGTGCGTACACATCAGAACTTCCTATGTTCGTTTGCTTTTGAACGCACTAAGTGGTGCAGCAACTACTACCGCACGCTCTGCGGGAATATAAGCAAACAAATCAACATAATATTTGAATATATTATAAATAATATTTATTATATGCCATATAAATATAGGTAAACATAGGTGCAGAAAATTGTCCCTCATAATTTTGCCAGAGTGTGCAGTGCACACCCTGCACGTATGGGCCGCACGCCACTGATATATATATATATATATATATATATATATATATATATATATATATATATATATATATATATATATATATATATTGTATAAAATATTTTAAGAATTCTTCCAGAGTCAAGGAAAAGTAACAAAATTCTTTATTTCGTGCGAACGGTTTACAGTCAAGCTAACTGCTGTTCTGTTGAGTAGCAGCGTCGTTTTTATTTTACATTTGAGCAGCATCACTTCATTTCAGTTGAAATCTTTTCATTTTCAACATTAAAAATTAGTAAAAAAATTTTGTTTGAGTAATACGTTTCAAATTGGAGTGAAAATGTATTTTTTTATAAATATTACAAATATTATTTTTATAGTTAATATATAATTAGTTTTTATAATTAATACAAATAATTGCGTAGCATTTTAGGTACTGTTGAGCTACCAAAATCATTTACCTTTATTCTTTCTGCGGTTGCATTTAGGTGTATTACATAGTGTTTATGAGTTTGTTTTATTTGGGAGCAACGCCAACTTCTATCAAAATAGACAAGCGCCAACTACTACCTCAATGATGAATACAAAATTTAAAGTTTCTTTCCAGCGCGCTAATTTCTCTTACTGTCATTACTTCCTTAAACATTATACAGTCGGCCGACGCAACATCGGAAAGAAAAAAAATCCTTTATAATATTAAAATTAGCAGCTTTTCTGAATTCTTGGAACTGTTTACGCGAAAACTGAGAAATGACAGTTGGTTTTCCAGCCTAGCTCAAGTGCTGAAGCTATCAAGGAGTGATTTATGCCGTTCATTGTCGTCGCAAAGCTTTTAACGGAAACTCTAGGCCAGTGAATGAAATGGAAAACAGTTTAGCCAGAAAGCTCAGTGCCCCGCTAGAATGTAATTAATGAAAGTGAATGCACGTGATATAGTGTTGTAATCTGATGTCTGTGACTAAGTTATGAGATTTTGTTGTCCCTCTTTCAAGATGTGTCGCTTCTCTTAGTAGAGCATGAAAAATAAAGCACCGTAAAGTTGGGTTTATATTTTAAATGTGGGATCTATAATTTTTGTGATTGCACTACATCAATACAATGCCGATAATTGGATTTAAGGTATGTCTTTTTTTATCTTTCGTAAACTATTTAAAAATATGTATCATATGTAGCAAAACAGTACGTTGTAGCGTTCTAAACTAATCCAACCAACATAAGCATAGGAACACCAGAGAGATGTTATTTAACAAACAGGTTACTTCAGATGGTAAATAGTCTTTTAAAATTATTTTTAAAAGAAATTTCCAGATTGACTAACTTTCTCATTCATAAGTTTTTAGATACGAGGCGCAACCAGAAAGTGTTTCCCGATGTTTTCCCCTTTAAAGTAAATGTGATTAGCCGTGTCAATTTAGCATGCGTAACAGAACTATGACGTATCAATCATATGCTAGCTGGACAGGTCCCGCTTCGTGCCAGTAGCGTGGTAGCAGTGGTCCGAAATGGAAGCTTTAATTCCTTCTCCCGCCGCCTGCAAGGTTCGGTCGGTGATCTTGAATGGCACAAAAGCATTGCGCCAATTGAAATTCATCGTCAGCTCTGTCCGGTCTATGAGCCGAAACTGACACCTAAACACAAAATTCAAAGCTTAGGAGCAGCACTGACATTTCTGCTAAGATATCACGATGACGGCGACGAGTTTCTCGACAGGATCGTCACGGGCAATGAGAATTGGATTTCGCACTTTACACCGGAAACCAAGCAGCAGTCAATGCATTGGCATCATAGTGGATCTTTGGTCAGTAACAAATTCAAACAGACGCTGTCGGTACGGAAAGGGAGGTGCACAGTGGTCTGGAACAGGGAGGCTGGTTCCATTCACAGGCAGCAGAGTTCTACGACGGATGTATACAAAAGGGGATTCCACAATACAAGTCAATTCGGGTGGTGGCTATGTTGAAAAATAACTGGAACATTGCTGTAATTGTTGGCAATAAATATGTCCATGAAAGTGTGAGTTCTTTTTTTCTTCTAAATAGGGAAACTTACTTTCTGGATGCGCTTTGTATCTATGCTTACATTTATGTTCTCCACAGCGTATTTAACATATGCCAATCCTGGATCATAGTATATTATGCGAGTGTATAATTCTTGTTTGGATTATTACCTTTACAGATGCTCCAAAATAATTTTTTACCTACAAGTTAGCATGGTGTATTTCCCATCTGCCAAATACTACGGGTGATACCATATAGCAATCGAGATATGTCACGGGCGACACCACGTCTGAAGTAGACATTTATGATGCGGCATAAAGAGGGGAATTTATGGTACCAAAGTGCCATCTCTGACGACATCTGACGTCATTATGACGCTAAGTCGCTTGTGATATATCACGACCGCAATATGGTAGCACTCTACGTAAAATCGTTTACCTTTAGTTTTAAACTACTTATCAGCACGTGCAGTGACGCAATATATTAAATCATTGACTCAATTGCTCGGCATTTGTTATGAAAATTTACAAGTTTAGAATAATAATGAGTTGAAAATTTATACAAACCTAATTCAATAAATACTTGTTCAAGAGTTGAAATAACGTATAGGCTATGCCAATCATTTTTTTTTAAATATTGAGATATGGGCTTCTTTTCAAATAGCCATTTGTGTACAATGAGCCTGTTTACCAATTGATGTAACTGCCATTAATTTTCTACAGTATTTTAATTCCTCGTATACAAGCTTACTTACATACATTATTGTAATAATTGAAAACTTCGACAAAAAAGTTTAGATATTTCAGACTTTATAATTACGAAAATAACATTTTTGGAATTTTTGGACACAATCACAAACAAAAATGTATGTATAAGTGTGTGCACAACCGAGTTCAGACATTACATTAAAGACCTATGATGCCTGATAACTTACTTATGCCAGATATTCTGGATGTGCCTTTCATTAGAAATATTAAATTTATTATTTTCAATGTGGATGTACTTGATTTTATAGCATTGGCTACTACGAAGCCGCAGATATCTGTAGGCCATTTTATTAGGGAGCACCATATAGGCGGCCAATATTATTCCCTAAAACGTGACAACGGAAACAAAGTGGGTCTTTTAATCAAAGTGTGGTAGTTTAGGAGCAGTGGCTAAGAAGACTCTCCAAGGCTTGGCCTACCACCTCCATAGGCCTTTTGATTAGAATTTGTGATTTCAAGTAACGCTGTTGTCAGGAATGTGCTTAACCGTTTAGATCCAGTGTTAAGTAGTAAATGACAGTGGAACTAACCCTCGTATAGCTAAACAGGGAGAGTGAGTCAACCATCCTACATTTAAAACCCATTGTGTTTAAGAGGTGTACTTAAAAGTTACGTTTGTCAAGCAAGAATCTTAATTTAGGGTATAATTGTACCGGGGTATTTTCCCACGATGGTCAGCACGTGCATGCACAGCTGTAGGAGAAATTTCCAAGAAAAATTTATACTTCGATTGTTGACTTCGAGTTTAGGGACCCCTGCGGAGGAGGTATAGATCACGGAATGGCACAAGCGTAATGGTCAAGCTCGCACATAGATGTAACCGTGAGTTATGGGGGCAGGGGCTATAAATAATGTCAGCTTTCACAAAAGGGACTATTTTAATGAGATCACCTGCACTACCGAAGGGGGTGCAGATGTGGGAAAATTTCACCAAACAAGCGATTGGCGAGGAAGAAAAAGGGGCGTTAAAACCGAGGTGAGAAGTTGGGAAATAGAGTTAAGAAAAAGGAGTCGAAGTCGGGATTCAAGAGTAGCTGGACATCGAAATCCCAAGCCCTGCTCGCCAGCACCGACATCACGTGCGCCCGAACGCCCGGACCGACACACCGCATGAGGAAAGCCCCTGCCTGCTCCCCTGTGCCTTTACTGGAGGTAAAACAGATTTAACATATTCATGACTGTTATTTAGGCCTCAGTTAGTAGTAATTCAATATTTTGATTAAGGAATAACGCATAACTAACGAGAATTGTAATGTTTATGGTGTAAATATGAATATAAAACATAAATAATTGCTGGTTATGTTATATGGTGATCAAGTATATCAATTTGTAAATAGTGTACAGAATAAATGTCTTAATCCAAATATAAGGTATATTTTTACTGTGTTTCCCCCTTTGTAAACGAACACTGGTGTTAGTGTTGTAAGTATATTACAGCAATAACAGAAGGGTATCTCTTTTGTAAGCATTTGTGATTTTATTCTGTTTTCAAATAAAACCCCAAACGAAAAATCTAGAATGCAGTAATATACACATGATGCAACGTTAGTACGAGAACCTCAAACCTATAGCATTATGCAGTATTAAATTGAAAAGACAAATTGCTATTGAATAAAAAATTATATTTAAATCCTTCTACATCAGCAAACCACATGCAAACATAACAAGAATAAACAAACAAAAAAGATAAACTAGGAAAGAAAACCTTTTAAGGGTAGTAAGTCGTCTTTATAACATCCGCTCCGTTTTCGAAATCACTCAGCATAGAAAGCTCCATTTAAGAAGTTTTATGAGAATCAATCCACAATATAGCACCGATGCTTCACTAAGCAGTAAAATGTATGTTATAAAATTTTGCAACGTACAGATATTTCTATGAAATATCATTCAAGAGAGAGAAAAAAAACTTGAGCATTTTTTCTTATCTACATGCGTTTCTATGTAAATACTCTCAAAATTCTGCCACAGATTTTTAAAAACTGTTTCAGCATATTCTCTCCTCTGCTGATTCAATTTCCGAAAAAAAAGCAATTCTTTATTTCGCATTTCTGCAGCCTCTTCATCTGTTGCCACATCAGACTCGAGAGAGAAAGAAAGCAAAACTGCGAGCCTATTTGCGCAAAAAAATGAACCAAGTCTATGATTTATGGACATGTTCTTTTTTGCGTTAGTATCATTTTGCACAATTCCGAAAATCCTTTATTGAGCTCTCTTGGGATGGGTTAACTTAGGAAATGCGAGGCGAAATCTGTTGAGAAAGCTCCGATTCCGATGTTTGCTTGAATGTGGAGATATGTATTAATGCTTTATTTTATTTATTTATTTTGTATCGTTGATGTTAAATAAAACGGCGCTGTGTTCCGCTGTAGGCGGCGAAATGGCCCTAATTCGTTACACAATATGCGAGTGGGAGTGATAGATTTTACTGGATGAAATGGGCTGATAAAAAATGGATGAATAAAATTTATGGGTAGTTTTGAACAGTTAGGAGGTAAATTGGTGCAATCCATTTATTCTTTATGTGTAATATGTAAAAGAACGTGGGGAATGAAAAGGTTTACCTTAAAAGTTTTGGACAGTAAATTCTAGAATTGAGTAGGCTCCGATCTCATTAGTCTTCATGTGACAATAAAGAAGACCATAGACTTCTAATCCGAATGAAGTCTAATTGAGTAGTTTTTTATGTCTTTTAAGATTCAACAAAGCTGTGATAATTTACACGATGCTATGAAAATGAGACCAATAGGTTTATTAAGTTTTTCACAGACTAGTTTGTTTTTTAATTGTGATTTGTGATTATGGGTTGATTAGTTTGTTTATGAGTATGATGACGTCATATGTGGATTGTTTTTGTCATATTAGAGCAATTATAACTGTTCAGTTCTTTAAGAATGATAGAGAATGTACTCCACTGTTTAAAAAACAACAACAAAAACCTTTCTCTGTGAATCATCCAGTACTAAGCATATTTTTCTAAAGAGCCATGGTACTCAAATAAAGGTTAGGATTACGAAATTATATAAAACCAAAGTAGGTTCAAGGTAAATAGTTTCATGGAGTGTCTCGCAGTGCAAAATGTCCTACCTTAACCTCAGAATAAAATATTATTATAAACCTAATTTGGAGCATTTGTAAAAGCAGTAAGTCAAGCGAGATATTTGCACTTGAATATTATATTTCGATTTAAGATTGACTTAAGTAAAATACACCGCGGAGAGTTACTACTCTTGTCAAAACCGAGAATAAAACAACACGCTAAACAAGACAGCATGAGTGCAACACAATACTTACAAAATTGGAGACTTTTATGTCAAAGGATTTTGGATATTTAGGATTACAGTAAAACTCAAGAACCTGTCCAGTTCTAGTATCCTCTACCTGCAATGGATTCAGTCTCATGTGAATTTAAAATATAATGGTATTGCGGATGGACTGGAGAAGGAGGGCTTTACCATGACCTGAGTCATGGTAAAGCCCTCCTCAGACTTACCTTTAGCTATATTAAAAAATTTAAGAACTCTATAAACAGGACATTTAAAAACCCTCAGGTGTTCCAATACTAAGAACTTCCCCGTTTGCACCAAGTGTAATATTGAAGAGGCCACTCCGCAACACCTGATCAATTGCATTAATTTGGTAAGCGGGGATCTTTTGGTTTTGGTTTGGTTTGCAGCATTACAGTCTATTCTTTTGCAACACGAGGGCTAATGAGACCATCGGGATCTTTTGAGGAGACCAACTTCCATCTTGGATGTACTTAAAGCGAACAATTTCAACAAGCGAATCTGATCTCATTCAGATTAGAGAGGTAGGCAAGAAGAAGAGGAGAACATGTTCCAACATTATATTACAATCTCA
>CM063505.1:89729885-89779885 GCA_032207245.1 Pardosa pseudoannulata | reverse complement strand
CGACTACAGCTCGCACAAGTTTTACATTTTGATCAACTTTTTTAAAAAAAGTTTCATATGCATTTAATAGACGTGTAAGCAATGTGATTGTAATGTTAAATAAATGTTTTTTTTAATTTTAAAAAGAAAAAGTTGTCGATCTTGATCAGGATTTCACAATGCCTCTCCAATAAAATAATAAAAATGCTGTAGAAAATAATGGATAAGTTAAATGATATTTGCGAATACATAGTGTTTGTATCAGAAAATGCATTTGAAAAGATAGAGTATGAAGGGATTATTGATTAAATCGTATAAATAATGTAACACACCCTCTTTCTAGGTGCGCTACATTATCGTGGGACCTGCCCGCCTACTTTAATGGGCAGGTATGTTCGTGCACTGTCGTTGGGATGCATAACCGAAATTAAGGCACATCAGGATTAGACGGACAACACACATTTATTTACAATATTAGAAAAACAAAATTGAAGAAAATCAAATATCATAGTTAGTCTCAGAGCCAGTCTTAGCCAGATTTTTAGAACCCGAGCGTCGTCTTTCCTCACATCAGCACGGAGAGATGTTTCTCGGCCGCTGGCTCTATCTCGACTCTCTCCGCTGAACTCCAACTGCCCTCTTGCAGATCTCTCCCTTCTTCGGAGGGGGGGGGATTGTCTGGAAACTTGAGCCCTGCCGAAAAAGGTACAGCCTCCTTCTCCAAGGTTCTGCGAAAACAAACAACGACACCGAAAATCCTTATCGGCCCCCTTTTGCCGGCCGGCTTCTTACTTCTCCTAAGAAACGTCGTTTGGAAGGGGTCAAATGGGCCGATTCTGCCGATGTCATCAAAGGTTCACATTGTCGTGGGTGCACATTCCTTACAAATAATCTATAATTATATTTAATATGTAAACGATATTTTAAAAATATATAACCAACTTGAAAACTTATATTTTTACGGTAGCATAAAGAATTTGTTTTGTGATCATAAACTTTTGCAATAAATAAAGTGGTGATTCGGTAGTGCCTCTGTCCATAAAGGTAGTTGAATCCCCTCTCTCCATGGGGTTTGTTTGGCTATAAACCCTGTGAGACTAACCGAAGTGAGAAGGGAGCTGTTGTCGTGCTGATTTTATCAGTATGTGAACTAATTTGAAAAAAAGTATTTGGAGATTTACATAAGGTTTGTTAGGAAAATCTGGACTCATCAAAACTGCTGAAAATTCGACTGGGCAACACTGCCTTACACTATCTAACCACCCTTTTTCTAGTATTTTATTTCTTACTTTCGTCATGAGAGACATTATCTTCATTCGTTGAACTTCTGTTTAATAAATCTTTTTTATTTCCTTGCTTATTCTATATCACATATCCAAAGGATTAAAAAAAATCCTGATTAGAAGCCAAGATCCTCCTAAGTTAGTTTGAGTGTGAATGAAATTCACGTTTCATAGGACTGTTTGGCCCTCTGCCGGAGATATATAAGGAAGAATGCCAGAAACAGAAAATAAGAGAGAAAGGATATGTAAAAGTAAAAAAATCTTTCTTCAATAAATATTAAGATACTACTTGTGCCACATAGTTCTGTCAGCAATTTTTTTTTCTCTAATGAACTCGATTTGAATCAGAAATTCATGTCAAAAACTTTCTTTTCTAAGAGTTAAATGTTTCTAGGAATTATTCCAAAATATTTTTGAAAAATATTAGGTAATTAATGCATCCATGTTATTAAAACGAAATATTTTGATATTAAGTATGTATATTTTTTTACTCGCAATTCTTTGAGTTTTATATCAGGGGATGAAAACAGCTTCCTAATTACTAATTAGAGCAATCATATACATTAAAAATAATATTTTTAACACTTCAATGTTTTAATTTCTATCTAGTTTTCAAACCACTTCTTCTAATTTTTGTGATTTTATATTTTAAAATTTACTGTCTACGGCCTCCTGTTCAAATTAATAAACCAAAATTATCCACACTAATTGCTGATGACTTAATGAATATTGAAAATTTATATTTGAAACTCGTGAAAGAAATTTAGTACCGCCAGGATAAAGTTTCTTGTCTGGTGTACTGTCATTACAGCTGTTTCAATATTATGTTTAATGGTGTATTGGAGTCGTGTATATTATTTAGAATTCATATGACTTCTCATTGAAAGATAAATACCATTGTCAAAAGTTCAGACTTCTCAGAGTGGATATTTGTAAGAGAAGCAGGGATCAAGTAGAAAACCCCCAGGAGTAACTTCCTGCCTCCAGAGGTATCGTCTGGGAATTCGGAGAACATTACGATTATTTTACGTGTCACAAATAATTCGCCTAAGTTTATTATAATGATAGATGTAGCACGACCAATACATAAGATTTAAAAAAATATTATGTTACATTACTGTCCCCTCGATAGCTTATTTTAGAAAATTTAAATTTGTAACTCTTGAACGAAGTTCAATACCGTCAGAACAAAATTTCTTGTCGGGTGTGCTGTCATTAAAGTTGTTTCGAAATTATTTTTAATGGTTTGTTGGTAACGTGTCCATTTTTTTATAAGTGATGTGACTTCTCATGGAAAGATAGATACCATTGTCAAAAATTCAGACTTCTCAGAGTGGATCTTTGTAAGAAAAGAAGGGATCAAGTAGAAAACCCCCAGGAGTAACTTGTTGCCTCCAGAGGTATCGTCTGGGAACTCAGAGAAGATTACGACCAAGAGACTGTTTTACGTGCTCTAGCAGCCATAAGAGCGGCTCGAGTCTCAAATAATTCGTCTTCGTTTATAAATGTCGCAGAACTAATACATAAGATTTAAAAAAATATTATGTTACATTACTGTCCCCTCGATAGCTTATTTTAGAAAATTTAAATTTGTAACTCTTGAACGAAGTTCAATACTGTCAGAACAAAATTTCTTGTCGGGTGTACAGTCATTACAGCTGTTTCAATAGTAAATTAAATGGTGTGTTGGTGTCGTGTGTATTTTTTAGAGTCATGTGACATCTCATGAAAAGATAAATACCATTGTCAAAAGTTCAGACTTCTCAGAGTGGATCTTTGTAAGAGAAGCAGGAATCAAATAGAAAACCCCCAGGAGTAACTTGCTGCCTCCAGAGGTATCGTCTGAGAACTCGGAGAACATTACGACTATTTTACGTGCTCTGTCATCCATAAGGACTGCTCGAGTCTCAAATAATTGGTCTTAGTTTATTATAATGATAAATGTAGAACAACTAATACATAAGATTTAAAAAATATTATGTTACATCACGGTCCCCTTGAAAGCTTAATTTTGAAAATTTAAATTTGTATCTATTGAACGAAGTTCAATACCCTCAGTACAACATTTCTTGTCGGGTATACTGTCATTACAGCTGTTTCAAAATTGTGTTTAATGGTTTAACTTCTCATGGAAAGATAATTACCATTGTCAAGAGTTCAGACTTCTAAGAGTGGGTCTTTGTAATTTAGAAGTAGGAACCAAGCAAAAAACTCTTAGGAGTGGCCTGCCACCTCCAGTGGTACCATTTAGGAACTCGGAGAACATTACGACCACCATAATATTTCACGTGCCCTAGCCGCCATAAGGCCGGCTCGAGTCTCAATCTCTCCCTTTTGGGTCACGATACTTCTGCATTTACCGACTGAGCTACTTTGACTCAATTATTGTTAATGATACACAAATTATTTTTAAGTAACACAACTTTAAAAATAAGTTCTTCTTTAGAACCTTTCTTTTTTTATCGAATTTTTGAAATACTCCTTGTGCCGTAAACCGAACGGTTCTGATATACTCTAAAGTAAATATGTCTATACGTTTTAAAGAGCCTCATACTTTTAAAAAAGTGCTCGTGTTAGTACGAAAGTGTATGTTTCGATAAACCAAAAGTCTTTGAATATTTAACACCTGTATACAAAACTTTGAGAAACATTTAAGATCTGTGACATGTGTCATAAAACTATGAAATAATTCGTCTTAGTTTATTATAATGATAAATGTAGCACAACTAATATATAAGATTTAAAAAATATTATGTTACATTACTGTCCCCTCGATAGCTTATTTTAGAAAATTTTAAACTTGTAACTCTTGGACGAAGTTCAATACCGTCAGAACAAAATTTCTTGTCGAGTGTACTGTCATTACAGCTGTTTCAAAATTATGTTTAATAGTTTGTCGGTATCGTGTCCATTTTTTATAAGTCATATGACTTCTCATGGAAAGATAATTACCATTGTCGAGAGTTCAGACTTCTCAGAGTGGATCTTTGTAAGAGAAACAGGGATCAAGTAGAAAACCCCCAGGAGTAACTTGCTACCTCCAGAGGTATCGTCTGGGAAATCGGAGAACATTACGACCACGAGACTATTTTATTTGCTCTAGCAGCCATAAGGACGGCTCGAGTCTCAATTCGTCTTAGTTTATTATAATGATAAATGTATCCCAACTAATACATAAGATTTAAAAATAATATTATGTTGCATTACTGTTAATCGATAGCTTATTTTAGAAAATTTGAATTTATAACTCTTGAACGAAGTTCAATACCGTCAGAACAAAATTTCTTGTCTGGTGTACTGTCATTACAGCTGTTTCAAAATTATGCTTAATGGTTTGTCGGTATCGTGTTCATTTTCTATAAGTCATATGACTTCTCAAGGAAAGATAATTACCATTGTCAAGAGTTCAGACTTCTATGAGTGAGTCTTTGTAATTTAGGAGCAGAAACCAAGCAGAAAATTCCTAGGTGTGGTCTGCCAGCTCCAGTGGTACCGTTTAGGAACTCGAAGAACATTATGACCACGAAATTATTTCACGTGCCCTACCCGCCATAAGGGCAGCTCGAGTCTCAAACCCTCTACTTTCGGGTTACGAGATTTCTGCATTTGCCGACTGAGCTACTTTGACTTAATTAGTCTTGATGATACTCAAATTATTTTTAAGTAACACAATTTTAAAAATAAGTTATTCTTTAGAAACTTTTGTTTTTTATCGAATTTTTAAAAAACTCCTTGTTAGAAAGTGTCTATAAAAAATGGAGGTTATGCTTTTATCATATGATGGGAGAGATCAAATTATATGTGTATGCAAAAAATTTCAATTTGTTAAAAAAAATGGACCTAATGTCCTTTGCTTCCAATACATAGATATTAGGAATGTATAGTAAACATTTTGTACAAATTTATGTTAAATTAATTGGTAATGAGTATTTTAAAAATTAAATGGTCGGAGTCTTTACCTCGAAACCTTGTTGTTTCACAGCTTTTTTCATTTCTCTAAATCTCTCCATTTTAGGAAATGAAGGTAATGCTTCTATCACATAATGGAAGAGAACAAATTATACACAAATATGCAAAAATTTCAATTTAAAAAAGTACATAATGCGTTTTGCTTCCAATGTGCAGATATGAAGCGTATGTAGCACACATTTTGTAGAAATTTATGATAAATTAATTCGTAATGAGTATTTTAAAAATTAAATGGTCGGGGTCTTTACCTTGAAAGCTTGTTGTTTCCCAGTTGTTTCCAATTCGCTAAATCCCTTCATTTTAGGAAATGAAGGTAATGCTTTTATCACATAATGGAAGAGAACAAATTATACACAAATATGCAAAAATCTCAGTTAAATAACGTACACACTGCTTTTTCCTTCCGATGTACAGGTATTAAGCGTATGTAGTAAACATTTTGTAGAAATCTATGATAAATTAATTCGTAATGAGTATTTAAAAATTAAGTGGTCGGGGTCTTTACCTTGAAAGCTTGTTGTTTCCCAGTTGTTTCCAATTCGCTAAATCCCTTCATTTAGGAAATGAAGACAATGCTTTTATCACATAATGGAAGAGAACAAATTATACAAGAATATGCAAAAATCTCAATTATAAAACATACATAATGTCATTTTCTTCCGATATACAGATACTAAGCTTGTATAGTACATATTTTATAGAAATCTATGATAAATTAATTCGTAATGAGTATTTTAAAAATTAAATGGTTGGGGTCTTTACTTCTAAAGCTTGTTGTTTCATAGCTTTTTTTTTCCAATTCGCTACATACCTCCATTTTAGCTAATGAAGGTAATGCTTTTATCACATAACAGAAGAAAAGTAATTATACACGAAAATGTAAAAATCTCAATAAAAAAAAGCACATAATATCCTTTGCTTCCGATATATAGATATTAGGAGTGTATAGTAAACATTTTGTAGAAATTAATGCGTAATGAAAGTTTTAAAAAATAATGAAAAAATGTTTTAGAAATTAATTTTTCAAAAATATTTTTTTGATTTTAAGAAAAAAAATCTAATGTGGTTAATTTACTGCGGCTCCAATTCATATACGAACAAAATTTCGTAACTCTAAGAAAGTAATTTACAAAATCGATTTGTAACCTCCAATATCCTCTTAATTCTTCCGTTTAAAATTTCGTTCTGTTTCTCTGGAGATAAAAATAAGGCCATTGATGCTCATGTGAGTATAATAGTATTAAGCATTATCCCAGACATATGATAGTATTTGTTTGGAGTATTGGTAGTGAGATTACTTAATAGAAGCCACAGAGTTGAAAGGATCAGATAATGTATTGCGTAACTAAGCGAAATGCATTTAGCTTACTAATGACTGAAATAACTGAAGTCTTATGAATAAAGACTGCTGACGCATCTGTAAGTTTATTTTTAAACTAGAAGCTCATTGGTGGTTTCACCATTCATGAACTCCTAGCAATCTTCGTCACTGTAACCATAAACAATATTCTAGTAGTCTTCAAAGTCGTAATTCAAGAGTTTCAAACAGTTTACTTTATGCTCTGCTGCCCAGAAAATGCATTTTTCTTTTTACTCTATGCACCGTGTCAGGAGTAAATAAACAAGAGGAAAACATATTATATTGCATCGAAATGCAAGAACTCGTTTATCGATTTATTTTAATGTTTGCTATAAAATTGTTTGTCTAATATTTAAGTCAGATATGTTTTAATTAAAATTATTTGTCTAGAATATTGATATCCTACGTCAAAATTCTCGATAAAAATAATTTTCTTTACTTTAAAACTTAAGGCGGAGATTGTAAAATATATATTACAATCTGAAGAGCCAGAAAAACTGGTACACCTGTCTAATATATTGTAGGGACCCCGCGACTACTCAGAAATACGGCAACACGACACGGCATGGACTCGACTAATGTCTGAAGTGGTTCTGGAGGTAAGTAACTAACATCATGAATCCTGCAAGGCTGTCCATAAATCCCTAACAGTAAGAGGTGGTAAAGATCTCTTCTGAACAGCACGTTGTAAGGAAGCCCAGATATGCTCTATAATGTTCATGTGTGGGGATTTTGGTGGCCATCGGAAGAATTTAAAGTTAGAAGAATGCTCCTGGTGCCACTCTGTAGCAATTCTGAACGTGTGGCATGTCGCATTGTGCTGCTGGAATTACCCAAGTCCATTGGAATGTATAATAAACATGGTGCAGGTGATCAGACAAAAGGCTTACTTACGTGTCACCTGTCAGAGTCGTATCTAGACGTATCAGGTGTTTTATATGACTCTAACTGAGTGCGCCCTATGCCATCTTTGTTGGAGCCTCCACCAGCTCCAACAGTCCCCTACTGACTTGCAGGATCCATGGATTCATGAGGTAGTCGGCATACCCGTACACGTCCATCCGCTCTTTACAATTTGAAACGAAACTTGTTAGGCCATGCAACGTTTTTCTAATCATCAAGAGTCCAATGTTGGTCTTGACGAGCCAGGCGAGGCGTAAAGCTTTGTGTTGCGCAGTTGTCAAGGATACACGAATGGGCCTTTGATTCCGGAAGCCCATATCGATGATGTTTCGTTGAATAGTTGGCATGCTGACACTTGTTGATGGCCCAACATTGACATCTGCAGCAGGTTGCTGAAGGATTACACTTCTGTCACGTTTAATGATTCTCCCTAGTCGTCGTTGGTCCCGTTATTGCACGATCTTTTTCCCGCCGCAGCGATGTCGTATAATTGATGTTTAACAGTTTTTCCGATATTCACGGTACGTTCGTTAAATGGTTGTACGGGAAAATACAAATTTCATCTCTACCACAGTGGTGCTATGTTCCATCGCTAGAGCGCCGACTGTAATACCATATTCAAACTCACTTCAATCATGACAACCTGCCATTTTAGCAGAAGTAACCGATCTAACAACTGTCCAGACACTTGTTGTATTATATAAGTTCTGCCGACTGCAACACCTTATTATTATAGGTTCTTTATCTCTTTATTTGCCCACGCATTCCTATACTAGTTTTTTTGGCTCTTCAGTGTATATAGTATAGCTTATACTATGTATATATTATATTAAATTTTTTACCCGTAAATAGATATCTAAAATTCTGATTTTTCCCCATCACATTCTTTAATACCTAATTTCTTAGCCATAAGATGTCAGATAAAGGAATGTTCTCCTACTTCTCATCTTTCAAAACTAACGTTAGAATAAATGCTGATTTTTTGTCCACTTGTTACAATTTTCACCTGTCCCATGATTTTTACCCTCTTTGTTAAATCTCCAAATTTTAAAACCCATTCCAAGTGAAAAAATGCACATTGGCTTACATGCCGTCCTGAGTAAAATCGTAGCCGAATGAAAAAAAATAATTTTGGAAAAGAGAAATGGAGTTTATTGTAACATTATCTCCCGAAGGCTTCAGGGGTGAAAAACTCATTCATCAGAATTTATATGTGTGTGACCCAGCCAATCAGGGTTATTAAGAGTAAATCACGTGGTGACGCTTAAAGACATGGAGGAAACGAAACTAATTATATAAAACATTATATAAGAATCGCTCATTTAATAAGGAATTAATTTTGGTGTTTTCGGCTAGCCAATTTGATAGAAAGAGATCAGTACATATATATACATGTATGTGTTTACGTATATATACTATAAATTATTTTCCTATACTACTTATATTTCTGAGAATTTTCATTCTATTTTTCTTAGTGTGTACCTGCAATTTATATCTAATAAAAAATGATTAAACATTAAATATTGAAAATGTTTCTATCATCTATAATCAGATACGAACAAGTTATTCGCAAGCAAATATGAATACATATATACAGTGGCGTATCCAGAAATTAATTTTGGGTGGTGCATATTGATATTGACAACAAGGGCAGCTATATGGAAAACGCAGAAGGGGTTTGATCTCCCCCCCATTTTGTAAAGTCAGTTCTTTACACTAAATTTAACAATTTAATATGCAAATACACCACATATATACACACATTTTTATTTCAGAACCCCCTCCTAAATTCTCTCACAGAGGTGCCTATAATTGCTATGGAAAATTAGACTTCTTTAATTTAATATTATCATAATGTAAAAAACTAAAGAATACATTATATCAATCTAATTTCTCCGTTGTAAAACTATTCATGAACTGATATAATTTTTACCAAGTTATGAAAATTAGAAAATATTGCCATTTAAGAACAATAATAAAGATAGCATGAAAACAAAATCTTTTACTATATATTGGATCATTCTCTGGTATGATTAAAATATTTAAGGCACTCATAACTTCTTTGTGTTTTATGCACCCCCTAGATCCATATAGGTGCCTATAATTGTCATGAAAAATAGATATCTTTAATTTAGTATTATCGTAATGTAAAAACTAAAGAATACATTATATCAATCTAATTACACCGTTATCAAACTACTCATGAGCTGACATAATTTTTACCAAGTTAAAAAAAATTAGAAAATATGGCCATTCAAGAAAAATAATAAAAATAGTATGAAAACAAAATATTTTACTATATATGAGAACATTCTTTGGTAGGATTAAAATATTTAAGGCACTCATAACTTTTTTGTGTTTTATGCAAACCCCCCCCCTCCCTAGATCTTTTCCCCAAACCGAAATATTTCAAAAATAATATTCTTATTGTAGTATTATGGTATTTCTAAACTTAAAAAAAGGGAAGACAAAATTTAAAATTTCTTTTCCTCCCTTCTTTTTTCAGTTTCGAGAAAAAAATCTTGGGGCTGCATATATTTCTTTGCAGCCCCCTGCATATGTACCAAGTATATCTTGAGTACGTGTGTGGGTTTGCGTGCGTGTATTGTGCTATTTCGTTCGTTTGAAAAAATAATAAGAATCTACCTCTGATTAATACGGAATGACTGAAAAACTGATATAGTTTTTTCCAAGTTATAAAAATTAGAAAATATTTCCATTTAAGAACAAAAATGAAGATAGTATGAAAACAAATTATTTTACTGTATATGGGATCATTCTCTGATATGATTAAAATACTTAAGGCACTCATAACTTCTTTGTGTTTTATGCACCACCCCCTACATCTTTTCACAAAACCGAAATATTTCAAAATAATGTTCTTATTGTAGTATTATGGTATTTCTAAATTTAAAAAAAAGGAAGACAAAATTTAAAATTTCTTTCCACCCCTTTCTTTTTTTAGTTTCGAAAAAAAATCTTGGGGGTGCATATGTTTCTTTGCACCCCCTGCATATATACCAAGTATATCTTGAGTATGTGTGTTTGCGTGTGTGTATTGTGTTATTTCGTTCGTTTGAAAAAATAATAAGAAACTACCTCTGATTAATACGGTATGTGCTACATTAAAAAAAATTTTCACCAAACTAAAACAAAGATAATTTTTTATTTTTTATTGTTTAAATGCGTTTGCCCGAAGCATGGGGTTAAAAGAACATTTTTTTTTCTTGAAGCAAAGAAAAAAATAAATATATATAGAATGACTCATGGTTCAAATAATTTATCTCTCACAAGGAAAAAATCAGTGTTACAATAAGAGAGTATTCAGGCAACTAAGTAATGAATTTTTATCATACACTCAAATACACTTTGTAAACAAAAAACTGAGTTGTATTCCATTTACTCAAGATGCCTAATAAAGCATGTGTATAAAAAAGAGATGCCCCCCTCGGCAAAAATTCCGATGAGTAATAAAACGAAAAAGTATGATCCTGCAAGTTCACACGCACTCGAGGGCATTATGAAAAAATAAATAGATGCTCGTGGATGGGAGAAATTTAGACTTGCTCGGCATGTTCTCCTCACGCCCTAGACATAAAAAATCATTACGTGCTCAATTAAAAAAGTGAAAAAAAATCTTGATTAAAAAAAAAAACTTTGATGCTTGCCAAATATAGGCCGTCGGCCGGAGATATAGGCCAGGCACGTGTGGACCAATGTCGGATCAAGTAGCTGTGACGTCACCTCAGCAAGTGCTCCGCAGAATCTTTTAAGAGGCCCAATCCTGTCGACGTCAGGTGGGTGAGGCACGTTCGCGTATGAGCCTGAAGTGACCCTGAAAAACCTGTATGGTCACAGAGCGTTTTCGTATTGTTCGTACGCTATAAGGCAAAAACAAAACTGTTTCTTTGGCATGGGTTTCATTACTAATTTCAGACTGGTGTGTGTTCGGTATCAAAGGGAACGGTGATTTCTCGCTTTGTATTTGGTCCCAATTCATAAAAATTTTCGTTTGATATTATGAAATATTACTAATTTCAAATTTATCTTTCACTATATTAAATTGAGGGTGAGGGTACATTTCGCAGAGGAATTGTACCGGGAGAGGTCGTTTTGCTCTTAAATTTAGTTATTCAGTTAAATCTCAGTAGATTGAAAATTATTTAATTTTTTAACCAACTTTTCGTATTTTACATTGATATATATAAACAAATATATATATATATATATATATATATATACAAATATATATAATATATAAATATACATATGTATATCATTTTCGCAAGGATAAATAAAAAGTTAATTTTAAATCTAAATTGTTTTTTAATCAACCTTCCCGTTCTGTGGCTAATGTAAAAACTAGTTTTTATTTGTGTAAATTTTTCCAAAATCTGTGTAGTAGACAAGAACATTCGGCTTCGTTTTTCTGTATATACCATTATTTTCGTACCCACAAACAAACCATGCTGTTACACTAACCCGTACTAGTACGTGACCCGCGCTCCAGTATCAATCATCAGAAAAAGTACTAGTAAGTGTCCCACGCTCAAATATCAATCGTCTGAAAACGTACTAGTACGTGTCCCACATACAATGTGTTAATAAGTTAATGTATATTATCTCTCAAGGATATAAAATCCTAAAAAACGAATTTTAATATACAGAAAGTAATTTTTAGCGCTTAATTTAAACTCACAAAATAAACTTGTTCTTAATCAAACTTTTTCTCTAGCTTTTGTTTTATTATATCTATCGCATTTTGCATTGCATTAAATGCTAAGCTTATGCATGCATTTTTGAAATACTTGAAATAGTTATGTATGATTCAAATATGTAGCAATAGCTAATAACGGAGCTTCCACAGATGTTCCCCGCTAACTGGCATATGGCGCGAACGCAAAAAATATATTTATATTTTATTTAAAAAATTTTTTAGTGATTCTAACGAACTTTCAAGGATATTTCTAACCATTTATTTTAAGAACTGTCTGGCTTTACTTTAAATTACTTTGTTTGGTAATCGTTTCAAACGAAACTAAGTAGTCTTCTACAAAAGTGTTGTATACAACAAGAACTTTGATGTTTACATTTTATATTGCTTGCCAGATTTACACTATTTTCATTAAGAATAAAAAAACTCATTTTGATTTCTATTTTATTATTTCCTTTATTTATTACTTTTTGGCTGGTACGTCAATATTTTCGTCTGTTTTAGCTGTCATTTCAAGAAGTTATTAAGTAATTTCAGACATACAATTTAAATTTTTCATTTTCGCTCAACAAAGATTGATTGTTTTATCACGGGAGAAGGATAAACAAAATAATAAATTGTATGGCCAATAATAAAAAGTCGATCCTTATTAATTTCATTAATTTATTTGTCTAAGTTTACAGCTTCGTTTCTAAATCGAGATTTTAGAATTTTGAATACATTTTTCTTTCTACCTTCCAAAGCTTCATTTAGTACAGATTTTGTTTCCGAAAAATATCGTTTGCTTTCACTTATCTGTTCTTTCAAATCTTTGATTAAATCCAAATTTTTATTTTTCATGTTAGTGCTATTTAAGCACATTTCCGATTTCAGCTTGGTGAGATGATTTAAACTTTGTTCTATTTCTTTTAGAAGATTAAGTATTTTTTGTACTTTAAAATTCTCTTGGTTAATAATCCCCAATATTTCGTGATTTGGTGCAAAATCTTGACTGGAAGGAGAATATTTATTAGTTTTAGTGTTATTATCACCGACTAGAGGTAAATCTGTGTTTTCAAGTTGCGTTGTAATCAAAGAGTAAAAGCTCATACTGAGTTTTGAAATTAATATCGACTTATCTTTTAAAGCTTTTTGTATCACGGCGCAGTTATTCGAGAGTTTAAAACAAGCATCAGCACATAATTGTTTTGTATTCGCAATAATAATGGCTTGACTCTGCAAACTTCTCATGATTACACCAATCTTCAAAATTCGAATTTTTTTGCTGCATAAGCTTTCCCAGTCAGTTTTCTGCACATTGCCAGGACAAGATAACTGAAATTCTTTTTCTATGGCTACTAAATCTTTAGAATTTACAAATGGTGTTGAAATCCAGAAGTGGTTACGAACACTCTCATCAAGCTGCAAGATAGGCTGTTTGTTAAGCATGAGTTCTATTTCTTTTCCATGACACAACTTCGAACATTTTGTTTCAATTTTCTTCGCGAAATTCCTCTCCGACTTCTGAATTTCTACACATAATTCCTTTACGTTTTTTTCTAGGTCTGAGAATGCTTTTACCAATCCATCAATCTCGTTTTGCAGCCCTTCTAAATCTTTGACGTCTTTTTCAGTTTCCTCTTTCCAAACCGCGAACTGAACTTCGGCGTCAGTAAAAAGTAGTATGCTAAGGATTTTTACTGCAGATCTAAATATTTTATAATCACAATACCGCCTTTTAGAAACCAATATCTCTACTTTTGAATCAAAATCTGTTTGAATATGGTGCGAGGTATCTGTATAATAATTGATTGAATTTTTGATATCATCTACAGAATCTGTAGAAGAAATCCCGGTTTCAATTCTGACGGTTTCGAATTCTGTATCTCCAAGAAGTTTTCCAACATCACTTCTAACGACTGTAGCATTCCAAAAATCTCTTTCAGCTTTCGAAGGTAGAGACACCGATAATCGTTTCGCTTCCACATAAGCATCATTTAAATGACTCAGAATTCTCGATTTCAAATCATACAGGATTTCAAACTGTTTGTTGAATTCTACCTTCAGCTCACATGAGTGATTTACAAGATCTTTGATCGTTTCTAATCTTTCCTGTTTGCTCTTCATTTTAACAGTTTTCGTAAAGGACAAAGCAGACAGAGCTTTTGTACTAGCTCTTGTATCTGCATGAGAAGCTAAGATTTGAACCAGTTCAGTATCTCTATCAATGCTGTCTCTAGAAAAACTTTGAACTGTGTTACCTAATGTAAGAGATGAAAGAACTTTCACTGCATTTTCTTTCTGCAACTTTTTTCTGCTTTCCCCCTTAGATGAATTGTTATCAAGGATCAGTAACAGTTTTTTCCGATTCTCAGAACATAATTTTTCAAGAAAATCTTCATTTAAAATAAAAGGTATTGAGCTGAATTCCTCCTCCAAATTCTGGTCTCCATACAGTTCATCTAATTTAAAATTGATGACATGAACCCATAATTCAAGTTCTTTATAAATCTCGCTAATCTTAACTATAGTTTTATCTATCATTTCAGAATCATTAGAGATTAATTCTAATCTTTCCGCTTCTTCCATAGAATGAAGATAGCTATTTTCGGCATCAAACTGATTAGAACAATATACTACCCATTCTGGTATTTTTTGCAAAATGTTAGAATCATCCACCCACTCATAAAACATGATCACTCCATTCTCTCTGCAACAAATCAAGTTATTTGAAGACAAAGGAAAGTCTATGAATGAGCTGCAAGTGTTTTCGGATGTACTGTAATTAGGTGAAGAATTTAATAGAAATAAATCTTTGCAAGAATAAAGATTCACACATCCGTAATTATCTGCTATAGCCATACAAAGCCCATTTGGTGATAATCGGAGAGCATTTGCATTTTTAATTGTGAGGATATTTTCTAGTTTTAAAGTTGAAAAGTCAGACCACACAGAAAAACTTTGAACTTTGTGAGCAACAGAAGAATAAAAAACTAACCCAAGGACTGAATGTGCATCCAACTTGCAAATAGTCTCTTCTAGTCTTCTCTTTTGATAGTTTAAAGCATCGCCACTTAATGTTCCAAATATATCTATCTGGTACTTTTTCGAGTCGGATGCTAAATCACCGGGGAGTCTCAGTCTGATTAACGTGCAACTTCCTTGCTTATTTTGACTTTCAGTCAGAATCAAAAGAAACGTTTCAGCACTTTTCGCCTTACTAAAAGCAATTATGTCTTTCACTGGATTTGCAATTTTCTTCGATCCTAGATACACAAAATCAGACGATGGAAGCCCATTCCATATTTTAACCGCCTGGTTTTGGGCTGAGGCAAAAAGGAATCTCCCGAAATTGTCGAACTTCAAATGACTAACGGGTGTGTCGAAGGGCATTTCACAATGTACGATTTTAGGTTTGTCAAAATCTGTAACATCTATGAAGTACATAAATCCAATGTTTGTCCCAAGTACTATACAGAAGCACAAAGGACTTGTAGCCAAAGACACGATTTCTTCACTAAATTTAAAAGTAGAAAGAATCTTCCCATCGAATGTCCTAAATATATGTACCAAACCATTTTTCTTAGCTGTTGCACAGATTTGAGCAAGAGGTCCAACGAAACCTACACCAATTTCACCTCCGAACTCCGATCGAAGAAGAGGTTTAAAACTAGACTTCCCTTGCGTTAAATCGCGAAAAAATATCGACCCCTTTACTGTTAAGAGAGCCAAAAATTTATAATCTGGAGATAATAAAAAATTTTGAATAGGCTGATCAATATTAACAGTTTCTGTTAATTGAAAGCTATCCTCTGCCATGCTAATGATATCAATACAGCCAGTTTTGTAACCAATATATAAACCTGACTTGCATAAGATCATACTTGATATTCCTGGTTTGTTATGCTCTAACTTGTGTACATTCAGACTACTGTAGTCAATTTTTAATATTCCATCAGATGTTGCTACTAGAAAGTTACTTCCAGGTAACCAACAGGCACTTTGAAGATTTAGAATTTTACGATTGGGATCAGTAACATGACAATGAAAATTCTTACGATCACTGTTTATATTTTGAACAGAGAGTTCTATTTGGTTTTGTTCATCCTCTAAAAACAAGTTGCTTCTAGCATCTAAGGCATACTTCTCATCAGATATCTTCACTTCTAACAAAATAACTCTTAAATTATTTTGTAAAAGAACTTGATGCCACCAAGATGGACTACTTGAAAAATTAATATCTGGTATTTCCGAGTCTAAAACTGGAATCGACAAGAAATAAATCCTTTCTTTTGACTGCCATTTCCATATGTCGATTTCGTAACAGTTCTTGATTTGTAGAGAAAGTAAAAGTTCCATACCCACGAAATGAAGCGCTAAGTACTGTTCATTATTAGTCTGCTCGAGGATTGAAACTTTCGACATAGTAGGGTAACTGAAAACATGAATGGCTCCATTTGCTTTCCTTTCACTCATTGCAATTATTCTTAGTTCCGGGAGGCTAGTGATGCATCCGATTCGAATTCCAGGCTCAAAATGATATTGCAGATATCCATCAGAAAGATCGCAGGACTTTATGAAAAAATTGGACGGAATCAATAGTTTGTTACCAGTCACAAACGTTGGATTCCCTCGACATGCTCCGTGAGCCCATTTTAATTGAAAGTCTTTTATTCTCAACATATCATCACGATTTATGTGAGATGGCCTGTAAACTGAAAACCTTAATATTAGAATACAAATCAATACTGGTATATTTTTATTCTTTGAAATACAATAAACCTTACCTTTTTTAAACATTTAGATTTCTACAACTTATTCGTGCATATATTCAGCAATATGAAAACGAATAATTGACGTATCTAAAAAATCTAACATGTGAGGGGGGCAACTCCCCCTCACAATAAAAGAAATTCAAATGCAATAAAAGAAATTCAAAATAAATTTAACAACAGATACACCGACCCATTTATTGCCCCATAAAATCACCAAAAGTTGCCAAGTTTGGCGAAAAAATACGTGGCGTCTATAATGCATCTGTACCTGTAACTCTTTTTTTATATAATAAAAAAACTCAGTGTTTAAAAAAATTAGATATAACAAACAATTAATGGTTCACTATGGTTGATTTTTAATAATTTGGAACTGTTGAGTTTGTAAACTGTTAAGGGATTAATATAAATGTAAATTACTATAAATATAAATGTCCAGTTTTCAAGTCGTTTTCTTCAATTATGTAAGAGAAAATAATTCTATTACGATGGCGCATTGTGCATTAATTAAAGTCACCAGAAAAAGCAAGAAATACAATGTTTGGATGGATTACTTTTGTGTTTTAGTAAATATCACCAATATTTTCGCCAAATTTGCCAAGGGGAACCCAATTCTTAAGTAGTCCCATCACTATTTTTCGCCGAAGCCAATCCATTTAGTTTTACAAACTTAATAACAAATAAGAATTAGGCCCATATACTATGTAACAAAACGGTTTCACATGGAGGACTGGATACCAAAATAATATAAATTCAAATGTAGACATGGATTCTTTTGGATATGGCGAGATTAGTAGAAAAAGGTTTGGTTCCTATGCATAGTTTTATCGCCAAATTGGCAACGGTACCTTTTTCTGGTGTCAAATTAACAAAGCGACATAGATTATCAGGTTTTTAATTTTGATTGAATAGGAACAAGGCATTGAATCCTTTGACGTTTATCATTAAAGAAAGCTATTAGGAAATACATTTACCTTAAAGTTCTCATAAACTTGCAAAAATTCAGAGCAAGCTACAAAAATAAACTTTATAACCACTAGAAAATCAGCTTTACCTTGGATATTTCGGTGTTATATAAGTTTTGATACTTTTCTTTTATCGTTTTAACCTCTGCATTATGACACGGGAAACAGTTAACTTTTCTGTTGAAGAGCTAACCATAGCCTTTGGGTGCTACCATATTACGGTCGACATATGTCACTGGTGACTTCTGCGTCATAATGATGTCAGAGAAGGAAATTTATGGCACCAAATTCCCATCTCTGGCGATTTCTGACGTCATTATGAGGTAGAAGTCACCAGTGACATATGTCGACTGTAATATGGTAGCAGCCTTAGGGTTCTACCAGGATTCAGGTCAAGATATGTCACATGCAACATTTGCGTCATAATGACGTCAAAGAGGGACATGTTTGGTATTAAATTCCCATCTCTGGCAGCTTCTGACGTCATTATGACGCGAGAGTCACTTGTAACATATCTCGACCAAAATGGCAGTAGCCGTTGTCAAGGAAACATTACATTGACAATATCGGCATACGAAGAAGTATAGCAAAACACCATTCCGTTTTGAATAGATTTAAATATTTTTAATTCACCTTATTCAATAGATAAGAAAATATTTAAGCTTTCAATTTTTAAGCTACAAAAATTTATAAAACTCTTTTTATTAAAATTTTTATTTTAATTACGACTTTT
Organism: Pardosa pseudoannulata; assembly: GCA_032207245.1. Lineage (NCBI taxonomy): Eukaryota > Metazoa > Arthropoda > Arachnida > Araneae > Lycosidae > Pardosa > Pardosa pseudoannulata. Next base: position 89,761,228 of record CM063505.1, on the reverse strand, counting down.
TCTTTTAATTTTTAGCATAAAAAGAGATAAATTTTGAATTTAGTCTAATCTTCAATTGATAATTCATTCTGAGAGGAAATGTAAATCTAAAGCCACAGTCTCCTGTATAAGGCGATGTAGAAAAACATGGCAGCGGTCACGTGGCATATTTGAAACACAACATTAACAAAACTAAACTTTAAAAGGAAACAACAGATTAACAATTTAAAGTATTATTAAAATAAAATTAGCATAATAATCTTCATTTTTTACGTTTTTTAAAAAATAAATAACAGATTAGTAATATTTATATGTGTCAACAAAGTAAACAATATATATCATTTTAATAAGCACTAATATTATGAAGAATCTAACATGTGAGGGGGGGGTTCCCCCCCTTGTGCAGAGAACAAAATAAAAATGTTCCAAACCAATTAACTTAGAATATCCTCATACATTTTAACTATTTCAAAACCAAAATAACTGCACCCGTCTTAACTAAATCCCAGAAAATGATAAGAACAAAAACAAAATGTTCCAAACCAAAGCATCTTGTTTGGTTTAGAATATTTTGATACTTTTTAACAATTTCAAAACCGAAATAACTAAATTAACTAAATCCCAGAAAATGATAAGAGCAAAAACAAAATGTTCCAAACCAAAGCATCTTGTTTGGTTTAGAATATTTTGATACTTTTTAACAATTTCAAAACAGAAATAACTTACTCGTCATAACTAAATCCCAGAAAATGATAACAACAAAAACAAAATGTTCCAAACCAAAACTTCTCGTTTGGTTTAGAATATTTTGATATTTTTTAATAATTTCAAAACCGAAATAACTTCACTTGTCATAACTAAATTAACTAAATCCCACTAACCAAATACATAAAAAAAAACTCAAATTCGGAATTTCATCATCCCCACAAACGTTTTGAATGAAATGCAAATCCAACCTCAGGTCTAAGAATTTCCTGATATTTCTTCACAATGCTACAAATAGTTAAAACCAAAATAAGAACATCCGCCATAACTAAATACAAAAAAAAACTTACCTACCTAGGAGACAACCTACTAATCCAAGTCTGGGACGAAAAGAATATTTAGAACAGAAAATTTGCATAGATAGCCGGGTAATGACGTCAAAAATCACGTGCACCAATAGCTTCCATATTCCCCTCTCATAGTTAGGGCATATACAGCAACCTAGTCATCTCCCCAAAAATCGCCAAGTTTGCCACACAAAATCGCCAAGTTTGGCGAGAAAAAAACCCGGCGGCTATAATGCATATGTACCTTAATTAACAAAAATTATTAAAATTAACAAAGCGACATGGATTATCAGGTTTTTAATTTTGATTGAATAGGAACAAGGCATTGAATCTTTTAACGTTTATCATTAAAGAAAGATATTAGGAAATACATTTACCTGAAAGTTCTCATAAGCTTGCAAAAATTCAGAGCAAGCAACAAAAATAAACTTTATAACCACCAGAAAATCAGCTTTACCTTAGATATTTCGGTGTTGTATAAGTTTTGACACTTTTCTTTTATCCTTTCAACCTCTACATTATGACACGGGAACAGTTAACTCTTCTGTTGAAGAGCTAACCATAGTCGTTGGGTGCTACCATATTCAGGTCAAGATATGTCACAGGCGACATTTGCGTCATAATGACGTCAAAAGGGCACATGTTTGGTATTAAATTCCCATCTCTTGCAACTTCTGACCTCATTATGATGCAAAAGTCACCTGTAACATATCTCGACAGCAAAATGGCAGTACCCGTTGTCAAGGAAACATTACATTGAATCTTTTGACTTTTATCATTAAAGAAAGCTATTAGGAAACACATTTACCTTAAAGTTCTCATAAGCTTGCAAAAACTCAGAGCAAGCTACAAAAATAAACTTTATAACCACTAGAAAATCAGCTTTACCTTGGATATTTCGGTGTTATATAAGTTTTGACACTTTTCTTTTATTCTTTTAACCTTTGCATTATGATACGGGAACAGTTAACTCTCCTATTGAAGAGCTAACCACAGCCGTTGGGTGCTACCAGGATTCAGGTCAAGATATGTCACAGGTGACATTTGCGTCATAATGACGTCAAAGAGAGAAATGTTTGGTATTAAATTCCCATCTCTGGCAGCTTCTGACGTCATTATGACGCGAGAGTCACTTGTAACATATCTCGACCGCAAAATGGCAGAAGCCGTTGTCAAGGAAACATTACACTGACAATATCGGCATACGAAGAACTATAGCAAAACACCATTCCGTTTTGAATAGATTTAAATATTTTTAATTCACCTTATTCAATAGATAAGAAAATATTTAAGCTTTCAATTTTTAAGCTACAAAAATTTATAAAACTCTTTTTATTAAAATTTTTATTTTAATTACGACTTTTTCTTTTAATTTTTAGCATAAAAAGAGATAGATTTTGAATTTAGTCTAATCTTCAATTGATAATTCATTCTGAGAGGAAAGGTAAATCTAAAGCCACAGTCTCCTGTATAAGGCGATTTCACGCAGTAGGGCAAATTCTCAAATTATGACAATTCTGGCTTTAGTTTCAAACGGAAGGACAGTTTATTGTTTGTCTATTGGCTGTTGTAAACATGAAAATGGATGTGAAGGGCATTATAGTAGTTCGTGACCTTGCGACAAATTGCCTTATACCTCACTAAACTCAGATTAAAAAAAATATAATATAGGAATTATTATCTTGCTATGTGGCAGCAACATGAAACTTTTGTAAATACTAACCATTTTGCTGTAAGCTTAAGTGACTCATATTATAATAGTATATTATAATTCATTAAGGAAATCATATTCGTAGAGTTCATTACTTTGTGGTCCTAGTAATTCTTTTGGATAGAGTGTAATCATATTTTGAAAGAGATATTTACTTTCAAAAGCAAACAGAGTATTTCAAGGTTTTAGAAACAAGCGAAAGTGGTAACATTTAAGAATTGGACTGAATTTAAGAATATTTGGGTAATACTTAAGAATAGGGTACCCCATTGGCAAATTAGATGAAATTATTGGCAATGTTTACTAAAACACAAAGATATTCTATCCGAACATTGCATTTCTTGCTATTTTTTGGCGACTTTATTTGATGCAGAGTGCGCCAGTGTAATAGAATTATATACTCTTAACTCAAATCACTCAGAAACCGGACATTTATATTTAAGGGCAATTATTCTCTCAACAGTTCACAAAGCTCCAAATTATTAAAAATTAGCCAGGCGTACCATTAATGGAGGAACCATTAATTAGATGAACCATTAATGATTCACTGTATCTAATTTTTTAAGCATTATGTGCATATAATATATAAGAAAATGATTGCTCAAGGAGAGTTAGATACCAATATAAATCAAAATATAGATACTTTGGAACTACTTAAGAATTGGGTTCCTCTTGGCAAATTTGGCAAAAATATTGGCGATATTTACTAAAAAACAAAGATAATCCCTCCAAACATTGTATTTCTTGATTTTTCTGGCGACTATAATTAATGCATATTTTCATTTGGTTTGACTGAAGAACAGGGTACCCTGCCAACTTGGCGATAAAGCTCTGAGCATGATAGAATAACATTTTCTCCTGATCTCGAATTGTCTAAACAATCTGTATCTATATTTTAATTTTATTATATTTGTATCCAGCTCTCCTTCCAGAACCCATTTCTTCTATATTAAATGCGCATAATGCTTAAAAAATATTACATATAATGCACCATTAAAGGATCACTATGGCTAATTTTTAATAATTTGGAGCTGTTGGCGGTTTGACACAAGAACAGGGTACCCCGCCAACTTAGCGATGAAGCTCTGAGCCTAACATTTTCTCTTGATTTCTGCGTGTCCAAACAATCTATATCTATATTTTAATTTATATTATATTTGTATCCAGCTCTCCTTGTGCAAACTCATTTCTTATATATTAAATGCGCGTAATTCTTAAAATAATTAGATATAGCGAATCATTAATGGTTCATTATATCTAAGTTTAATAATTTGAAACTGTTGACTTTGTAGACTATTGAGGGATTAATTTTCTATAAATATAGATGTCTGGTTCTGAGTGGTTTTGGTTATTTAAGTAAAAGTATATAATTCTATTACAATGGCACATTCTGCATTAATTAAAATCACCAAAAAAGCAAACCTTTGTGTTTTAGCAAACATCGCCAATAATTTCGCCAAATTTGCAAAGCGGTACCTTATTCTTAAGTATTACGCAATTGAGTATAAAATTTTTGTTTTATATATTTTGTTACTCATAGTTCACACATTTTCATTGCTTTTATATAGTAAGTATCTATATTTTTTGTTAAATTCCAGTATGATTTAGAAAATTCGAAAAATTGTTCTCCATACGTTTGCAAATTTATAAATTGTGTATAAATTTCATCGCTATTTTGATTTTATTATTTTAATGCTTATGATTTATGTTTTTGATGTATTTTTCTTGCTCTTATTGATGTTTACAACCTCCATCTTAAATGACATGTTGGCATTATTGGCGCCAAAAAATATTGCCAAAAAGAAAACAATAGGACAACCCAAACTGCATTTTCGCCTAAATTTTTAGTTCTAGATCATTTGTTATCTACTTTTTTCTTTACTTTTGTACTTTTCTTTCAGAATCTTCCTACTTCAATCTGCAGAGGGTTCACTACAAGAGGAGATGTACAAAGTATAAGTAATTATCTATCAAAGCTTAATTTATCATTAGATCTACAACGTACCTAAAAGCAGATGTCATTTACATAGTAATTTTAAAAGACGGTTTTGCTTATTGTTGATATCCTGTAAAATTGGAAGTAACACGATTTATTTGTAGAATTCGGAATTCTACAAATAAATTCCTATTAAATTATCCTATGAATTCCTATTTAATGATCATACTAAATGTATTTTTCATATCAAAGTTTCATTTATCATTTGATTGGTTGTGCATGATTATTGCCAAAATAAACTTAGATTTGTTAAATTAAAAATATAGTAGAGACACTAAAGATAAGTTTTTCACCAAGGTAGTTTCAAATACTGTATGTAAAGATAATTTTTGTGAACTGGAGTTTTGTGAAAAGTAAATTCCAGGATTTGTGAGAAAGATGCATTTTGTGTGTGTGTGTTTGTAGAAAGCAAATTACGCTTTTATGCTTTAAATTTTTATAATTATTTTAGGCGCGTAAAACAATGGGTTCTAACATTTGAAAATTTGTTAAATTAAAAAAATGCAGTGGAGACATTAAAAGTAAATTTTTCACTAAGGTAGTTAAAAATACTATATGCAAAGATAATTTTTGTGAAAAGTAATCTCCAGTATTTATAAGAAAGATTCATTTTGTTTTTGTTTGTAGTAAGTACACTTTTAAAAGCAAGTTTTCACTTTTATGTTAAAATTTTTAGAATTATTTTTAGCAGTGTATTCTAACACTTGAAAAAATATTTTTTAACACATTGACGGACTGTAGGAACAAGTGAAGTTCGAAAATTAACACTATATGTTTTTGTAATTTTTAGAATATTAGAAGTATAGTTTTACTCTTTCTGCTTAAATAAACTTAATTTTGATTAATTCAGCACCTTTAATTAGGTTGCGGCTATAACCGTCATGGCGCCAGCGAACTCTAGACACTAAGTAATGGGACGATGGCGGCTATAACAGCAAAAATTTAAAAACGTAAATGACAGGTTTAATGACTCAAATAAGCAATTTTTTTGTGTGCAACAAAGTATTTTTGGGAATTTTACACGAAATGTTAGTTTATAATCAAACAAAAATAAATAAATGACAAAAAAAAATAAATAAATTCAAGAAAGAACACGGTCGCACTACTCCCTTTACAACCACGTGCATACTGAAGCTGCAAGTCGTGTAACAGGCGAAAAACGAAATTCAATTTAAAAAATTGTTTCCAAAACATGACACTAGGCTTCTACTTGTACGCCGGTAAATGCACATTTGTGCCGCTATAGCCGTAGTGTCTAAAAACGACCGTTTCGTTTTGGACGGCTATTGCCATCATGCCACATAGTGAACTTCGCTTTGACGGCTATAGACGCAAGTGTCCGTCAACGTGTTAATTCGGGATCGTTGACGTTCAAATGGGTTAACATAAAATTAAATATCCTGATTCCATATCTGTTGTTTTTCATTCTTGTTATTTTTGTTTCTACAGAAAACAGAGAAATCTGGACTTCAAGACCTGCTTAGGCAGTCCCGGCCATGAACTCTTGTGTGAAGCTTCTAAGACTCCTCTTCTCTAAATTTCATGATGTATATCTTCGAATATCTGTAGTGATACTGAGGAGGAACAGTCTTCCATTGATAGTGAAAATACCCTATTATACGATATTCACTGACAACTAATCCGCGTGACTATTTCATGCTGCAGTCCATCAAAAATCTCAGTGTGATGGAGTATTTTTACTTGCTTGCAGCACCAAATAGTCTCCCGAAACAATTGTAAGTGTATATCTTCTTATATGATAGAGACCATAGTTTTTTTTAAAGAGATCTTTCAAAAGACTTATTTATTTAATAAAAAAGTACCCCAAAAAAGACAAAAGGTGGAACACATAGGGTCCCCAGAAGAGTGCATTACAAAATAGCACTCCTAAAATGCATCTTTTTAAAATAAAATGTTTTAAAATACTACTAACATTTTACAATGAACAATGAATTTATACAAAGATGAAACATCCACAGAAATTTATCCGAGAAAAAAAAGAAGAAAAGGTAAGAAATAATCTCAAATTAGGTCAGATAAAATTTAGTCAACCTTACTTTTATTTACAGTACCATGAAATATTGTTATTATCTGTTCTTTTCCTTATAAAAATGATACAGCACCAAGATGTGGTTTTTTTTTAAATTTTTACTTATTTATTTTTATAGATCACATCGTTTAAAACAATCTTTTTATTTAATGATCATTCTATTGAGATGCAACATCGCCAAACCTTTGTTTTAGTTTTATGTTTTATTTTGCTTTCATTTCTCATTATCAACTTCTAAGATATATATATATATATATATATATATATATATATATATATATATATATATATATATATATATATATATAATATATATATATATATATATATATATATATATATATATATATATATATATGTGTGTGTGTGTGTGTGTGTGTGTATAATTTTGCCATGAAGCCCATAACAAAGGTAAGAGAATACACATTAGCTTGGGTGCAGCTGTGAGTAATCGAGACAACAATAAACAGAATTTTGTAAAAGAGAAATACAGTTTATTCTATTAACATCTCCCGAAGGTTTCTGGGGTAAAAAAAAAAAAAAAACCCATACATGCCAGTGTGTACCATACATATATGTGTGATTCAGCCAGTCAGGGTTCTTAATAGTTAATCTTATGGAGAACGCCAGTTACATAGCTTAAGAGTCATCAACTTATGCAAGAAGAGTAGCAGTCAGCAAAAATTAATATTTCGTGTGTTCGTACTCACCAACGCTAAAGAAAGAACAAAGTATGTTCGAGAAAGGTTTGCCACTAAAACATAGGATTTTTCGAAAATTATTTTAAGATATACTTAAATTACATTGCCTGATTTTAGGTTAAAAATACCATTACACGCACACACACACACACATATATATATATGTGTGTAATAATATTTTTATCCTAAAAATTATCTAGCCCCAGTAAATCAAATCAGAACTGGTTCAATTTACATTGAAATTACATGTCAAAAATTAGAGTTGTAGCATAAATGTATCTCAATAATTTATTTTTTTCCTCTGATTATGAACATTCAATTTAATGTTGTATTAAGATTTTTCATTTTTCAGCAATTACTTATTTATTTTTATTTTTCAGAAAAATGCTACCTAAAATACTCCCTAATAAAATTAAAAACTATATTTGTAATATACTAGCTAATATTTAGTAAAATTCATTGCTTTACTTTAGAGAGCATTTACAATATTACATATCCCCTATATAATAATAGCCTAAGTTATATGTCCGTCTGTCCTCGATTTTATGAAGCGGTTGGACCTGGAATGGATCCATAGCAAAATTCAAAGAGAGTAATGTTTATCGTCTTCTAATCTATCGATCCGATTCTAAAATAAATTGGTATAAATAGGCTTCATATCACAGCAAAAAATAATACCTTCTTTAAAACTGTCGAAATCCACCCCTTCCCATCTTTTAGAGCTTTTAATGCCATTATTTCAACTCCTATTTTCCCCGGTTAAGAGCAAGCGATTAAATTTATCAGTTTATGCCATAATAAATAGGTATATATAACATTTTTTCTAGCACTATGACGTCATTCCTTTAACCATCTTCACTGAATCATTTCTTATTTTAACTTATTTAAATTATGCCTTATTTTCATAAGTTTTATCATTGAACTTAGATATTACGTAAGTATTTTTCTTTTATATTTGGCTTAAATAATAGATTAGGTACATATGTGATCATTTTAAATTGAATCATCGATTATTTTTTGTTGCAAGATAATTCTCAGCCAAAAAACAATAAATTTTTTTACCTGTCTCATAAGGCACTTTACAATTCTGGAAAATTAAAAATTTTACTGATCCCGTCATATGACGGGCTATATGCTAGTATATTATGATTTTCAAAAAATTGTGGCATTAAAAAAAAAGTAATAAAAATAAATTAATAAAAACATTGTACAAGGAGTTAAATTTTTTTAATTACACTTAAGGATTTTTACAGTTCAGTTTCATTAAATTTGAAAATGAAGGAAATTCTAACACCTAAAGAATAAAATTATTTCAGTGGAATATACGAATTTTAACAAGTGAAATTTTTAGTGCTGCCATCTAGTGTGAATCTAGCAAGATAGAAAATCCTAAAATAGTATATTTTTAAATTGACACTAGCTGTTTAAAGAAACAAAACATCCATAAATAATTTTTAAATGCATATTTTATTAACATATTTTAATAGATATTATTTTAATGTTACTAATAACTTTTTAAGTTCCGTCAGAAAAGAAAATTAGAAGTTTACCATTGTGTTTTAAAATTAGGTTTATCTATTATCGCTAGATGGCAGCACTAAAATAGTCATAAGAATTTATCAGATTTCATTTAAGTATAACAGTTAAAATGTATATATTCACACCATTATGAAAAAATCAAAATAAACACCATGTTCACATGCCTCGTATTTAATTTACAGTAAAATATAAACCTGTAATGATTAAGAGAAAATCTAAACTTTATTAATTTTTTTGGTTTACCTAACCAGAGGGGATTGAAAAATTCCAAATTTTGGCTATAACATTTGAATTATATTAAAGTAATTACATAATCCAGCCCCTACATGCTTTAAAAATTAGAGAAATAAATGAGGTACTCTGAATATATGAAGTAGTATATGTTGTATAGTTAACTGTATAAAATAACAAAAATGCAGTAACTCATAGTAAATAAAAGTGACAATCATTTTTGTTTCCTATATTCTCGTAACTTTCAACAACTCAGAAGTGCTGTAATTTTTTTAATGTAGCCCACAGGTTGAAGCTAAGTATCTTGTTCACTAAAATACAATAATAACAGTATCTAGAAACATTTTTAGTTATTTTAGTTCCCTAAATCTAAGAATCTGAAAAAATTTTTGAGTTATAATTTTAATATTAAGTTAACTTGGATTAATATAAAATTCTTTTTAAATAATGCTTATGATGTATTATACATGACTGCCAGGAAAGTATCATCCAGTTACAAACTTTAATGTTTTCTATAATTACAAATAGAAAATTATAAATATGTCATTGAAAAGATAAACTGTTAAATGTTTAGTTTGTAACATTTCCTTTTTGTAATAGCTGGCAATCATTAAAGATTTCCAAACCTTTTTCTTAATTAAATTTTTATAAAAAATGGAAAATGTTAAAAAGTGGTACTATTTATCTATATCTGTTAGAAATATTGCTTTTCCCTCAGTTGAAGGAAGATATGCAAAATTTTTTTTAATTTTTCAGAAAGATGGTGCATTAGTCCATTAGTATATGGAAGTATATAGATTTTAAAACATGTATTGATCACAGTATAACCAGTTACATTGCCCTACACAGCTACCCTTTTAGGTCAGCTGACTTTACCACATGCAACTTCTTCCATTGAGAATATGGCAAAGATTTTATGTTCATATCACCACTGCCTTCAAGTCTATGTGAATTTAATGCATTTGAGATGCTTTAGAATCAGTTAACAGTGAAACATTACAGTGTGTTGGCTAAGAAATAGCATATTATTATGCATTATACGCAAGACTAAATGAAGTTAAATTAAATACTTATGAACACTTGTGTTTATAATTTTCTATAGTATTTATGGAAAATATTAAAGTATGATTCTTTCCTGATAACTCTGTATAGTAGTATTTGAGTACATAAAAAAGCCACACTTAGCTTTTGAAGTATGCAAATAAATTTTACATAAAAGTAAGGGGATAAAAGAACATTTCTTAAAAATATGTTTTAGAACAAGCAGTTCACAGAACATAAAAATGAAACATATCATTTCATATGATTAACATACTATCCTATTAAATTAAGGACACAGTTATAACTAAGCAGAAATAAAGAACCAATAGTTGATTTTAGTTTTCTAAATGATTAACAATATTGCAATGCTTAAAAAAACAGTACTCCAGTAATTAAATATCAATGTTTTTTAAAGACTATTTTAAACTATTTTAAAATTGTTGAGATTAAAATATACACACAAAATTTCATTTGTTTTGTGAAAATTTAGAAAATATCTGTTAACGCGCCGAGCGGTCTGCAAACGTTTCTATTTTCAACTGTATGTCATTTTGGTATGACTTGCATGGGTCTCGTAAAGGAGCAGGTATCGGAGACGAAATGATCAGCCGTAGAGAGAAGTTCAAACTTAACACGTTGATTTATTTAAAAAAAAAACAAAAACAAAAACAAAACAAAACAAAAAAAAAAAAAAAAAAAAAAAAAAAACCATTTAAAAGACACTATTGTTGAGAGGAGCTCATTCTCAGCAACCTTCTCATCCGAAAATCCAGCCGCCGAGTCCTTCCTGTCTTTCCTTTTTTTCCACAGGAAACCTCGGTTCCAGGGGAGATCGACACCCCTCCCAGTTGACCTTCATCCTTGGAGTAGCCGCCGTGGTCACACAAAGAGCAACTTCTCTCTGTCGGTGCGCTGACAAAACAGCAGATCTGACACCTCCAACAGTCCGTGAGTCAAAAGGACCATTACTGCCGTTTTCCAATTGTTCGGCACCTTACAATGGACCAAAAGAATAAAAGTTCGCCCGACCACCGACAGAGACGGACACGACTATTACAATATCCATGAATGTTAATTTTTAATTGATAACAGCCATTTGACATCATTAGACTCAAAATATATTTTCCTTAAAAATCTAAAATAAAAATTTTACAGATAACAAAATTAAATACTGACCAGAAGAGAAAATATTTTTACAGCTGGTCTTATACTTTCAGTAATCTTGAGATATTTTTAAAAATTCAGAAATATTTTTAACTTAATCAATAACTTTCAGATGAGTTTTATACCATTTTTTTTAATTTTCAAAATGTATAAAATTTTAGGCCAAGTTTAAATATTTAATCAAAAAACTAAAACATTACATAATATACTAAAATTATGTTCAGCACTCATTCCTTTCATATTGCACTGATATATTGCTTCTTTTTTTTCTTTCATTATCCACTTACATATTTTATATCACACATTCCAGGTAACTATCCTGCTTGTCTCAGTTTGGAGGTTTTAGTCCAACTGTTAACATGGATATATATAGCCAATCAGAATTGGCCTTAAGGAGTATGTCCCAGTCTCATTAACCTTCATGTAGTAAAAGAGTACCTATTTTAAACCTATTACTTTAGCTACTCTTATTTTATGAACTTGTCTTTAAAAACTGCAATATGAACTAATTCAATAAGTATATTAGCAAAGTAGATGCATGCCAAATGCTAACAAAATTTAGTATTAATCTGCAGTATAAAATATATTTAGTATTTTTTACTAATCCTTTTTAATTGGTGGTAAATATATCATTTAAAGGTAGGTATTTAAGATAACTGATATTACTCTAAAAAATGTATAATTATATTTTAAATTTAAAAATTCAATACTAGTTCAATCAGCATTTGCACAACAAAGATGGTGTTCATAATTTAGCAGAATATTATTTTAGAGAGAAAAGCAATTGTCTAAGGGTTTTATTTTTAGTAAATAACACTCCAGCTGTTGAATTCAAATACATATAGATTCTCTCAGTGCTACTCTTGTTGATAAAAACATAAATATATGGCTCCTAATTTTTGGTTCTGAAGTGCATCAAATATACAATTGGTTTTTTATGTTAGGACTTCATTACTCCATGCTGAATTTGTAAAAAAGAAAATCAGTATAATTAAATCAATCCTTCATACATACTTTCTTTCCAAGATCCTGGCTCTTAAAGGGTGAAATAATATAAGATATTAAAATCTGTCTGAGCTTATTTATTTATATATTTTATTATATGCAGTTGAAAAGGAAAAGTTTTATAATACCATCTATACTATTTATATACCCTCTGAAATTCTTTTGATTTTTTTTTCTCTCAAAGTAAGATAGCTGCAATTAGTTATATGTTGTATATTTCAGGAATCATTGAAATATTTTATAATTTCCCATTGTAACATTATATAATATGTATATAATTGAATAATTAATATAATTTGTACTAATTTTAAATTTAATTCTCAATTTTTAATTTTTCTATAAAAAAGAGAAGGTGTATCATCTGTTATGTCTACTATTTCCTCCCATTACAGCAATTCATGATATATCTGAAAATTTTGATCCATTTAAAAGTATTTTTGATTTTAGAACTGTGGTAACAATTTGACAGTAAATAAGTTGTACAAGATAGATTTTTTGAGTATTTGTTTTCAGATATATTTAGGAGGCTGAATACTAATTAAATGATACATATTCTAATGATTTTATGAAATGATTCATAATACTACTTTTGATTTTTTTATGTTAAATTGCTTGATTAAAAGAAAAACACAAAACTATTTATGGCTGATATTTTTGTTATAAATTAATATTTTCTTATACATACATGTCATTGTTTTTATTAATCTAAAATAAAGTTTGTAAATATAGGCTCCTTACAAATAAATATTATAGTGCTAAATTTTAAAATTTAACATAAAGACACAGCAATAAGTACTTGTGAAAATGGTCATAAATTGTAACTGTATCATCTATATCCCAGTATTCTCTAAACTCAACAACAGCAGTAAAAATTCATTTTTTTTTTCATTTCTGTAATTAAACCTTTGCTGCATTTGATGAATACTGGAAGTCACGAAAAATTCCCAGTCAACACTATGTGCTTAAGATGGCTAGTCTCTCTCTCTCTCTCTATATATATATATATATGTAAAATTATTTTTTTTTCTCATTTATACAAATCCACAATTTTTGAGAGATTTTGATAATATCTGATATAGAGATTATAAAAAATGTATATCAGAATAGTAAACATTATATATATGAGTATAGTTTTGCTTGAAAAACCTCCCATGGCACACTCTATTTTTTTTTTAGCTCTTTTTTTTCATCTTAAAGCTCTTTTTTTTTTTTCATGCTGACATGTGAAAACAAACTGCTTTTATGACGTTATTTCAAACACAGGTTGATTATAATTTATGACATCATGATTTAGTTGAAAATAAAATAACTTCATTACTTATTCTATTTGCTTAAATATCTTCTGCTTCTTTTCCCTTGAAAATAAAATATATTTCAAGTAACTAAATATCGTATACACCAGAAAACATTTAAACATTTATATATATAATTTGTATTTATTTTAAATTTAATTCTTAATTAATTTATGGCAAGTATTCAATTTCTTTTTTGAAAAGATTTATGATAATATTTTAAGGTCTTTCTTTTACTAATCATTTTACACTGCTTTATTCTTAAAACAGTTTTTTAAATTGATTACAGCTAATATTTATTAAAATAATACTTTCTTAAATAAGGGATACTTTTTCATGGATCTAAAATAAAGTTTGCATTTGCATGATCGACACTCACACACTAAAAAACTAAGTATATTGTATACATGAAAGCAGTGAGATAAATTTTGAAAATTTAACATAAAAATAAAGTTATATATAATTTGGGAAGCCATTTAGCACTGTAAATATATTATATATGTCCAGTGGCATAGCTAGGGGAATGCAGGGGTGCTGATCACACATGGTTTGGAGCACTATTTTTTATATATTAACAAAAATTTAAAACAAAAATTTAAAATTTTGATGTTTATTGTATCCTGAAAAGTAAAATAAAATGAAATTAACAACATTGATAAGGTAATGATAAAAAGTTGTTGGAATTACTATTTCTTGTTATTTTCAATACTATTTTATGAGTAAAATTAATAATATTAAGAACATATTTTATGAAGTGTTTCAGACTTTTAGTTTTATCCCAAAAATAAGAATAGTTTCAGCTTCAGCTAATGCCATTTCAAAAATTCTCTAACTATACAAAAACGAAAAGGAGCATTAAATTAAGCCATTGAACAATCTATGTGATTGTTATTTACAAATATATTCAACAATTTCACAAAGATTCCTAAAATTTTATGACTTTTTATTGAAGTAATCATTTAGTCATATTAATCGTAGTACAAGAAATTACAAATAAATTAAATTTTGAAGATATTATATGTAAATTTTCAACTATAAAAGCTAGAAAAATAAATATAAAAGTTCACTTTTCACCTTTATATTGTACAATATGTTCATTTACTAAAAAGATGTAATCCTGCTGTTAAAATAGAAAAATATTTCTTGTGTTTTTTTTGTCTGAAAATTAATTAGAGGTATATGATTTATCCCATAAAAATTATTTTTATGTTTATTAAAAAATAGATTTGAAAAATTACTTTTATAGTACATAACTTTCTAACCCCAACAAAGAAATTCATAGATTTTATTTCACTTCTCTTTTTTTATCCTTTGAATAAGCTGATGAATAGGGAAAAAAGGAAGGTATTTAGAGACCCAGGCAACACTAAACACCTTATATAACTAGTATAAAATAGTAAAATGTAATATTATAATAAATGTAATCGCAAGAATCAATATACTTACTAAGATCATCAAGAAACTTTAAAAAATGCCTGCTATTAGTTATGATATAATTTTATTAGAACAATTACCCATTTAATTCAGCAGAATATTGTTAAAAAAATTTATGATAAATTTGGGAATTAACAACTAAGATGTTTATATTTAAAACTACTTTATGGATAACAGTTTGAAATCAATTTTATAACTTGTGGCTAAGATGGTGTCGAATATTTTCCTTTCAGTAAAAATAATTGAGCTATTTTATTTTAGTTTGGGGAAAAAAAAGCATAAAACTAGATGCAGATCTTTTATAATGAATTCATGAAGCAGTGACTGTTAGAAACACACACATATAAAGTTTATGTGTTTATATAAAGAATAAATTTAAATATATATACACACATATGCTGCCTACTTAATTTAAGGCAACAGATTTTTTAAATGTACACAAATTTTAATTCACTTGTGATTTAAACATAATGCCTACTTTTTTTTTTTTAACATGCCACCAAAGTGTAATAAAACCAGTAAAGAGTAAATTATTTTGATATAGTTATGTAATGGAAGTTTACATTACTTTAAAATTTAGGATTTCATAGAACATAGATTTTTTTATACAATGTCAATTACAAACAGCTATTTATTATGATTTATGTAAATATATGTATATGAAGTTTAATAATAATTACAAGTAAACAATACTCATGTATTAATTTTCATACTCGCATTCTAACATGTTAAAATTCATATGACTATGATTCGCAAAAGAAAGCAATACCATTTAGAAAATAATTATTTTTCATTTATGATGTAATTAAAGCTGGTCAGGTAATTTTTTTCAAGTAACAGCAGAAATGATGGTAACATAAACACACACATACAAGAATTTTCTGTATATGTTTTAATTTAAAATTACAAAAATAACTATGTACTTTTTATAAAGACTCCAGATATTCATTAGAAATAACTATTATCTTAACTATGACAGTAAATTGATAAATACAATAAATTTTCAAACAAATATTTATTTAAAAATGTTAAAAGATTTATTTCACTGGAAAAAGATTTTGAAAAAACATTTCAAAATATAGTCACTTACTGAATAAACAAAATAAGAACAATGCAAGTCAAGGAAAGGATAAACAAAAATTTAGTGAACATACTAAGCTCATAATGATGATGATTATCAAACTCAGATCTGGAAACTTACTATGCACTTTAATATTACAATAAAAAAGTATTAGAAACTGCACATCATACATAACTTTATATCACTTTGACCAGGGCCAGCCCTAGCATTTTAGCTGCTGCAGGCAAACCCAAAAAATGCTACTACCCCTCTGAAACTTTAAATTAAATAAATAAATAAATAAGCATTTTAAACCAACTATGTTAACTAGAAAATGACAAATAATTTAATTAAAGCAATGATACTAATGCAGATTTATGCAAAAAAGTTTTATTAAAAAACAAAGTTTATATTTTGAATGAACTAACACCTATCAACACCAACTTAACAACTTTTCAGCACTAATTTAAGCATACTTTTAAAACAATTAACAAAACTAGTACAATAATATACAAAATGTAAACATAAATGTAATCAATCTTTTTCAGTTCCTTGTTTTACAGTTATTGCTTAATCGATGCTAAACAGTCAATATGGCTATTCCATTAAGGTATCCGTCTACATTAAAAACGTCATTTTTTGCCAAAAATCATAACTTTTTTAATATCTCTATTGTAAAATTTTACCTATAAAGCTTCTAAATCTGTTTTTGTTTTGTTTCTACAGTATTTTAAAGAAAAGTTACAGCTGTTTAAACATCAGTGACAGCTGTCAAAACAAAACGGAAGTAGTGACGTCAGAGCCGGAAGTTGTGAATTTAAAGCCTTTTATAGAGCATTTTTTGGATAAAACTGTGTAAATTTTTTGAAGATTAGTTTAAACATTTTTTTAGTATTTTTAATAATTAGCAACTTGGCAATTAGAAAGTTTTGAAGAAAGAAAGTGTGGGAAATTTTAAGCATGCATTTTAATTTTTTAATAGTTAAAGTTGCTTTTATAAACTTCAAATGCGTTTTTCTCAGAACAGTATTTTTAATAAAATGTTGAAACTTGAAATGGGATTTCTTAAAAAGTTCTTAAAATATTTTGTTGAAAATTATTAAGAATGCTTTTGATAGTATTTACTAGGGAATGAAATAAAAGCTTTAAATTTGGATATTTTTTAATGATGTTACACTCATAGTTAGATATAAAAGTAATGAAAATTTGTTAAGAATTCAATGTGTATGATTTTGAAGGACTAAAATTTTCTACCAAATGTAAATTAAGCAAAGATTTTAGGTGATTCACTAGTCCAATGTATAAGAAATGTGTTGCATCAAAAGATATTGAAATAATTTAATTTGTTAAAAAATTAGACATTTTGAAAAAACCCGATTTTTTTTTAATAAATTTATTTATTAGAAATTTTATAACAACTTAGCCAGGAATAAATTTTTTAAGTGCAATTCTCTATGATAATATAAAAAAAATAAATCTAAAAATGTAAAAACATGAACTAGTTTCTACTTTTAAAGAAAAAAAGTTCTCCAAACGTAGATGGATACCTTAAGACAATTTTGAATAGACCTGATTTCGGCAGTAATAGCAAAATTCTTAAAAGCAATGCTCAAATTTGCTCCATAAAGGAAATAAAGAATTTAAGAATATTGAATGAATCTGTTTGGTAAAAGCTCAGGCTGCTTAGTCACTGTAGCAATCACCTACCTTACCTACAATTTAGAGCCATCCCTGTTTCAATAGATCAAAAAGTTGCTAACTTATCTACCAAACTAAGAATCTACCCATAAAATGAAAAATTTTATTGTAAACTAAAATACTTATGTACTTTAAAATAAATAACAATTATTAACAATATTATTTAAATAAAAAATAATAAATCAAAACTATCCCAAGTTCCCTAACAGCTCATAAAAGTCTTGAATAATAAAAGGTGCCCTTAAATTACTGAAAGTCTTAAAAAATTAATTACAATCACAGGTGAAATAAAATACAACAAGAAAAGAGAAATAATCAATCTTATAATGAAAGATACACAAATATCTTCAACTCTGAGTAAATAAAACCTTTGGTATATAAACTGTAAATTCCCAATGCATAACAATTCTAAACAAATATAGATATATAAAACTTTAAAAATACTCTATGAAGATGTTTTGTTCGATAATTTAAATAAAGCTTCTTTCAAACATTTCACAGCTAAATCAACATCATTTTTTGTTGTTTCTCTACCAACACTCAAACGAAGAGTTTTTGATGCTAAATGCTCATTTATGCCTGATGCAATCAAAACTGCAGATGGTTTACCTTCACTGTGACATGCAGCACCAGTACTAGCAAAAATGGTAGGAACTGCACTTAATAGAGATTTTCCAGATATATTTTCATAATTAAATGCAACACTTAAAGTATTTGGTAGTTTCAAGCTATCAGACTCAAAATGAACAATAACTTTATCAGTAAATTCTCTTTTCAAACATTCTTCTAAATAATTTCTTACTGTCATCATATGGGTATTATACTTTTTCAGATTCATATGCACTAACTCTGAAGCTTTACCTAAACCAGCAATCATGCAAGTGTTTTCTGTACCTGGCCTATAGCTCTTTTCTTGACCTCCACCATAAAATGTCGGGTACAATGGACATGAGTTTTTATGATATAATGCTCCTATCCGGGGTCCATAAAATTTGTGACCAACAACTGTCAAATAATCAACACCCAATTCTTCAACATCAACAGGTATTTTGCCGATAGCTTGTGCTGCATCAGTGTGTAGATAAATAGGATGTTTAAATTTTTTTCTAAATGAGTGAAGATACTCTTTAATTAAGGCCACTGGTTGTATCATACCAGTTTCATTATTTGCTAACATAACTGTCACAAGACGGGTGTTTGGTCTAATTGCGTTTATAATATCATTGACATCAACAATTCCAGTTTCCTTTGAAACGGGTACAAAAGTAACATCAGCTTTACCTTCTTTACTGAGGATATCCAAGGGCAACTTTACTGAATCATGTTCAATGTTAGTAGTAATAATATGTGGTACATTTTCCAAATCAACATCAATGCCATTTTGTAACTCTTGTTCGTAATGTCGAAGTACTGTTTGAATAACCATATGATTACTTTCTGTACCACCAGATGTAAATAAGATTTCATTAGATGTTGCTCCAATCATAGTTGCTATTGACAGTCTTGAATTCTCCACCACAAGTTTCGCCTCTTTTCCCAAATCGTAGGAACTACTAGGATTGCCCCATGCTCTTTTCAAAACAGTACATATTTCTGCTTGAACATCTAAATCAACAGGTGTGGTCGCATTAAAATCTAAATAGACAGACATACTTAAACAGGAAATTTCAGATTACCAAATCTTTTAATGTAACAATGATACACTACACGACAAATCGTGAAAGAAGTAAACAAATGTAAATATTGAATCAATTTTTTAACTCATTCTTTTGAGAACGAATAAAACTCATGCAGTTCCAGTTAATCATATGAGGTATCAATCGCTTTCTTGTCATACAAGTTTCAAGTAACTTCTAAGTTTGAAATAAAAAAATTAAACTACATAATTCTGAAATTTAAAATTAAAAAAAGGTTCTTAGACAACGATTATTTCATAGCACTGTAAATTATTATATTTTTAAAATAGTTGTGTCCATGGACTCTGAGAATAAAATAAATTCCTATTTAATAGTAAAAATGTACATATTCAAAACTTTTGTCAAATATTTGCTACTATGCCACTTTCTAAATGAATTTTTAGGGTAGTTTTAACAATAAAATTATAGTTGTGCTTAATATTAGGCAAAAAATTTGAAATTTAACTTTTATTTTCATAGTTTGATCGTTTAATTTTGCTGCATGTTCATAGATGGCGTAAGCTGTAAAATATGCAATATTTTTCCACTTTATCACTATTTTTCTTGAGACTTTTAAAAGTGCCAATCAAGTATGCATAATCAGTTTGATTAAACATGAAGAAATTATTATCATAATAATTATATTCCTCTCCCCCAAATTAAAATATGACACAGAAAGATAATATTGAAATGGTTGTAACTTTAAACTTCTTTTCAATTAAAATGCAATATTACTAACTTTAGTACTTATTCTTTTTATTGAGTCAGCTTAGACAATTTTTAAAAAACAATTAATGATATAATCAAAGTGTTTAATTATACATTAATTTTAAGCATTAAGTTTAAATATTATTTATAATTAAGAATGCTATCAAAAAGAGTAATATGATAGTTATAAAATTGTCTTTCAAGGATGCATTGAAATAGTTTTATTGTGAATTCCTTGTAACTTAAATCTAGAAAAATATAACACTTAATAAAACACTTAATTTATATTTCAGAGGAAATAAACTTTCTAACTTTCAATAATCTATTTAAAATATGTTCGAAATTTTAGATTAAGTGTATATCTGATGACTTCAGAGATGAGATTTTGTTATAGCTAGAATAAATTAATTACAGACACCCCATGAGAGTTGGGATAATTAAAATGGTAATAAGATAAGTTTGAATTTTCAACATAATTTAGTATTGTAAAAGGAAATGTTTTAAGGCTAAATCTATAGATGGCGCCAGCAATTTGTAGGCTCATTTTGGGAAAAATTCTGCCCTTGATTACTGAGAGAAAGAAAATTTTTATCACTATAATTCTATTCATTTATTTCAAGACTTAAATATTTTAAAAACAAATGATAAACCACAAATGAATAAATTTTCTGCAAATACATAGATAAAATAAGCTTTTATGTTGAAACTTTGATTCTTTTGCTTATCAAGTAAGCGATTTCAATAAATTTCTGGCAATTGAAAAATTTAGTATAGAATTAAAGTAGCATTTTATGAGTAACTATTGTTTGATACGAATTTGTGAGATATCTGCCTCATTTTTAGTAGTATTAGAAGTCCTTAATTAGGGATTCAGGAATGTACCTATTCTAATAAATTTCATTGCAAGTTAAATAATTTGTCATCGGTAATATATGAAATTTTTTTAAAAATTTTAACTCCCACTTAAAAAGTCTGAAATGTTCTCGAATAGATTTTCTTATATACTTGCATTAAGTTTACGCAATGGTTATAATTAATAGTTTAAGGTACTTGACTGGGTTTAAACGACAGTTTTTGGCGAAATATTAAAAATTTCTATTATTAATGTATTTAAAAGACCCTTCCAAAACAATTTTTTTGTCTTTACAATATATAACAAAGAAATCATGATATTTTATTTTTTTAATTTCTTTTTACGATTGACAAAGTGGAAGTTGCATTTAAATAACCAGAAGTTATAATTTAAATAGAGAAATTTTGAACAGCGCCACGAACTACTATAATGCCCTTCCCATTCATTTTCATATTTACGACAGCCAATAGGCAAACAATAAACTGCCCTTCCATTTGAAACAAAAGCCAGAATTGTCATAAGTTAAGAAGTTCCCTGCTCCGTGAAATAGCCTTATTGATTTTATTTAGAAATAAATCGTTGAATTTAAGATTTTATTGTAAAATTAGACATCTGAGAAACTGTGTTTTGACGTTTTATTAGACAGGAATAACATGATAACTAAAAAGTTTTTATCATAACAATATGAAAATTATAACAGATAATTTACACAATATTGTGAGTGTGATGAAATAAAAGTTCGATTGCACAAGCAATTTGTGGAAATTTGCTCATGTTTTTTTATAAAATAACATGAAGAATTTTCAAGAAAGTAGCTGAAGTGTTACTTTTATGATGAGTATCTTCTATAAATTTTAATATAGGTTTTATACCTAAATTAATTACATTTTTGGCTGTTTGATACGAGTATGTAACCACCCAAAATTATATTTTGATTGATATAATTTGCCCTACAACATTCTCGGTAAGCATAAAAAAATTGCCTGATTTCCTCCACATATCTGTAGAAAAATTTCTTCTTGCAGTTTTTTAAAAAAAAGTTTTCATTGTTATACATTTTAATATGGTAAAATATTAAAAAAAAATTATTAATAAATTAATTTTCGCTGTTTCTCAGAATATGTCACTTGAAGCCACTTAGTTATTTTAAAACACACACACACATATATAATATAATATAACACTAATAATATATATATATATATATAATATATAATATTAAACTACCAACATAAAAGTTTGTAACTAGATACTTAAACGCAAAATATTTAAAATAAAAATGTAGTTATCTGACACTTGTTATGGAATATCTAACCAAATTTATACACAACACTAATAATTAAAAAACGGAAATGTATCCGTACGCTTGTAAGGCTAAGAAATTTATCAAGGTTTCTAATACATTAACACAACAAAAAGACTAGAAACAACAAATTAAAAAGGAAGTAAAAAATAGTTTAAAAAAATAATAGAATAAATTATAAAAATTTTTTATAAAGGAATTTCGCCAAAAGTTGTAATTTTATAAGAAATTTTTAGTTTTAAAATACAATTATAATAATTAGGTTTTTAATTAAAATATATATATAAAGTAAAAATTAAAGATGGTCGTATATTATGAGAGTGGGGTCGTTTTGTTTCTGGTTTGATGGTTGTGAGAGGGCGAGAGCTTTATTTAAGATGAATGTGGAGTGTGGTCGGAAGGTAAGATGGAAACATATTTTTGAGGAAATTATTTTTTACGACTACATATATTATTGTGATACAATCTAATATGTACAACACACAAACACAAAATTTTTTTATATAAAAATATTATAATATATTATATATATAAAATATATATTATTTCGTTCTCATTAAAAATAATGAGGAACGTCTCAGTAAAAAAAAAGGATAAGGAAAAGCAAACGGTGGCTCTAACGGACATTTTCCTATAAAAACGTTTTTCCGACAAAAAGCAAGGGTGTTACAAATCTTCAATCATTCTGTCAAAAATTCATAGAGCTGGAGAAGATTCCAGGGTTTCAACACCCAAGAAAGGTTGCCACGCCAAGAAAACCCTCTGAAGGAGACGAGTTCTCGCGGCTCTGACCAATGAAACGTCGAGACAAGGAGCGAGAACAAGAAAAAAATCGTTGCAACCCTGTGGTGAAAATTCAAAAACGGCCTCACCATCACAACGCAGATACGATCAGGAGATGGGCTTTGGTCAACGACGATACAAAAAAGAGATTCCATGGCCCAAAGAGTTTTTTACCGATGACCTGTGAATATCGGCCGAACGTAACAAGCGATGAGGTGCTTTTCTCTCCAAATGGAAAGCTGAGTAACGAATCAGTAGAGAATTCATCGATCTGTATATATCAACAAAAAGGCTCAAAATGTAGTTAAGTAGGAATATTTTTTACCCACTTAGGAGATATACGAAATATATAAAAAATATATATATATATATATAAAAATATATATATATATGAGTGTGTGTTTCTTTTAAATATTATATATATGTGATGTGAAATATATATATATGTATTTGATATATATATTATTTTATATTATATATATATATATATATATATATATATATATATTATATATATATATATAGTATATATATATATATATACACACGACTTCACTTAACTACCGTCGATTTTATAGTTGCTTCCGATAGGTTCATTCAGGACTGTTGCTAGCAAAAACGGGGCCCTGTACAGATTTTCTTGCGTTCCTTACACTCCAAAATTGATCTTTTCAAATTACATATAAGTAGGTACATAATGGATTTAGATTACTTAACTGATAATTTTTTAAATTTTAATGTAAAACTTTTTTAGCAATTTAAGTTTGTCTTACAGTTAAGTATTATACATTCAATGTACCTTCATACAATAGGAGCTGGAGGATTAACCCATGAATATTAGCGCAGGTTAAGATTTACCCATCATACCATTTTCTGTGACATTTCTTGCCAATGTTGCTACGAAAATAGATAAATTTTCTTGTAGCCAACTTTAAGGTTATAGTCTTTGATGACTTGGTTGAAAAATTCTATAAATATATATTTCAGAATACCATCGAACATCCATGTCATAACCCTGCCGGAACAATACTGTGGTTGAAGATATTTCCATCAAAGAAGATGAAAAAGTTGTTGATGAGGAAAATAATAGTAATTAAGAATGATCAACTGAAATCAATCCGTTGAAGAAGCAAAAGACGTTAATTCAAAAGAAAATGAAAAATTTTAGGAGGAGACACTATGACAAAATGGGTGAAAAAAAATCTTAATGTTAGGATGTCTCTGAAAAATACTATTTGGAAATTTCTCGGAAACACGCGTTTCAAAAACTGTTACTTTTCACCAGGAAGTTTATAATCTACCGATAGCTTCTGAAATGATACACAGTTTGGAAAAATACAGTAAAATGTTTACTGACTTAGTTAAAGAACGTATTTTTTTTTGGAGAGAGAGAGATGCAAACTATAGTATGGAGTGTATAAAAGATGTGTCAAATGTCCAAATAAAAATATAGAAAATTATATTTATTTGTAAAAAGGGTAACAGAAAAAATGTATGGAACACATGGCATGTATCTGCAAATTGGTTGGTTGTGTGAGGTTTTATGGTATTGAATCCAAATTGGACATATTGTGCCAAATACAATGTAAAAAATTTTGAAGGCATATATCATTAAAAAGTTAGTAAAATAAACACATGACATTAGTTCTAAGATGCAATACTGTACAATTTTGACATACATAAGGAAAATTAAACTGAAAATGACTCATGTATTAAAAAACAGTTTGATGGAATGAAAAAAGGGAATCAAAAATTGGACTTCAGCAATTGATAAGAATGAACTGTTTTAGTCGTGAACTCACTTTATATTATAACAATACACAACTCATAAGAACAGCACAAAATTCTCCATTTATTTCAGAGAATTTCTCAACAACCTTTTTTTTTTATCTCGTTGCCAAAAACAAGACATAAAGGTAGCTCATTCCTAATATTACATAATTCCTAATATTCCTAATATTACATATCACAAACAAGTCATTTAGTAACATGACCGCGTGACCCTGACAAACTGCATAAAATTCTTAATTAGGTAGGGGGTAAACACCAATATGTTTTAAAAACAAAAATATATTGTGGTAGTGTGTAGAGTTCAAAATGCCCTTCATGTTAAGTGAATGAAAGTCGCATTGTCTTGCTGTACTTCCCCAAGTCCATCGGAATGCACAATGGACATGAATGGGTGCAAATGATCAGACAGGATGCTTATGTACGTGTCACCTGTTAGAGTCGTATCTAGACGTACCAGGAGCCACTCCCACTACACGAGCCCCATACCACCAAAGAGCCTCCATCAGCTCCAACAGTCCCCTGTTGACATGCTGGGCCCGTGGATTCATGAGGCTGTCTCCATACCTGAACATGTCCATCCACTCCATACAATTTTAAACGAGACTCGTGAGACCAGGCAACGTGTTTTCAGTCATCAAGAGTCCAGCGTCGAAGTTGACGTGACCAGGCGAGGCGTATAGCTTTGTACCGTGCAGTCATCAAGAGTACATGAGTGGGCTTTCGGCTCAGGAATCCCATATCGATGATGTTTCTTTGACATGTTCTCACGCTGACACTTGTTGATGGCCCGACATTGAAATCTCCAGCAATTTACGGAAGGATTGCACTTCTGTCACGTTTAATGATTCTCCCCAATCGTCGTTGGTCCCGTTCTTGCACGATCTTTTTCAGGCAGCACAGATGTCGGAGATTAGATGTTTTACCAGATTCCCGATATTCATGGCACACTCGTGAAATAGTCGCACGGGAAAAATCCAAATTTCACAACTGCCTCGGAGATGCTATGTCCCAACTCTCGTGCACCGACTATAACACCACATTCAAACTCACATCTTGATAGCCTGCCATTTTAGAAGTAGTAGCCGACCTAACAACTGTGCCAGACACTTGTTGCGTTATATAGGCGTAGATGACCACAGCGCCGAATTCTGAATGGTGCCTTATCTCTTTATTTGCATACTCATGCCTATACCAGTTTTTTGACCTTCAGTGTATATATATATATATATATATATATATATATATATATATATATATATATATATATATATATATATATATATACATATATATACATATATATACATATATATATACATATATATATATACATACATACATACATACATACATACATACATATATACATACATACATACATACATACATACATACATATATATATATATATATATATATATATATATATATTCACACACACACACACATATATAAAAGAAAAGAGAATCATTACACTTGTAATAGCTGCAATCTTGGGCTATGTGCTGCACCTTGTTTCGAAATATATCGCACAAAAGAAAATTTTGATTAATTCTATAAATACTAGTATTGTTATTATTTATGTTTTAAAAGTGTTAATAAGCTTTTTTACTGATAATAATGTTTATTCTGAAATAGGAATTCGAAAAGAAAGATAAAAAAGTCGATGTGCGTATATTATTACAATATTCAACTATTTTCTGCAATGTTACCAAAATCCAAAATTGCAATAAACATTTTGATTACTTTTGTATTTTTGTAATTTTTTTGGAAAGACACGTTATAAATTGAGTTTTTATGTTAAAAAATTGATTTTTTGACCGGCCTTTATAAAGAAACCTGCGCATTAAGGGGTTAACAACTCCTTTCAATTATCACTCACTTCAACAGCAAATTTCTTCAATAATTTCTTCAGTCTGCATCAAACCCTTCTTGAAAATAGTTATAACAAAAATATTCCAATCAATTAATTTTTAGCTACAAAGATGATTTCGAAAACCTGATCTGCATATAATACAACTGTAACTTAACTGCACTAAAGTAACTTTAGATAATTGCCATTCAAACATAGTTCATTTCAACGAAAAATCCCTTCAATCAATTAACAGAGCTCAAAGAAAAACCTTGCTTTGACTACCTGTCTATTATTCCCAAAATTTGAAAGCTTTGAGTAGAAACTACCAATTTGCAACACAGCATCGTTTACTGTAGTAATCTGTTGTATTTCGTAAGCTTCTAATTATCTTATCAAACTTGGATTTTATGGTGTCAGAAAGTATCCCAAATAAGCAAAAAGAAAATTCTTATAGCAGAGGAGGGATTACGTTTAGCGAAACGGGACTTCATCAGAATATTTACATTTTTACTGGATGTAAGCAAAAAATATATTCAAAAGAGGACAAAATTTGATGTCCTTTTTTGAATTTTAGCTTACTTATATAAAAATCAAAGAAAAAATATCATCACTTGAATTGTTATGTATGAAACTAGTATATATAGCCCGTCATATGACGGGATCAGTAAAATTTTTAATTTTCCAGAATTGTAAAGTTCCCTATGAAGAAGGTCAAAAAATATTTTTTTTTTTTTTTTTTTTTTTTTTTTCTGAGAATTATCTGGTACACGCTCAATAATTTGTTTATCTTTACTGACCGCATAATAGATGACAAATTCAATTTATCTTGTCATATTACGTGACAGGATGGACAGCAGAAGTTTTAATATAGAGCAACTTGTCGCAAAGTCATGAACTACTATAATGCCCTTCCCATTCATTTTCATATTTACAACAGCCAATAGACAAACAATAAAATGCCCTTCCGTTTGAAACTAAAGCCAGAACTTTCATAAGTTGAGATGGACCCTGCTGCTTCAAATCGCCTTATTGACAGTGATTATTTGGCGGTATATATGATGTCCAAATATTGAATGAATGATGTCCAAAATTTAGCGAATCGGTTGAAAAACGTATGGTTATGAATTTAAAAAAAGAAAAAAAAAACCGAACGAACAAACTTTTAAATTTTCAAGGATATATAACTTAAACGCTAGATATTTATTAGTCCGAGAAATAGACTCTTAGACTTTTGTGAAAAGAATTTTTTGTTAATGCCGATGAAAAAATTTTCATTTTAACAAAAACGGTCGATAATTAAATTTAAAATTATAACATATGTACCTAATCTATTATTTAAGCCAAATATAAAAGAAAATTATTTAAGTAAGATCGAAGTTTAGCGATAAAACGTATAAAAATAATTCAGACGATATTTAAATAATTTAAAATAAGAAATGGTTAAACAAGATGGTCAAAAGAATGACGTCATAATGCTAGAAAAAAAATGTTATTTTCATCTACTTATAGTGTGATAAATGGATGAATTTAATCGTATGCTCTTAGCCGGGGAAAATAGAGATTGAAATAATGCATTAAACGCTCGAAAAGGGGGAAGGGGGATTTTGAATGTTGTAGAACTCGCTTTGAATTTTGCTAACTCGAACTCATCAAGAATCCAATATGGATGCATCTATCCATTCCAGGTCCAACCGCTTCATAAATTCAATGACAGGCGGATAGATAACTTAGACTACTATTATATAGGGGATGGTATGCTAGGGACTCAATATCTTTATTTTGACGAAAAATTGATTTTTTAATTTTTTGCTTAAAATAGTGTTTGGCATTTCTAACATATTTAGACAAAAGTGTAAGGTGATATAATAATTAGAAATACATAGAAAAACCTTTTTTTATCATGATTGTGTAAATTTCCTTTAAAATCAGTTGTTTACAACTCCTTTATTATTTCATTTACAGCAATAAATTTTTGAAAAAAGATCCTAAAAACAGAAAATTACTAGAGAAGGAATTACTTATGATTATATGAATACATTTAAAATTAGGTTCTGTGACCGTAAGGCTTTGTGAATATGAAAATTATTTTTTAATAGTTTAATGTTCTATAAATTTCAACTAAATGCATTAAATGTTAATATTTATTTGGTGGGGAAATGTGGAGGTATGTTGGTATCTCCGTTGATGGGTGTACCAATCTCCATATCATTGGAAATAGAGCTCAGACTGGTCACTGATATCGGGAGGACCCATTGTAGTTTCTTAAACTGCAGCAATTAGAAATGACGTCGTGTTAAAGACAACAATTGTAGGCAACATCACACTAACTTGGTTAATTTCCTTTTCAGGAAGGAATCATATGAAGAGAATGACCAGCCTATTCTTCGGACATATACCTTGTTGTAATGTACTTACAACACAAACATCAGTGTTCGTTCTCAAAGGGGAAACACAGTAAAATATACGCGATGGAATTAAAGGAAAATACCTAATATTTAAAATAAAACATTTATTATGTACACTATTTACAAATTAATACACCACTTGATTAGTTTTTAACATGAGCTGCAATTATTTGGTTTTGCTATTCATCAATACTCTTGAAAAAGTATTCATTATCAAAATATTATGTGACCCATGTAATAATTATGAATATTATTGAGTTTACCTCCAGTAATTACAGGGGAGCG
Organism: Pardosa pseudoannulata; assembly: GCA_032207245.1. Classification (NCBI taxonomy): domain Eukaryota; kingdom Metazoa; phylum Arthropoda; class Arachnida; order Araneae; family Lycosidae; genus Pardosa; species Pardosa pseudoannulata. The sequence goes on along the minus strand of CM063505.1, from coordinate 89,731,616 downwards.
GGCTGGGGATGTCAACAGGCTGGACGTCGGTGCGGGCATTATTTTGCTGGAGGTTTATGATGGCGTGCCGATCATACGCATGCGGGTTCGGGAATCGATTGCTGGCCCGGGCTCTCTGGCTTGCTCACGGGATCTCGATGTCCAGCAGCTCTTGAATACTGACATCGAGTCTTTTTTCCCACTTTTCTTCCATAACTTTACACCTCGGTTCAACGCCCCTTTTTTTCTCTGTCTTAATCACTTGTTGGTGAAAATTTTCTCACATGTACCCCCCCTTCAGGTGTGCAGGTGGGTTCATTAAAATGGCCCCTTTGGTGAAAGTTGACAATATTGCTTAGCCCCTGCCCCATATCTCACGGCTCCGTCCCTGCCTGAGCTTGACCGTTACACTTGTGCCATTCCGTGAGCTATAACTCCTCTACAGGGGTCTCCACTAAAACTCGAAGTCAACAGCTGCACCTAAATTCCTCTTGGAAATTTAGTCCACAACTGTGTATGCACGTGCTGACCATCGTGGAAAAGTACATCGGTACATACCTAATAGAGCACATTTGGGACATGGTCAGGCAGATGAGTTGCTGGCCGTATACCACTCTGACAAATTCTCCAAGAACTGAAAAGAGCTTTTCTGGAGATACCTCAACTTCTCATTAACAGTCTTATTGACTCCATGCCTTAGATGTATGGACGTTGCTGGCTTTCCATGGAAACCATGCCCCCTACTAAAAATGATTTCTTACAATGAAACACATCTTTTTATTCATTTTTTTCATGTGCATAATTCTTATTTTATTTTTCTTTTTGTATCTAAAAGCTTAATAAAAATGTATTTTTTTCTGCCAAGAATGTGTAATTTTCTCATTTAACTTTTTAGAGAAATTGCATTAGGATCTTCTGTATGAAAACTGTAATGTACTGATATACAGAAAATGCGTGAGGAGCTTCTGTACCGCAAGAACCAGTGGTTATGATGGGTTATGCGACTAAAAATAAAATTGTGAGACGTTCAGCATATACCAATTAAATATCACATTAAAAGTATTTTAAAGTTCACATTAGTATTTTAACCCATCCACCGGCCACCCTCCCCACCTTTTTCCCTTTCAAAACAGTCACCCTTTTCGTAAATTCCAGACGGAACTTACCGTACCATACTAGAGTTGCCGGTTTAAAAGTTGTCAGGCTACTTTTAAATTATTTTCCTTGCAAGGTAAAGGAGTTCCGTTACTCAAAATTAGTTTCTTTCATTTATTATCGCTTTGCAATATTTTATTTCCTCAAAAGTGTGCGATACGAGTTATACGAGTGCGAACGAGAAGGTGTCGACAGGTCCGTTTTCGAACAGAAATTCGCTGTCGAACCCCTGTTGACGCGTCCGTTCAGTGGGTTAAAGTTACCAGAAATATGCATGCTATGTGCAAAATTTCATATCTCTAGCTAGTTAGGAAGATAGTTAAAAACTGATTACAAAATTTCAACTAACACCAAAAGTGAAATTAAATATAAGTAATCAATAAAACAAAAGTATTAACAAAACAAAATCCCCTAGTAGAAGCACGTGAGGAAAACGTTTAGTTAAAAATATTTTGAGATTGGTAACAGAACAAATACAATTCCTTCAGATATATTAAATTTCAATTGTTAAAGGTGCATAAGCCATGGTCATCTACCCGAAATTACTGTAAAATTTAAACTTTGTTCAATACGCTCTCTGTTTAATCACGCAATCTC
>CM063505.1:89687385-89724885 GCA_032207245.1 Pardosa pseudoannulata | reverse complement strand
TACGAGTATGAATAGTCTACGTGTCAGGTTCTAAGAGGGTAAAAACTTACTTTGATAGTCATTGTTTATAGTGAATATTTACATTTGGATTTATAGCTTCCAAAATGATTTCTTTAAGTTTACTAAATTACTAAAGTTACCATTAAAGTTTTTATTGAATATTATCCTCTGTTTACATCATTATTTTCTTTGAAAAAAAGAAAGAAAACTTGAAGCAGTGTCTTTAGTTTTTTGTTTTTGAATTTTGTAATTTGCTGATATACAACTATGTTATGGAAGTTTCATACCGAACAAATAGGGAACTGGATAAAAAAAAAACCTGAAATATTTTGGAATAAAAGTTTATCGTTGAGAAACCATGAAGCAATTTCTTTAATTTTTGTTTTTAAATTTTACAATTTTCTAATTTTCGATACACAACTATCTACTGAAAAATTTAACATACTGTATGAAAAGAGTAATATTCAGCATTATTTTTTACAAAATTTTGTATTTAATTGTAATCTTTTAGCTGTTGAAAAGTTTTGTTATTTTCCGGAGTTACCCAATTTTCTCATTTTTCCGGAGCAACTCTGGAGAATTGAGTAGTTGGCATGTCTATGGTATATGCATATGGCAAAACATACATGCCAGCTCCCTATTACCACCCGATTTTTAAAAACAAAACTGACATTAGTATTTGTAGGTAGGAATATGTTTCTTAGTGTCTTTAAGCTTTACCTTAAAATATGTTTGAGATCGATTGAGGGAGAGGTAGATTTTAAATTCATTCAGGAAATACATAAGACAACAAGTGGATTACAGTAACATACTTTCAATTGATTTCATGCTAAAATGGGGAGACAGCAGAAAGTTCATGCCTAGGTAAAAATATACAAAATCAATTAATATCTTTTTTGACAATATCAAATTAATATAATTTTTACAGAAAGTTTTAAATTTTAAGGGGAAATACTTATGACAGCAGGTACCAGCTGAGTATTACTAACTGCTTTTGAGATAAAATGTTGTAGTAGAATAAAATCAATTGCTAGGTAAGAATAATCATGTTTATTAGTGTCAAGTTTTCGGGCTATATATGCTTTATGTCAGTTTCAGTAGGGGTTTTTTAATTCGACGAAGTACATACGGCAGCAAGTAGATTACAGTTAAATATTATCAGTTTGTTTTCACGATAAAACATGACAACGGTGCCAACAGTACCAACAGTACAATAGCATTACATGACAACAGTACAGTTCACTCCTTGGTAAGGATGTATAAAATATATTAATATCCTTTTTGACAATATCAAAATGCTATCAGTTTCAACAAGGTTCCAAATCCTCTGGAGGAATACTAATGCCAAGAGGCACCAGCTAAATATTACTAACTGCTTTTTACGGTAAAAGTTTGTAGTAGCATAAAGTTAATTGTTAAGAAAGAATATGCATTCTTATTAGTATTCTCAAGTTTTCTGGTTATATATGTTTGATGTCAATGTAAGCAGAAGGTTCTCAATTTTATGAAGCACATAAGGCCGCAGGCAGATTACAATTAAATACTATCAATTTTTTTTTCACGATAAAACACGACAACAGCATAATGTTCACTCCTTGGTAAGGATGTATAAAATCTATTGACATCCTTATTGACAATATCAAAATGATATCAGTTTGAAAAATGTTCCAAATCCTCCTGAGAGTACTAATTCCAAAAGGCACCAGCTAAATATTACTAACTGCTTTTTACGATAAAATGTTGTAGTAGCATAAAGTTAATTGCTAACAAAGAATATGTATTCTTATTAGTATTCTCAAGTTTTCTGGTTATATATGTTTGATGTCAATGTAGGCAGAAGGTTCTCAATTTTATGAAGTACATAAGGCAGCAGATAGATTACAATTAAATACTATCAATTTCGTTTTCGCGATAAAACATGACAACAGCATAATATTCACTCCTCGGTAAGGATGTACAAAATCTATTAATACCCTTATTGACAATATCAAAATGATAGTTTGAAAAAGCCTCTGGAGAAATACTAATGCCAAGAGGAACCAACTAAATATTACTAACTGCTTTTTACGATAAAATGTTGTAGTAGCATAAAATTAATTGCTAGAAAGAATATGCATTCTTATTATTATTCTCAAGTTTTCTGGTTATATAAGTATGATGTCAATGTAGGCAGAAGGTTCTCAATTTTATGAAGTATATAAGGCCGCAGGCAGATTACGATTAAATACTATCAATTTTGCTTTCACAGTAAAACATGACAACAGCATGAAGTTCATTCCTAGTTATGAATAGGCTAGTAATGTCGTCTTCGACAACATCAAAATGATATCAATGTAGAGAAGGTTTAGAATCCTCTGGAGAAAAATACTAATGCCCAGAGGCACAGTTAATATTACTATTGCTTTTTACGATAAAGTAGTAGCAAATGCTAGAAAGTATGCACAAGATTCTCAAGTATTCTCTATTAGTATTTCAAGTCTGGTTATATATGGATGTCAATGTAGGTAGAAGTTCTCAATTTTATGAAGTACGGTAGATTACAATTAAATACTATCAATTTTGACTCGTGACAGCATGGTCATTCCTAGTTATGAATAGGCTAGTAATGTCGTCTTCGACAACATCAAAATGATATCAATGTAGAGAAGGTTTAGAATCCTCTGGAGAAATAAATACCTTATGGCAACAGGTACATTCCGAGTATTACTATTAACTGTTCTCGGTATAAAAATGTGGGAGTTCGGGGAAACAAGACCACCCTGTGATTTTTTAATCCGTATTGCATGTCCGACATCATGGTGGCAGGTGAAGATAGGGCCAACTTTTTGCGGGCAGTAATTTATTGACTCGGTCGAGCTTAATTACCCTGGTACGTGGTCCTCTCGAGAGGGGGTGACAAGGGCCGGATGCCTTCGGTCCACACGGGCCTGGTGTCACTCGAGTGAGACCTCCTCCGTGACGTCACGGAGGTGCGTCGTCCTTGGCTCACGCAACGACGGTTTTGTGTGTTTCCTGCTTCATTTTCGGGCGGGATAATCGCCGCCACTTTCTCACGCTTTCGAGTGGGGAGAGATTTCTACACGCACGATGTTTGGCGGGGGTGGATGGAAGAGAAAAAGCAAGTCTCAAAGGGCTGCTTACAAGATTTCACGTACGTTCCATTCACGAAGGGATGGCTGATTTTTTTTTGTTTTTGTTTTGTTTCTTGCCTTTATAATAGTTTCCCTCGGCTGTCAACAGTTTTCAATCTTGTCAGAACAGATTATTATGCACTAGTTAAATGAACTCTTAACTCAGTTGTATAACATAGTGAATATTTTATTAGGGCAGATTGAGATTTGATAGTACGTCAGTCTATTCAATTTTATATATTTCATGTTTCTATTAAGATCATTTCAATATCTATTAAATCGATTATTTGATCGATTAAGAAAATATACGTACATTGATGTGTAAAAGAAAAAAAACTGCCAAAGGGCTGTTTATGCAACTTTACGTATGACCCATTCCCGAAAGGATTTTTTTCCGCCTTCATTTTAGCTTCCCTCGCCCGTCAACCGCGTTCATTCTTGTCAAAGCAGTTTATCATCTACTAGTTATAGGAGCTCTGGACTCAGTCGCTTGACGTAGTATATATATTATGAGGGCAGAGTGAGATTTAGTAGTAAGCAATTCTTTTGAATTTCGCTTTTACCTTTTACTTTTTCTGTTAAGAACGCCGTGTTTTATGAGTTCGTTTTTGAGTTATTAAGAAAGTACACGTAACTAGGTATGGAAAAGACAAAGCAAGTCTTAAAGGTTCACAAAATCCCCTATATAATAATAGCCTAAGTTATCTGTCCGTCTTTCCTCGAATTTATGAAGCGGTTGGACCTGGAATAGATAGAGGCATCCATATTAGATTCTTGATGAGTTAGGGTTAGCAATTTTTGAAATCCGCCCCTTCCCCTCTTTTCTAGCTTTTAATGCCATTATTTCAAGTCCTATTTTCCCCGGTTAAGAGCAGGCGATTAAATTTATCAATTTGTCACATAATAAATAGGTGAAAATAACATTTTTTCTAGCATTATGACGTCATTCCTTTAACCATCTCATTTAATCATTTCTTATTTTAAATTATTTAAATATCGTCTGTATTATTTTCATACGTTTTATCACTGAACTTAGATATTGCTTAAATACTTTATATTTGGCTTAAATAATAGATTAAGTACATATGTGATAATTTTAAATTTAATCCCCGATTATTTTTTTGTTACAATGAAAATTTTATCACCGGTATTAACAACAAATTCTATCTACCTCCAGGGTGTAGTTGAAATGATAGTTTCATTCTGTTACTTCCATTAATTACTGTGGCAAAGAAAAAAAAAATTGGAAGAACTTAACAAAAATTTCTACTTAGCTAAAAAAACTTTGAATTATATTTCTAAATTAATTCAATATGATTCTAAACTGCATTCACAGTATCGGGAGGCTTGAGAAGACTATGATCGTAAACAAATTATTGAGCGTGTACCAGATAATTCTCAGCAAAAAAATTTTTTTACCTGCCTTATAGGGTACTTTACAATTCTGGAAAATTAAAAATTTTACTGATCCCGACATATGAGGGGCTATATGTTAGTCTTAAAAGATTTCACGTACGAACTTCTCAAGAAGGGATGGGTTTTTGCCCTTTTCTTTATAGCTTCCTTCAGCTGTCAACGATTTTCACTTTTGTCACAACAGATTATCATGTACCAGTTAAGTGAACTCCAAACTCATTTGTTTGTCGTAGTAAATAATTTATTAAAGCAGATTGAGATTTGAGAGTATACCAATCTATTCAATTTTATTCTTCAATTTCTCTAATCAATTCAGTTTCTTTTCTTTTACGTTTCTAATAAGATCATTTAAATCTCTATTAAATCGATTAAGAGAATATACGTACATTGGAAAAAACCAAACAAACTCTCAAAAGGCTGTTTATGCAACTTCATGTATGACCTATTCATGAAAGGATATTTTTTTGCCTTAATTTAATCTTTCCTCTGCTGTCATCAGTTTTCACTCTTGTTAAAGAAGTTTATAATCTACTAATTAAGTGAATTCCAAACTTAGTCACTTGATTTACTATATATTTTACTATATATTATTAGGGTAAAATGAGATTTGACAGTATGCCAGTCTTCTGATTTACCTCTCCTATTTCTATTAAAAGCGTTACGTTTCTATTAGCTCTCTTTTTAATGAATTTAGAAAATACTTTTACACAAGTGAGGTATAGGTAAATCAAGTCTCAAAGGTTCACAAAATCTCAAAGTAAAAACGGTTTCACATAAGACCTTTTTTTTATTCTTTCGTCATAGCTTCCATCGGCTGTTAACAATTTTCAATCCTGTTAGGAAAGATTATCATGCACTAGTATTGTGATAGCCCTACTTAGTTGCTTGAAGTAGTGATTTTAGTGCATTTTATTAAGGCAATGTGAGATTTGACAGTTCTTCAATCCGTTGAATTTAATTTTTTGTCTTTCATGTTTCTACTATTGCCTTCCTTTTCGAGTGAATTACTAAAATAGGAGAGACTGGAGGTTTGGAGCACTACGGTCCATTTTTTGCAACACGAGTGATAATGATCCCGGGACCTACTGCTTCCAAACAGCTACGAACATCCCTGTTACTGTCCGATTCGAACCCACGAACTCCGGTTCCGAAGGCCAGCACCATAACCATTCGGCCATTGTTCGGCGGGGAGACCGGAAGAAAGTTGTATAAAATAAATTCAGCAATTTTTTTAAAAGAAACTATTAGAAGTGTTTTTTAACGTGAATTTTAATATATTGTTTATACATCGAGGATTCCTCATAATATATTTTAAGTGATTAAATTAATAATAATTCAAATTATTAGGGGTTGTGCAAATGCATTTACACTGTAGCAATTTGCCCTGCTATGGGGCATGTTTTTACACCGGATGAATCCCTTTGTTATACAAAATGTATTGAGGAATATTTACAAATATAACACTTTATGTTTTTATTAGATTATTATTTTGCAGTTTCTGTTGAAAAAAGCCCTGTGATATTTAGGCTTCACATATTCACTTATTTTTATAAGCTATTCAGATAAACTAGAATAATTATAGTCTGAATTATAGATTTTAGAAATATATATTTTTCCATACCTAATATAATTGTCATTAGCACATTTGAAACAATAACGGCTTTGAAGCTATGCCGTTCAAAGTCTGGGTTTTAAGTAGACTCTTCGGATATTTTATCGTTATTTCCTGTAGTCTTTGTCCCAAGAAATTTGTTTAGAAGAAAATTTCCTTGGTGTGTATTTCTTGGAGGTCTTTGTATTTTTTCCTTTCTAATTCATTTTCCTCTTCGTTGCTTATATTTTTGGTATCAGCTCGAAAGTTCATATTTGTGGAATCATCAAAATGACACTTACTATAGGTTTTCATCTGCAGACCAATTTCTTTTCTCCAGTTTTAAAATATCCCTCTGTGGCATGGATGTTCGTAGCCGTTCAGAATCGGCTTTAAACTGTAGGTCCCAGTCTCATTAGCCCTCAAGTTACAAAAATATAGACCGTAGCACTCTGAACCAAACCAGTTTTAAAATATGTATTTTTTAATAGGGACTGATAAAGATCTGTCTTTGATGTAGAAGTATCGGCTTTGGAGACAGAAGCTTAAATGCAACAGGAGCTACTTCAGATGTAGAAGGAACTTTGCCAGTTGTTGGACCACTTTTTTATGTATTTTCTACAATGATTCATGCATTACGTAGATCCCTTGGCCATAGGTGATTAATCCCGTGATATAAAGTTCTCATCGCTAGGAATGTCTTTATTGAATTGCTAGAGTTTTCATTTTACTGCAGTACTTCCGGAGAATCTTAGAATTTACTTCATATTTATTAGCAGATTTTAAAGATAAACATCCTGCCACTAATTGTTTTCTATCCCCCCAGAAATATTTCCTACGGCTTTCAACCCTTAACAATATTTCTTTTTAGTTCTAAATATTACCTTTAAAATTTAAGTGGTACAAAGTTATAATTTACAGAGAGACATTGTTCCACTGCAAAATTCAGCCTCAGCAGAAGTATAAAACTTACTCCTTATGTCACCATTTTATACATTAATATGAGTAAGTAATATAACACTTTTGTACAGAACTACCGCTGATCTTTTGCTACACCGGAAATTTCTCCGTACTATTGGAAATTTCTGTAGTGAAACTACTCTAATTTGCACGACCTGACTGTGTTACTGTACTAGTAACACAGTACTGAGTCACAGTACACAGTCTGTACTGTATCTACTGTGTTACTGTACTAGCATATAGCCCGTCATATGACCGGATCAGTAAATTTCTTAATTTTCCAGAATTGTGAAGAATACTATAAGGCAGATAAAAAAAAATGGTTTGGTTTTTTTGGCTGAGAATTATCTCGTACAAGCTCAATAACTTGTTTATCTTCATACTCCTCTAAAGACTCCCGATACTGTGAAAGCAGTTTAGAATCCCATTGATTTCGTCTAGAAAGATAATTCAAAGTTTTCTTAGCTACGTCGAAATTATCGTTAAGCTCTTTCCAATTTTTTTCACAGTAATTAATGGAAGAAAAGGAGTGAAACTATCATTTCTATACAAAGTTATAATTTACAGAGATACATTGTTCCACTGCAAAAACCAGCCTCAGCAGAAGTATAAAACTTACTTCTTATGTCACTATTTTATACATTAATATAAGTAAGCAATATAACACTGTTGTACATAACTACCGTTAATCTTTTGCTATACTGGAAATTTCTATACAATATTAGAAATTACTGTAGTGAAACTACTCTAATTTGTATGGCCTTTATACTGTACTAGCATATAGCCCTTCATATGACGGGATCAGTAAAATTTTTAATTATCCAGAATTGTAAAGAACCCGAAAAGGCAGATAGAAAATGGTTTGTTTTTTGGTTGAGAATTATGTCGTACACGTTCAATAACTTGTTTATCTTCATACTCCTCTAAAGTCTCCCGATACTGTGAATGCAGTTTAGAATCCCGTTGAATTCATTTAGAAATATAATTCAAAGTTTTCTTAGCTACTTCGAAATTATCGTTAAGCTCTTCACAATTTTTTTTTCTCCACAGTAATTAATGAAAGTAAAGGGGTGAAACTATCATTTCTATAAATCCTGGAGGTAGATAGAATTTGTTGCTAATACATGTGATAAAATTTTTATTGCAACAAAAAAGACAATCGATGATTAAATTTAAAATTATCACATATGTACCTAATCTATTAAGTCAAATAAAAAAGAAAATTATATACGTAATTAGTGGTAAAACGTATCAAAATAATGCAGACGATATTTAAATAATTTAAAATAAGAAATGATTAAATGAGATAGTTAAAGGAATGAAGCCAAAATGCTATAAAAATGTTATTTTTACCTATTTATTATGTGACAAATTGATAAATTTAATAGCCTGCTCTTAACAGGGGAAAATAGGACTTGAAATAATGGCATTAAATGCTAGACAAGAGGGGGAAGAGGTGAATTTCGAACGTTGCTAACCCTAACTCATCAAGAATTCCATATGGATGTCTCTATCCATTATAGGTATAACCACTTCATAAATTTGAGGACAGACGGACAGATAACTAAGGCTATTATTATATAGGGGATATAATATAAACTCAGTGTCATTCATAAAACTTAATTGATTCGTGGTTTTTGATGTTTATTTAGATATTGAAGCCGGTATAGCAGTTTCAATCAAATCCCTTTGACTTATTTATTTCCTCACGTCAATAACAGACTTCTCACGCCATTGCTGTCTCTACAGGCCATAATTCAGTTGCTGCACAAATGAACAGAAGAAGAACACTTCTAGTGAGAGCAGTTAGAATTGCCATCGCCTGGTCTAAACAACAAAAACATGTTCACATGCATTGTACTTAAAAAGTATGTTCTTGTAATAACCACAGATTATCTCACACTGACCAGATACAGCATCTCTCGCCTGTTATCTAAAAGCCCCGGATAAAATTTTCACACGTATAACCTTGATACAATTAGGAACACGAAGAAATGAAAAAAAAAGAAATCGTTCACTTTTATTGCTAATCACTCCCACTTCTGTTAATACGAGGATTCCATCGATAGACTCCCTCATTCATTCACCATTAGCAGTGGGTCGGCGAACTTTATTTTTCGGAGGATCCCCGCGGCGTTTTCATCCTGTCTATTGAAGTCGCTCTAACAGTCAGTATTTCTTCCCCTTACCTTAATTTTTCCTTTATCTCTCTGCTGATGGAGTTGGCAAATAGCGAGAAAATTCAGACCTACCGGAAGTCAACTGATTGTGGGTAAACAGAAAATGGCAGAGAACTACTGAGAATATATGAGGGGACGTATGAAAGGTGAAATGTCTAGATTTAGGTCAGTAGAAAATTGTGAAACCCCGCTTTTTTTTTAAACATAGATCTATCAGTAGAAGACATATACTTTAGGCTCTTAAGTAAAGCTTTCGTTTTTCCCATTATAGCAGAGGGGCGGAGGGAAATATGACGCATCATTTATGATAACCTCCTTATTGAAGTCTAACTGCTTGTACCATTTCTAGAAAGTGTTTCTCTTCTTTTTATTTATACGACAACTGGAATAGGGCTTAGAGCAGAGGTTCCCCCCAACATTTTCTGAACCACTGCCCCTTTACAAGATAATATTTAAACACCTTAACATGGAAAAATCGATATGAATAATTTAAAGAGGTCTTTTTAAAAGGGATATGTTGATTTCAATATCTAAATACATTTACCGTATTACTCATGTATGGATAATTTAAAGAGGTCTCTTTAAAAGGAATATGTTGATTTCAATATCTAAATACATTTACCGTATTACTCATGTATAAATAATTTAAAGAGGTCTTTTTAAAAGGGATATGTCGATTTCAATATCTAAATACATTTACCGTGTTACTCATGTATGAATAATTTAAAGAGGTCTTTTTAAAAGGGATATGTCGATTTCAATATCTAAATACATTTACCATATTACTCATGTATGAAATACTCTCTAGTTATTACAAGAAGAAGGTGAAAACTTATATTTCGTGTATAACGCGTACCTAAATTTTGAGATACCTGTTGCTTTCCAGAGTGTAAGTCAATTTCTAAGCAGGCTCAGTTAACCGAGAACTAATTATAAATGTTTTTTCAATGTTCTTCTAAAGTCCCCTTCATTCTTAACGATGTAAATCTTGCCTTTTTTTCTATGATAAATCTATCTGTAGGAGATACATACTTTAGGTTTTAACAGGGGAAAATAGGACTTGAAATAATGGCATTAAATGCTAGACAAGAGGGGGAATGGGTGAATTTCGAACGTTGCTAACCCTAACTCATCAAGAATTCCATATGGATGTCTCTATCCATTCCAGGCATAACCACTTCATAAATTTGAGGACAGACGGACAGATAACTTAGGTTATTATTATATAGGAGATATAATATAAGCTCAGTGTCATTCATAAAACTTAATCGATTCATGGTTTTTAATGTTTATCTAGATATTGAAGCCGGTATAGCAGTTTCAATCAAATCCCTTTGACTTATTTATTTCCTCACGTCAATAACAGACTTCTCACGCCATCGCTGTCTCTACAGGCCATAATTCAGTTGCTGCACAAATGAACAGAAGAAGAACACTTCTAGTGAGAGCAGTTAGAATTGCCATCGCCTGCTCTAAACAACAAAAACATGTTCACATCCATTGTACTTAAAAAGTACGTTTTTGTAATAACCACAGATTATCTCACACTGACCAGATACAGCATCTCTCGCCTGTTATCTAAAAGCCCCGGATAAAATTTTCACACGTATAACCTTGATACAATTAGGAACACGGAGAAATGAAAAAAAGAAATCGTTCACTTTTATTGCTAATCACTCCCACTTCTGTTAATACGAGGATTCCATCGATAGACTCCCTCATTCATTCACCATTAGCAGTGGGTCGGCGAACTTTATTTTTCGGAGGATCCCCGCGGCGTTTTCATCCTGTCTATTGAAGTCGCTCTAACAGTCAGTATTTCTTCCCCTTACCTTAATTTTTCCTTTATCTCTCTGCTGATGGAGTTGGCAAATAGCGAGAAAATTCAGACCTACCGGAAGTCAACTGATTGTGGGTAAACAGAAAATGGCAGAGAACTACTGAGAATATATGAGGGGACGTATGAAAGGTGAAATGTCTAGATTTAGGTCAGTAGAAAATTGTGAAACCCCGCTTTTTTTTTAAACATAGATCTATCAGTAGAAGACATATACTTTAGGCTCTTAAGTAAAGCTTTCGTTTTTCCCATTATAGCAGAGGGGCGGAGGGAAATATGACGCATCATTTATGATAACCTCCTTATTGAAGTCTAACTGCTCGTACCATTTCTAGAAAGTGTTTCTCTTCTTTTTATTTATACGACAACTGGAATAGGGCTTAGAGCAGAGGTTCCCCCCAACATTTTCTGAACCACTGCCCCTTTACAAGATAATATTTGAACACCTTAACATGGAAAAATCGATATGAATAATTTAAAGAGGTCTTTTTAAAAGGGATATGTTGATTTCAATATCTAAATACATTTACCGTATTACTCATGTATGGATAATTTAAAGAGGTCTCTTTAAAAGGAATATGTTGATTTCAATATCTAAATACATTTACCGTATTACTCATGTATAAATAATTTAAAGAGGTCTTTTTAAAAGGGATATGTCGATTTCGATATCTAAATGCATTTACTGTATTACTCATGTATGAATAATTTAAAGAGGTCTTTTTAAAAGGGATATATCGATTTCAATATCTAAATACATTTACCGTGTTACTCATGTATGAATAATTTAAAGAGGTCTTTTTAAAAGGGATATGTCGATTTCAATATCTAAATACATTTACCATATTACTCATGTATGAAATTCTCTCTAGTTATTACAAGAAGAAGGTGAAAACTTATATTTCGTGTATAACGCGTACCTAAATTTTGAGATACCTGTTGCTTTCCAGAGTGTAAGTCAATTTCTAAGCAGGCTCAGTTAACCGAGAACTAATTATAAATGTTTTTTCAATGTTCTTCTAAAGTCCCCTTCATTCTTAACGATGTAAATCTTGCCTTTTTTTGTATGATAAATCTATCTGTAGGAGATACATACTTTAGGTTTCTAAGTAAAGTTTTAGTTCGTATAGAAACAGAAAAAAGAAGGGAAAATGACGGGTTATTTGCCCACACCATTTCGGAAAATGTTTCTCTTCTTTTCATTAATGAAGCAACTTAAATATGGCCTAAGACAAGAACAACGATGCTATTAACTTGAAAATATGGATATAAATTAATTAAATGGATGTTTTTGAAAATGATGCATTGATCTCAATATATAAACAAATATACGATATTTATTCGAGTATAGCACTCTTCTATTTTTACAATAAAATGTTGAAAATTTGTATTTTGTGTATAACATGCACTTAAAGCTTAACACACAAAGGACATTTTAGATTTTAAACCAATCACTAAGAGGATTCAATTAATCAAGCTTTATCTCTTTTTTGGTGTTATTCTAAAAAGGATTCTATTCTTATTGAAAGCCTTCGATCTTCTTTTCGGTCGTTTGGAGTCATTAGAGGCATTTGAGTTAGTATGAGATAACCGTAGAGGTTCAAAGTCAAGATCTGGTACATCACCCCTTTTTAGAGGGTGTTATACGAGGAATTATTTTTTTCCCATTCAATAAAAAAAAGAATATTTCTTGACAACATGCAAATAGGATAAAAAAGAGATCTAATTATACTGCAGCATTTAATTTGAAAGCCGTACAATATGTAAAAGAAAATGGGATCTTTCTTCCAGTTAAAATTTCGGTGAAGCAGTTTTGCTAGCAGTGTTGTATAAAAGAGGAGGAGAAATATAATGTCATGAAATATAGATGCAACAACACTTCTGTTGAGGGAAATTTTCTTCTTTAAGAATCTGTCTTTATTCATGCCTATGTAAGGTGATTACAGGAAATAGCAAAAATATATTCTGTGTATAATGGACAACTTGAGTTTTTGCATTAATTTTTAAAAAAAGTCCCTGTTATACACGGAAATTGTCTTTACTGCCACCTAATTTGTTTAAAGTTCTTGTTACAAGAATTATACGGTATTCATTGAGTTTATTTACAATAGGACGTTTTTGAGAATAAAAGCTGATTATCTACTATAATTCCTGATAGTGCGGTGAAACACATAACTAGACAGCAGTAGCTAGCCTGGAATTCAAAACATGAGTCTAATGACCAGTGCAGGTATTGATGTTTGTAATGTAGATGATTTCTAATTCTTAGTAATAACTGCAGAAATTACCAGTCTGATAAACTTTAACTTTTGATTAGATAGAGTCCTATCTGAGAGGCGCCAAAAATTATTCGTGTAATAGCAAAGGACGTTGGGGATATATCTGTGAATCTGAATGTTTTCTCGGGGGAAAACTAAGAGGGACAGAATGGTGCTGAAACAGAAGAAAACTCCCCGCCTTCTGAGGTTGACCAAAATTGAGGAAATACTTTAATGTAGCATCAAGAATGCCCTACACCCCACCGGATAAGCTATTCCAACTTGAGAGGACAAGTTAGGAAGTTTTATTATGAACCCGCAGTAACTGAAATATTGGATTATAGTTCTACCATTAAACCAAGGAAAATCATGCCCAATAAGATCTGCCAAATATCTACCAGTCTATTTTTAGTTCTTTAATTCATTGAAGAAGAGTGTATGAATTTTGTGCACATATAAGTATTATGTGGAAAGAAAACACTTATTATTTATACATTATATATACATATAGAAACCATACTACATTAAATTCAATGATGGGAGTTTGAATAATGTAATTATTAATCATAAAGCCGAAAGTAAATTTTTGTTGAATGTATACACACAATATATATATATATATATATATATATATATATATATATATATATATATATATATATATATATATATATATGTGTGTGTGTGTGTGTGTGTGTGTGTGGTGTATACATATATAATTTTAGTCAAACCATTGTTAATCATTTTCTCTGCTATATTGCTTAATAATCTCCTGTTCCAATTCATGTTGAGAAAGATTTTACTGTGGGATAGCAAAAATTCGCATTTCAAATGGTAGATTGTCATATATTAGTAAAATGTGGCAGTATTAAAGATATTACCTAAGATTATTGGGTACGTAAATAATCTAGTAAGTAAGAAGTAGTAGGTAGTTTGTAGTTGGTAGTAGTTAGCAGTAGTTAGTAGTAGTAAGTAGTAAGAAGTAGTAGTACGTAAGTAAGTATCCTATATGACCGTCAAGCAGCTAGGATTCCCAAGAATAGAATCTAATAGGATTCCCAGATTAAAAATCAAAATTTCATTTTAAAACTTGAAGAACGTATATTGATCTACTTATGAAAAAAAAGGAGTCTGTCAAAAAAATAGCTGCACAAGCTCAATATAATTGAAGAAAAAAATGGTATCTACAAAATACATTTATACAAAAAAAATGTCCTGGACTTCATCGAAGTATTTATCAAAAGGATCAACTATCAGTGTTGAAGATTATTTTATGCGGGTTCCTTCTATAAAGTTCTTTGAATAGAGTTAACCCAATCCCCAACAAGGCAGTCCTTCTGCAACTCAACAGTCTTTCATTCCATACTCTAAATATGTTATTTACTTTATTGTAGGTAACTAGAAGGTGAGCAACATTAACCCCTTAGAATAAGCAGCACAAACATGGTTTGAGAATCAAACCTTATTTCTCATTTTATAGAAATTTGTGCTCTCAACAAACAATTCAATGAAGGGGTTTGGATAGAATAATACATAGAAACAGTACCAGATAAATTAATTTAGTATATCCATTTAGGTCTACTGAAGAACCATCTCGGCGTAAAAGAGAAAGACAGGGATATTGAGGTTTGCAATACTAGTAAATTATCATTACCATGGGCTCCCCCACCCATTAATTTTATTACACTACTAGTATACGTGGGCAGGACTGACTCTATTAATTTTCCGCCCTGAACAAAAATGTAAAATGTCTTCACATACCTTGCGATAAATTAATTAGTAAAGGAGACAAATTGGTGATATATAGAAACTTATGAAACTGAAATAGTTCTTACTAACAAAAAGCAGTGTAACCAAAAACACATTTATTAAAAATCGTAAAATAAACTTTCAAACAAAAAGATCACTACCTAAAAATGGAATCCCTTTCTAATCCTCCATATGCGTGGAATCTTTAAATATTCTGCAGCAAATCGAAATGGATGCTGATATTTTCTGCTCTTCCATTAAACGTACATAATACATAAGTATATCATCTTTAGTTATTTAATTAAACATGCTTCTTTTTTATGATTGTTTTCTTTAGAATCAAGGTTTGTAAACACTTTTAACCTTTAGACGTAAATAGTATAAATCCTAAAGTAATCTTTTAGCGAAAGGAAAATATCAATATATGTAAATTTTAATTGTTCAGTTTTTAACATAATATTTCAGAAGATCTCATTGCAGAAATGCCGTCCTGGACAGATAACTAGGTTGTCCACCCCTAGAGCTGTCATTGTTGTTTGTCGTAGTATACCTTGGTATCTGACAGTGAGACAGCGAAACCTGCTCCGGAGAAAGCGACGGTTCGTTGCTACAGGTAACGCGTTTTAGAGAGTGGAAAATCCCTTCATCCGGTCCTTTCGCTTTCCTAGCTGAGGCGTTTCCGAGGCATTTTTGTGAATGAAGCATCGGAGGCGCATTGTCTCACGATCTTTTGTCTTTTCCATTAATGAAGTAGTATTTCTGTAGTAAAGGACGGCGGCAAGGTCACTGTGACGTCACGGGCCAAGGAAGACGTCCGTTGGACTGGTCGTGACATATATGAACTACTCTTCGGAGACCATTCACGGCTTTCTTTACCCCAGCCTTCACGATCTCCCTACAATCAAGTGGAATAGCTGAACATTATTTTCTCTTGACTGTGATTTAAGTGTTTTATTCAGGAAATATGACGAAACAGAAGGAGAAAAATATTTTAGGCAAAGAAAATGGGCAGACAATGTTGCATTCCTTTCTAAAAATTGTTGAATGATCTTGCATATTTTTCTTTAAAAGATGTAATTCTTAATATTGTTTTCTTTTGAAGGTTTTGTAATATATTTAGTCACGCAAGTGTTATTGTAAATTTAAGATATTTATATGTTATGCGCTATTATTACTTCAAAAAAATTAATTTAATTTTATAAATGTTTTTATTTTCTTAATTAAGTCTTTTAGGAAGATTTCAATTTATTTAATGTTGAATTTTTCATATCAATAAGACTGCGTTAATCGTACAACAGCAGTTTCACCTTTCGTGTTTCTAAGCTTCACCAAAAGTAGAAATTTTTTGTACTTCCTAACCTTTTATATTTTCAATAGCTGTAACAACGGTGAACTTTTAAATCTTTAAGTATTGATTTTTAACAAATTAAGCAGAATAAAAACAAGAAATTACAACTATCAGAATAACTACAAGGTACAGTTATAGCATGGTGTATGAGCAAAGTTTACAAGTTTCTATTTATTAATGTCATGTCCTTAAAACCAAGAGATTTCTATTGCTATATAAGTTTTTACTTGTTCAGGTCCCAGGATCAAAATAGACTAGTTAGTTATAACGCATATAAAATATAAACAACTTAGTTAACTTTCACTAAATATTTCAATGCTCTATTTATGTATATTACAAATTATGATGACTCAAAGGGTAGCTTCTATTGCAAATGTAAAAAGTCCCTAAGGAGTGTGTGCTGGAAGAGAAAGTTATAAAACAACGGCTCTCTCATGAATGGGTAAGGAATTTCATCTGTGCTTCCGTGTTAAGCATGAAAATGGCTGGTTATTAATGGGGGCAGTCTGTAGATTATGAAGTCGCTGGCAGAGAAGAAGGGGGATATCGACGACTCTCTTTTTCCTACCAGATCCTTTTCTCTCTTCAGATCACATCATCGACTCCTTATTTTTTCTTTCTTTACAAGAAAAGTTCGTATATCCCATCTAATTTTTCTTTTAACAGAATCGTTCCTGAGTATTTAGGAATCTCTGCCCGGAACATTTCAGACGCTCTGTTTTTCCTACCAGATCCTTTTCTCTCTTCAGATCAGATCATCGATTCCTTATTTTTCCTTTCTTGACAAGAAAAGTTCGTATATCCCATCTAATTTTTCTTTTACCAGAATCATTCCTGAGTATTTAGGAATCTCTGTCCGGAACATTTCAGACTCTCTGTTTTTCCTACCAGATCCTTTTCTCTCTCCAGATTACATCATCGACTCCTTGTTTTTTCTTTCTTGACAAGAAAAGTTCGTATATCCCATCTAATTTTTCTTTTACCAGAATCGTTCCTGAGTATTTAGGAATCTCTGCCCGGAACATTTCAGGCTTCTTTTATCCTGCATAATGAAAATTATTCCACTTTATTCTGGTGTCTCGATGAGCTCAGCGCCTTTGTGCAGGGGTGGCTTACACACCAGCCACAAACGGCTCTGCTACTGAGATTACCAATAATCTCTTTGACCATTCTTAAATTCAGTTTTCTCATGCAGTTCTATATGTTTTTGGTGTTATCCCTTCTCTTATTAGTCTGTCATCAATTGCTTATGAAAATTAAGACCTAAATCCTACACGCTTGGTCTAACTCGCATGGGTTCGTAGGCCTTGACCTCCGGTATTTAATGGACTTCACACATCCATCATTTTGATGTGTCACTTCTTTAACTATCTCCTTCCGACTGAGCACTGGAGCAGTCACTGACTTGTGTTTTTCTCTGTGAATTTATTGCGTTTTTCAAATTTCTTTAAGCGGGTTTTTCTTTCCTTTCTTTCGTTTCACCACATAGGAGTGGCATTTGGCTCTTAATATCGCAGTACTCTAGAGCAAGACTTTAATCTTGCTTAATTATTTTATATTAAATTATTTTTAATCATTTAAATCACCTAAGTTATTATATTTAATTGACGTCTTTTATTCCTGATAAAAAATAATTTGTGATCTATTTGACTTTTTTTCAGATATCTCCAATCAATTCAATCTAATCACGTGATACATGCTATATTTAAGGATATGTCTGGGTTTAAATTTACATAAAATGGTTTGATAATTTAAACTTTCAGTCAACTTATATATTGTACACACGCATTAACACAAAAATCCTGATTAGCAAATGTACGTAATACCTTTGTAAGAAGATAGTTAAATGCAAAATATTCATATATTTGTAAGGGGTTGATAGGCCTTAGATTGTCCACACTAGAGCGAGGGCAGCGCGGGACGAATATTCTTAGAAACTAGTCAAGAAATGTTTGACTAGCGAATATAATTTACTACAAAACTCAATAACTACTTAAAAGTAGTATATTTTTAAGTTCATTATTAAGTATCATTAGTATATTACAATAATAGTATAGATGAATGAAGCCATGACTGCATTTCTAGAGAATTCTCATAATCTGGTTTCGACAGGAATGTACTGATTTTAAAAAGTGAAAGTGTTTTCAAACCAAAAAATTTTTATTGCGAAAGGTTTTTCATTTTATCATAATATACCTTATTATATTATTAGTATCATAAATATCATAAAAGTTCTTCTTAGTTATTGAGAGGTTAACTTTTATAATGATTTTATAAACTATTTTTGCAGATGTTGTTTTTATTTCTTTTTTGCTTGGATTTTTTATTTTTGTATTTTGTTGATGGAAAGGTCTTTGTGATCTCCTATTTATAAAAATCTCGCTAAAATAAATAAAGTCTATAAATTAAGGTACCTAAAAATGTAAAAAATAATTAAATGAATAATGTTATTAAATACTTAGATAAAACAGCTAACAACTATGCAATAGGGTTCTACCATATAGAGTGATTTCACGCAACATCACGAATCACTTAATGGCCTTGTAACGTACTGAAGATATGGTAGGCGAAGCCGTCAATGAAACAGGCTAGAAAACTGTTTAATTTAGATTAAATATTTTATTCAGGTGAATAAATTATGTACAGCTATGTATAGATTCAGTAGATTTCTGATTATTCTGGGATCTCGTGCTGAGATGACATTCACACAATAAGGATGCGTGGGATACCGGATACAGTATGGCTAGGGCTTCTAATCACTGGAATTGTTCGCTAATTAGTGCCGGTAATAAACGCTATCACCTCCGGGCTGACGATTTGTATAGTCGGCTTCCACACCAAGGTTCGAAAATTCAGAGTGCGTATCACGCTGGGGTTCGTGAAGGAAATCTCGGGATGCAAGACGATCCGAATTAAGAGCAAGGGTCACTCTCGGCTACCTACTTCTCTGCCTTATTGCAGTCGACATAAGCTACAGGCGACTTCCGCGTCACAATGACGTGAAAAGTCACCAGAGCTAGGAATTTATTGCCATTCATTTCTCTTTCTGTCGCGTCATAATGACGACTTTTGACATCATGATGACGCTTATGTCACCTGTGACATATCTCGACTGCAATATGGTAGCACCCATAATCTGTAAAAATATTATGCTAAATATTTACAAAAACAAATATATAACAATACTATTTTTAAACCTATCAAAATAACTTCTAAAATTTTAATTAAGAAATTATTCGCTTAATACAAACAGTTAAAATCTTAAAGTTTAACTTTTTTATTTAGCTCTCCCGTCTGTTACTTTGGTTCTAAACTGTAATAAAAAGATTATTATTTTTAGAGCTGTCACATGTAGTCATTTCACTTATGCAACTAAATGCATTTCATTGTTACTGTGTTATTTAAAATTTCTTTATTCAGTAATTGACAGCATTGATAGTGTTATAATTGATAATAATTATAGTTTAATTAATAGTATTAGCGCTATCTTTAATTGTAAAAACGTATAAACTTATGTTTTTAAAGATTTATTTAAGAGCATAGATATTAAATATCTAAATATGATAATTAAAAAATTAATTAGTATTAATAACATCAATTTGCCTAGGGATTACAGTGTAAATCTGTTCTACAAATTGTTATATTTGACCACACAACACAATTATAAGTTGCATAACGATAAATTTTATTTGCAATGTGTTGATGTACCTCATGGCGGCAATGCCTCTAGTATGCTTGCAAATTTATATCTGTACTATTATGAATTACCCGTTTCCCTTGCAATTTTTTTTTGGAAAAAAATTGCAAAAAATCATTGTAAGGAATTTGGAGGGAATAAAGTTTCTAGGAAGCTGACCCCCCGAAGAAAAGTAGAGAGGATCTGCTGGGAGTTGAGAAGCACGGGATCCACGTAGAGCCTGCTAACGTTGCTAACCCTAACTCAACAAAAATCCAATACGGATGCCTCTATTCATTCCAGGTACAACCTCTTCATAAATTCGAGGACAGATTGACAGATAACTTAGGCTATTATTATATAGGGGATAATGAAAAATAATATTATCATAAAAGGTTTAAATAGCATAAATAATGAATGCAATTTATTTTATGCTTGGGTTTTAGAATATTGGTTTAGTGTCACAGTATAATTCTTATGTAATAGTGGCCTACTGATGTTGTTCCTCGCATTTTCGCATATATCATACCCGTTTTACCCAGTAGCTTAGGAAGGTGGGGGTGCGATACATACCGGCTACTAGCACTAAAGGAGAGAAACAACTCTACCGTAGCTATTTAGTCAACTGGAAACAGTGTATCTAACTATACTGATTTTGATGCGATGTCGAAATTTGTAGAGCAAAAGTTTAGGAGGAAAACAGTTTCAATATTACAATATAGCTTGTTGGATTAGACAGCAAAGGACGAAACTTGTAAACAATTGTGTTTTCATTAATTCTCATTAAAATAATAATAAAATCACGTAATGGATACCATTGCAGTGAAAAAGATTTCTTACGTTGTATAGTAAAACTGGCCTTTTAACAAAATGGTATTTTACTTTTTTGATTCATAATTTTTTAAAAATAATTAATATTTTACCCTTTTTATTAAACACTTGAATTAAAAAAAATTTTTTTTTTGGTAAATTTCATTTGATATTTTGCGAATACGAGAACGACAAATTTAAACTTCACACCGGGTACCATTAGTCCTTGCCACGTCTCTGCTTTTACTTTCAAACTGCATTAGATTTCATCCAACTTATTATTTACAAACTTTAAGAAAAAAGTTAAGAGGCAAAAGAAAAGGAAAGAAAAACTTTGGCTATTTGCACTTTCTCGCCAAATATAAATCCCCAAAGCAATGCTAACGTCTGTCTTGTCAGACGGGGTTTTACGACTCCATCAGCAGCTTTTCCTTTCCCCCTGTTTGACTTCCACTCCTAACCCATAGGGTCAATGGGGGCCTATTAAGTGCGCCCATTAAACGATTTGAGGGGGTCGACGCTCGCCAAGAGAAACGATCATTCAAGACGGTCCGGCACAGCGGTGTCCGGTAGGCTGCATGCGGTAACATTTCGTTCTCTCTCTCTTTTTATAAGGATAAAAACAAACGTATTGACTTTTATTTATATACATTTTTTTGTGTGTTTGCATGTCTGCAGGATTCTACGACTTGTACTGTAGGAAGCTGATTCAGTTAAAAGAAATATTACTACACTTTCTCATTTTTTTATTTGCTGTTAGAAAAAAAACTCCCGTTGTTTTTGTGTACAACTAGAAATTCTGTGAGAGAATTTAATAGTCTCTTAAAGTAGGGATCCATAAATACATGCTTATATGTGTGTTTATAGTATGTTTGTATGCATACATAGATACAATATATATACAGTAAAACTAAGCTAAGCCCTGATTTAGCAAGGAAATCGGAAATATTTGATTGGTATAATGTTAAGTTTATGGGAGCATAAATTGCTTATAACAATGAAATTCCAGCTATAGCAAGCATTATTTTTGTGATTCATAATACTTCTATTGATTTCCCCCTCTGAAGCTTAACTAATCTGTTTTTCTTTTCTTTTTTTTTTCGGAAAATTTCTTTTAACATTCGGGAGTCAACTGAAAGTTGGTGATGAGTCATAATTCCCCAAACGTAATAAATAGTTTTTGAATGTTCAAGAAAAAAAAACAAGAGTGCAAAGGCAGGAATGCCAGTGACAATGTTTTCTTTTTTTTTTTGGGGGGGGGGAGGAGGCACGAGTCTTTCTCGAAGAACAAAAAGACAGTTAAAAGAAATTTACTTAGCCCTCGTGTTGCAAAAAGTAGATCGTAGCACTCCAAACCAAACCAAATCAAAGAAAATTAACCAATTACATTTGTCCTGAACAGAAATTAAATTTAAATAAAGCAGAGTACAGAATGAAATAAGTATATATGAATTTTCAGGATCTTACCATAAACTCGTTTTATGAGACTTTACGAAAAGCAAATATCACGATCCTTTCGTTCTCGTTAAAGCGAGTTTAGTTGTATCACATTTACTCACATATAACTCGCGAGCGTGTGTGAAGCTTCACTTTTAATAAGAATCGTTTTTAATAAGGAAAAAATAGCGAAAATGTTTAGGTTATATAAAGCGCTCACCATAATTTTCACGTGCAATCAGCTTTTTAGATAGTAAACTCATTGACATGAGGACAAAATGTATTAACACCCAACTCTGTTTTAAAATCATTCTTCAGGTGATTTAATTTTTTGATTTTCAATACTATGAGCTAAAGAAGCCTAACTCTTAATATTTAACCCACATTCCAGTAATTGGAAAATCTCCAGCTTCCCAGAAGCATAGCCTAGTATTTACTGAGAACTGCTAATTAGTGAGAAGTAAATGAATAGAATTGCTGACATTGTTATATAAAAAAGGTTTACTAGCGGCGACATAAATACGTAGCAATACTTCTTTTGTGTGATTTTCTCCGTTTTATTTCCTTCCTTGAGTTAAATGTATTGTTTCATATTGTGTAATTACTTGAATCAGAAAACATTATTCCCAGTATAAAGCTCAACTTGAGTTTTTGTCCTAAAATTTATGAAAGAGATCTTTATTATGATTCATGAAAAATTGTCTATCATTATATTTATATATGACATGCATAAAATATAAGCACAGACTAGAGTCTTGGTTTTTTCGGCTTTCTGGAAGCATAGCCAAAAAGTTACTGAGAACTATTTATTAGAGTTAATCAAATAAATAAGGTCACTAAAACAGTAAAAGAAAAGAGAGAGAAATTTAATAGCAGTGATATAAATATGTAGTCACTTTCTATTCAGTATCATTATTCCTTTTCATTTTTTAACTTGAGTACCTGACTTGTTTCATATAGTTTGATTAAATGAAGCAGGAAAATTCATTCCTAGTATATAGTGTATCTTGAATTTTAGAATGACAAAATTCAAGATCCTAAAACTTATGAAAGACAAGGTTTTGTCCATTAATGTATTTATAAATGACATTCGTAAAATTTAGACGTGTAATTTAAGGAGAAATATATCAATCCTTATTGATTTTGGTGGAGCTAAGCTCGACAGTTTAAACCTGTTTCTAACATTCATTAAACTCAAGCACAAAACTTCAAAATCAGTCAGTTGTAGACAAAAAACCCTTAACTGAAAGTTAAACTTCGGACAGTTCCACATTTAAACAGATTATGGGGAAAGTACTACTGATAATAGCCGACAGGGACAGAATACCAGCAAAAAAAAAGCTCGGAGAAGTAACTCTGATGCAGAGCACAGATGAAACCAGTGGTCCAACTGCCGCAAAGCTTGAAGTCGAGGTAGCTTATGAATCTAGTCGAGCGAGAGAATATTGCCAATGAAAAGTACCAAGAATAGATGAAGAGACTCCAACCACCGAAAAATCTCGTGAGCGGAGTTCCAATGGATAGAAGTCTCCCTCCTCGGGGAACAGGACTACTATTTGTACAACAGGAGTTGTGGTACAACAGTAGTCCTAAGTCCTGCTCAACTCCCTGACGGATTAAAGGAGCAGGGCAATCCGGAGACCAGTCTAGGGTTTGCCTTTGGCGGTTAATAAGGCGTTCCCAGCGAGAAGTAAACGTGGACTACAAAGGAGATCTTCTGCACAGGTAAGCACACATGTCACAGTATGAATTCCAGTGAGCCTGTAACATACTGTGAATACCAGGAGGAGTTTGTAGGGAAATGTGGTATAAATTCACCTCAGAGCATACAGAACACTATGCATCACGGGCCGAGTTTATCAATTAGCAGCACCCCCAAAATAGCCGTACACTTGCTAATCCTTAAATACAATCTCGGACAGCATCGTCAACACGTCCTTACATCACCAGATTTTGCCATCGAATTGATGCAAACTTTGTGATGGTGATGTGTCCCAGATACCTCAATTTCTGGTAGCGATGTAAGTGACTGATGACTCGGAACTCAGAGATCAAGCATACAACTTCGGTAACAGTAACAAAACTTGACTACTCGAAATTCTCATAAATTTTTTAAAGTAAACAGAGGATTTATAAAAAGCTGAGTGCTGCAATGTGTGTGCAAGGTTCTGTAAATGGGTTCTTGTTCATCTTAAAATAAATCGGAGGTCGTGTAAGTAAATAAAATTTTGTACTAGGTGTTCAAATTGGAATTTAAGGAGAGGAGAAAACAAGGAGATAAGATCTAAAAAACCACACGCTCACACTGGTGGTGTCTTCTCAGTTTTCTCAACCTTTCTTTTTACGATCCCTCCAAAATTTCAAGCTCCTGACGTCAGTTGTTTACACCTTCGCGGGAAGCCACGCCACTTGTTCGGGGTTTTTTACTCCCTGGTGTCACTCCATCTCATTACTTTCCCAATATTATGTCGCCTATTATTAACGAAGACATCTCCAGGCTTTAGTGAACTCACTTTCTATCATAGTGTTATTTTTTCCAGTCTAGTAGTTACCTCGATTGTCATACCAAACCTGACATCATTTATGCATGAAGAGGGTGGTCGTTACGTCACATCATCCTAGAGCAGGGTTACCGAACCTTTTTCGATTAGTATGCCAGTTAAATTACGGTTTATTTTTTCCAGTCCAGAGTACCACTTGTTATTTTTCTTTTAAAAATCATCTTTAATTAAAACCCTAAAATCTAAATAAAAGTATTTAATTTTTTAAATTATCTTTTGTGTTTTTTTTATAATGGGGGAATTCCTTCTCTAATATAAATGTTTTAAGTGATATTTATTTAAAAATTTAGTCTTTATATGTTATAAAATCCGTATAAAGACTGAAAGAGCTGTTTTACCATATCACTTTTTAGGCTATTATGTTTAAAAGTAAAATTGACTGAATAAGTAAAGAAAATGGTAGCGTTCATTGGAGCTCTCTTTCTAAAAAGAAAAAGGAAAAAATAATTTCCCTATATTTCGATTCATTAGTTTTGTTGTATATACCTTCATATTCAAATATAAGAAACCCAAACCCAAATTATGCCAGAATTTACAATTTCGTTTTAATTGTCCCTTTATAAGTCACCACAGTTATTTTCCTAAGAAAACTCCAGGATTGCCGACAAAGACTTCAATGGTGGAAAGGAGAGAGGACACTGTCACACTTCTGTCCTCCTAAATGTCATACTCGCTCTTGTTTCTGATATCCCCTATGACGGCTGCTAGTCTTAAATATATTTTTATTGTTTTCTGTAAATGTAATTGAATTAAAAAAAAAACTAATATACACCTGTCGCGTGTCACCTAGTACCAAGTGTGCCATAGTTTCACCATCTCTGTCCTAGAGACTCTTACCACTTCTCATGGGAAAATAGCTTAGATCAGCAGTTTCTGGGTGATAGGTAATGGCAGGTGGTCAGAAATATATCTCTGACGGGGTTAGAGTCCGATTAAATCCACCACTAAGACCTCATGAGAATCACATCAATATATGGAAAGAGATGTAATGCGGGCAGTTTGTACTTTAGTGAAGTAGTTATATAATAATTTATAATGACTGAAAATATAATGAAAAACTTTTATTGAAGATGAAATTCGAACCCACGCGGGCAGTGGCCTTTGTATTATCAATTCATCGCCTTAACCACTTGGATAAGATTCAAACCAACGGCTTCAAGGTCCAATGGATTAGCAGCCAATCGCTTCAACCATTCAGTACCTCGCCTCCAAGATAAGAATTTCTATTTAAATCTAAGTGGTTAGATAATAATAGTTTATAATGACTAAAATTGTAATTAAAAACTTTTTTTGTACGAGGGTGTAATTGGAACCATCAAGTGCAGTTGCCAATGTTTTAACAGTTTATCACCTCAACCACATCGACATTGCAATGCAGTGTCTCTATGTTATTGTAAGTAATTAGTTAAGAAATTACTGTAAAGAAATTTTTGAATTTAAAATTTTTTTTGACAAGAATGAGATTTTTATCCATTTATTATTTATATAAAAAAACCTGCATCCTGTATTTAAAGGGATGTTTTTACTAATATATTAAAATTAATTTCTTTAATTGTTTGTATAGAGTTGGAAATATTTGCAATTTATACATTAATAAAATTTAGAACGCAGGAAATATATTTTAATCTAATGATTTTTAATTTCAATCTTAAATTTTGTTAGTTTTGAAATACTCTCTATTTTTATTACATTATATAAAGTATTTAATAAACATTTTTAATATACATTAACTTTTATCTATGTATATATTTGAAGTTTTGACTTCCTTTAGATTATTAATAATTATTTTAACTCATTTCATTCATGCAGGGAGTGACAGCCAAGTGTTGACCAAGATCTTCTGAACCAGTCGATTCCAAGCATCCCTGACGGCTGCTAGACTCCTCCAATTCTTGGTCTTAAGTACAAAATAGTCCTCTGTGCCTCTCCCCCTACTTGTATTTTTTTATAGATAAAAGATTTATTTGGATACTATACTGTTCTTCTGTTGTTCATACGAATAACATGCCCTAATTAGTTAAGTCAGCTTATTTTTGTAGAATGAACAATATCTGGCTCCTTAAACAATCTGTACATTTTATTGTACCTTTTACATGGATTTCTCTAAAAACATTTCTTAATATCTTTCTTTCGAAGGTATACAAAATCTTTTTTCTTCTTTCTAGGCATAATTCAGGTCTCTGAAGCGTAGGTTAAAACAAGACGAATGGAGCTCCTATAAAGCAGTAACTTTGTCTTTCGAGATAAAAGATCAAATCAAAATAAATGACTTATTTAATAAAAAGCTTTATTAGCAGCATTTATTCGTCTTTTTACTTCAGGAAGTATATCGTTGTTGTTAAACATCAAATTTTATAAATTTAGAAAGTTTTAGTTTTTTAATTAAATTTTAATATACATTCATAAATAGTCCTCTTTTGTTCATGCATACTGTAAAAGCATACCCAAATATGTTCCTAATTTATATGTGTACAATATTTTGTGTACAATATTTTATGAATTTAAATTATTTTTTTATAAACGTTTCGTAACATTTGCTGTTCATTAAAGTTTTAATATGGTCGATAAATTTTCATCAAAATAATTATATAGACTAACAATACTAACATTTTCTGATACAAATTGTCTCTTATTTGTGATTCTTTGTTTAATTCAAATATGTCAATAAAAAAAATGCACTGCCCTCAATATCACAATTTATATTGTACTATATAATTCTTTGTTAATTTCTAAAGAATTCAGTGTAGAGTGACAGTATCTTCATCTGCAAAGGTATACAGCTCGTAGAAGAAGGGTCTTGTTGAAAATTTCGAGTATTTGTTGTTATCTATATTTTCCTTATTTGTATCGCCATTATGATTTTTTGAGCCTCGCTCATAAACATATTTTTCTGCATGGTACATTGTCTAAATTTGTGACAAATAGCTACACCGGTAATACTTAAAACAAATTTGGCGAAATTATTGGCAATGTTTACTAAAACACAAAGATATTCCATCCGAACATTGCATACCTTGTTTATTTGGCGACTTTAATTGATTAAGAGTGCTCCATTGTAATAGAATTATATACTTTTACTTAATTAAGAAAACCATTTCAAAACCGGGCATTTATATTTATGGGAAATTAATCCATCAACAGTTTACAAAGACAACAGCTCTAAATTATTAAAAATTAGCCATAGTGAAACATTAATGGTTCCTTATATCTAATTTTTTTAAGCATTAAGCGCATTTAATATATGAGAAATGGGTTCCACAGGGAGAGCTAGATACAAATATATTACAAATTAAAATATAGATACAGATTGTTTGGACAGCGAGATCAAGAGAAATGTAAGTCTACCATACACAGAGCTTTATTGCCAAACTGGAGGGATCCCCTGTTCTTCAGCAAACCTACTTGGAGTACTACTAAATTCAAAATTAATCTCTTTTTATCCCTTGCTTTTTTAATTGATATAAAGTATGCCATTGTAATATAATTATATACTTTTACCTTATTAACCAAAACTACTTAGACATCGGACATTTATATTTATGGGTAATTATTCCCTCAAAAGTGTACAAAGAGAACGTCAAATTATTAAAAGTTAGCCATGATGGTGAACCATTAATGGCTTACTATATCTAATTTTTTTAAGAATTACACGCACTTAATATATAAGAAAAAGGTTGCAGAAGAAGAACTGGATACAAATATAACATAAATTAAAATATAGTTGCAGATTGTTTGGACACGGCGAGATCAGGAGTAAATGTTAGGTTACTATGCTCAGAGCTTTATCGCCAAGTTGCGAGGGCACCTTGTTCTTATGTCAAACATCTCTGCAGCTATTAAGGGGATACATCATCTTTAAACCTTCAAAAATTTGAATTTTTATTTTTATATTTTTGAAATCTTTGGACATTTCTGACTCGTTTAAAACAAATCGTATCAGAGTAGTGGAATTAGAACCTGTAAAATCATACTACCTTAGAATATAATATCAGAGCTTTTAAGGAAATTATAATATTTAAATGCATTTTACTGAAAATGAAGTCTTATCAAATTGAATAAATTGTGAATAAAAAACTGCTGCACATGTTGATTTCAAAATTTCAAAGTAAATACATTACAGACCTACTATGAAACTCTACCTACTTTTTCTGTTGTTATTTATTTTATTCAGTATTTATAGTAATAGAAATGGAATTTTTAAACATCATTATAGCATTTTTGAAAATTGTAATATCCTATATAAAATAAATTGTAACTGCCCCCTGGTGTCATATTTCTGATTCTTTTTAAAAATTTAAATAGGTGATGAATTAACCCTAATAACTATTGTTTATAAAAAACAAAAAAATTTAATGAATCTCACTTTGTGTTATAAATCAGCATTTTGTGTCAGAAAAATTTAAAAAATTTCGAAAATAAGCTCTCACTTTTCAATTTATATAAAATGTTATCTTATTTTTCTTATCTTAGTTAATCTTATTTTTTAGAAACATAGTAAATTAAACAAAACTAATTAAATAAGTACAGAGAATAAATGCCAAAATTTTAATTTATTTATGATAATAATTATAAAACATATGATAAGGGGTCACATAAGACAAAATTTTCTGTTGAAAGCTGCTTGAAGGTGATGTGTCCCCTTAAAAAGCTGCACTATGTTTACATGTGATACCAAATAAATCTCTCGATAATTGATAATAATTAAACAAGATATGATAAGGCGAAACATAAGGCAAAATCTTTCATTGAAATTTGCTTAAATAAGGTTATGTGTCCCATTAAAAAGCTGCACTGTGTTTACATGTGATACCAACTCTCGATAATTGATAATAATTAAACAAGATATAAGGCGAAACATAAGACAAAATCTTCTACTGAAAGTTGCTGAAAGGTGATGTGTCCCCTTAAAAAGCTGCACTATGTTTACATGCGATACCAAATAAATCTGTCGATAATTGATAATAATTAAACAAGGTATGTTAAGGCGAAATATAAGACAAAATCTTCCACTGAAAATTGCTGAAAGGTGATGTGTCCCATTAAAAAGCTGCACTGTGTTTACATGTGATATCAAATAAATCTCTTATCACTATGTTATTATATGATATTTAAAATAACAGGTGATTTCTAAGTTGACAGGCTGTAATATTCAAGTTGTTCACCATTCCCATTTGTTTTACTCTATGCAGTTCATAATAACTTAGATTTAAGATTGCATCAATATACATTCGGTAGAAATAGGCATTAATGGGTTAGAGTCATTTCATATGCAATTTTTTAATACTTCTTCCTATTTTAACTTGGTGATTCATATCTTCTTGCGAGAA
Organism: Pardosa pseudoannulata; assembly: GCA_032207245.1. NCBI lineage: Eukaryota > Metazoa > Arthropoda > Arachnida > Araneae > Lycosidae > Pardosa > Pardosa pseudoannulata. The sequence goes on along the minus strand of CM063505.1, from coordinate 89,694,604 downwards.
AATCCAGATCTGTACGCCATTCTACATCAAGATCTCCAGAGAAATCTTTCGAAAGGGAAATGACAAACGTTTATCTTTTACTTGACAGAGAAATTTGTATTCATGCTACCGAGACAGGCATTTTCTTTTGTTGGTGTTGTTATTTAATCGAAGGAGGCAAATAGAACCGCGATAGAACGGGAAGTTTCGATACACAATTATACTCCCACGCTTTTCATAGAAATCGTATTACCTTCATGGTTTACAGTTGGGACTTGATTTTCTCGATAGATTTTATCGCATGAAATCTGCCAAGATGGCTGTGAAAATAGAAAAGCGTAGGAAACATGATGAATGGTTGAGAAAGATGGAAGGATGTGTACAGGGATGATTCTGAGTATGACAGCTTGAGTATTCAGTTATTAAAATAACCCGACTTATTTGACAACTTTACTACTAGTCATATTACTAGTAATAATTAAGGGATCATATGCCTCATAAAAGTCGTAAAAAGGTAAAATAATTATCATTTTCGACTTCTTATACATTAAAAACTATTAGTTTTATAAAGATAATTTTTATTACCAAAGTCAGAACGAATTATCTTTACACACATATCTTATTCATTTTTGAAAGATAAAAATATTTTTTTTTAGAAAGTTTTGAATAACAGACACATTTTTGTTAACAAAAATGATATCAAGGCTAACGCGCATGATTACTACAAATATATTTAAGTTTAGGATAAACTTATACAAGTAATACTTATGTTTAGGACAATCTTAAGTATTACTAGTTATACTACTAGTTATACTAGTTATACTAGTAATACCTACTAGTTATACTACTAGTAACCTTAATTATTACTAGTTATACTACTAGTAACCTTAATTATTACTAGTTATACTACTAGTATTACTAGTTATACTACTAGTAATACTTAAGGGATCAAACTACTCGTAAAAGTCGGAAAGATATAAAATAATTATCATTTTCAACTTCTAATACATTAAAAATCACTAGTTTTACAAACATAATTTTTATTACCAAAGTCAGAAGAAACTATCTTTACACACATATCTTATTCATTTTTGAAAGATAAAAAATCTTTTTGGTTAGAAGATTTTAAATAAGAGACACTTTCTTGTTAACCAAAATGATATCAAGGCTAACGCCCATGATTACTAAAAATATATTTAAGTTTAGGATAAATTTATACTAGTAATATTAAAGTTTAGGACAATCTTAAGTATTACTAATCATACTACTAGTAAAAGTCAGAAAAATATAAAATAATTATCATTTTCAACTTCTCATACATTAAAAATCACTAGTTTTACAAACATAATTTTTATTACCAAAGTCAGAAGAAACTATCTTTACACACATATCTTATTCATTTTTGAAAGATAAAAAATATTTTTGTTGAAAGTTTTAAATAAGAGACACTTTCTTGTTAACAAAAACGATATCACGGCTAACACGCATGATTACTAAAAATATATTAAAGTTTAGGACAATCTTAAGTATTACTAATCATACTACTAGTAATACTTAAGGGATCATACGTCTCTTAAAAGTCGTAAAAAGGTAAAATAATTATCATTTTCGACTCCTTATACATTAAAAACTATTAGTTTTACAAAGATAATTTTTATTACCAAAGTCAGAACGAATTATCTTTACACACATATCTTATTAATTTTTGAAAGATAAAAAATATATTTCTTAGAAAGCTTTAAATAAGAGACACCTTTTTGTTAACAAAAATGATATCACGGATAACGCGCATGATTACTAAAAATATATTTAAATTTAGGACAATCTTAAGTCGTTATTACTAATCATACTACTAGTAATACTTAAAGGATCATACGATTCTTAAAAGTCGGAAAAATGTAAAATAATTATTATTTTCGACTTCTTATACATTAAAAACTATTAGTTTTACAAACATAATTTTTATTACCAAAGTCAGAACACAAATTCAACACATATCTTATATAAAATATTTTTTTAGAAAGTTTTGAATAACAGACACATTTTTGTTAACAAAAATGATATCAAGGCTAACGCGCATAATTACTACAAATATATTTAAGTTTAGGATAAACTTATACAAGTAATACTTATGTTTAGGACAATCTTAAGTATTATTAGTTATACTATTAGTAATACCTACAAGTTATACTACTAGTAACCTTAATTATTACTATACTAGTAATACTTAAGGGATCATACGATTCTTAAAAGTCGGAAAAATGTAAAATAATTATCATTTTCGACTTCTTATACATTAAAAACTATTAGTTTTACAAATATAATTTTTATTACCAAAGTCAGAACGAATTATCTTTACACACATATCTTATTCATTTTTGAAAGATAAAAAATATTTTTTTTAGAAAGCTTTAAATAAGAGACACTTTTTTGTTAACAAAAATGATATCACGGCTAACGCGCATGATTACTAAAAATATATTTAAATTTAGGACAACCTTAAGTATTTATTACTAATCATACTACTAGTAATACTTAAGGGATCATACGACTCTTAAAAGTCGGAAAAATGTAAAATAATTATCATTTTCGACTTCTCATACATTAAAAATTACTAGTTTTACAAGCATAATTTTTATTACCAAAGTCAGAAAAAACTATCTGTACACGTATTCATTTTGGAAAGATAAAAAAATATTTTTTTAGAAAGTTTTGAATAACAGACACGTTTCTTGTTAAGAAAAATTATATCAAGGCTAACGCGCATGATTACTAAAAATATATTTAAGTTTAGGATAAACTTATACAAGTAATACTTATGTTTAGGACAATCTTAAGTATTATTAGTTATACTACTAGTAATACCTACTAGTTATACTACTAGTAACCTTAATTATTACTAGTTATACTACTAGTAATACTTAAGGGATCATACGACTCTTAAAAGTCGGAAAAATGTAAAATAATTATCATTTTCGACTTCTCATACATTAAAAGCTATTAGTTTTACAAACATAATTTGTATTACCATAGACAGAACAAGATATCTTTACACACATATCTTATTTATTTTTGAAAGATAAAAAATATTTTTGTTAGAAAATTTTAAATAAGAGACACTTTCTTGTTAACCAAAATGATATCAAGGCTAAAGCCCATGATTACTAAAAATATATTTAAGTTTAGGATAAACTTATACTAGTTATACTTAAGTTTAGGACAACCTTAAGTATTACTAGTCATACTACTAGTAATACTTAAGGGATCATACGACTCTTAAAAGTCAGAAAAATGTAAAATAATTATCATTTTCAACTTCTCATAAATTAAAAATTACTAGATTTCCAAACATTATTTTTATTACCATAGTCAGAACAAATTATCTTTACACACATATCTTATTCACTTTTGAAAGATAAAAAATATTTTTGTTAGAAAATTTTAAATAAGAGACACTTTCTTGTTAACCAAAATGATATCAAGGCTAACGTCCATGATTTCTAAAAATATATTTAAGTTTAGGATAAACTTATAGTAGTAATACTTAAGTTTAGGACAACCTTAAGTATTAATAGTCATACTACTAGTAACATTTAAGGATCATACAACTCTTAAAAGTCGGAAAAATGTAAAATAATTATCATTTTGGAAATCTCAAACATTAAAAACTACTAGTTTTACAAACATAATTTTTGTTATCATATCCAGAACAAATTATCATTACACACATTATTTATTCATTTTCGAAAGATAAAAAATATTTTTGTTAGAAAGTTTTAAGTAAGAGACAATTTCTTGTTAACAAAAATAATATCAAGGCTAACGCGCATGATTACTAAAAATATATTTAAGTTTAGGACAAACTTATTTTCTTAAAAATACTACAATATCTCGAAATAAATTTGAGCCTAAATTTGTATGCATTTAAAAAACATATATATATTTAAAAATATTTGAAAAAGTAAATTTTTTTAAAAAGATTATAAATTTTTGATTGCAAATAAAAACATATTTTAGAAAATACACAAGAAAATTTTGGTACAATCGAATAAGAATTATATTGCGTACAACCTGTAAAAATTTTATGAAAAAATATTAAAAACTTTCTGAGATCACAAGCACGTTACATTGAAAAAACACAATTTGAGAAAAATCAAGTTAAAGTTTTGTAAACTTAAATTTGTTTACAATAAACAGCTGGCACGATTTTTGTTCTTAACTCCTCTCAATGTTGGAAATTTTTTACGCAGATTGTTTAAAATATTCAGATTTGAATTCCTTTTCACATATATTTTTTTGAAAAATCCAATTTTTTCTCTATTTAACAGACTTTTAAGGGTATGACCCTTTAAAAGAAGTAACATCGACATTTTGTACCAGAAAAAAGAATAATGTTAATAATAAAATTTTTTTCCTTTAATATTTTTCCCGAATACTTACGAATACAACTATTTTTTATCCCGATGTCTAAACGCATATGCACATGAAACAATTAATCGTGAATAACATTCAAAATTTTACCTCAAAAATAAAGCCTCATTTTCACAACTATATTAATAATTACATATTTTACTTGAAGTTTTACTTGTAAGATATAGGATATAGAAATAAAAAATGATACGAGGAAAAGATGTAACTAACCAAAAAATACCTATTTCTTTATAATACAGTAAGCTTCATATTCTCATTATTAACTACCGAAATTTAGCTGAAATTTTATTTTTCGATCTCATTGAATTGCGAAATATATCTATTAAGGAGAACCAAAATAAATTTTCTTTACTACTATCTTCCAATAATGAATATAATTACAATCCCAACCTATTAATAAATTAATTATAATAAGCGTAAAGTAACATAAAGCATTTTAAAGGAAAAAAATTCTAATTATCATCAATCAGTTTATAATTGATACTTTTTAAAATAAAAAGTTCCGGTGTATTTAAAATAAAATGTTTTTTAAACCATTAACAAAGATGTCCCTCTATAAAAAATTTAATTTTGTTATATGAAGCAGAGCATTTTTAACAAAGTATGACATGCATACACAATATGAAAAAATATAAATCCACTTACCTGAAAAATAACTTGAAATTTGTGAATTGGACACTAATTTTTTTTATCAAATAGATGATAGTTATTTTTATTATTCTGTCATTCTCAATTATATTAATATGAACAATATATTTTATTTTATAACATGATAAAATCTATTTTTTAATTTTCCATTTCTTTTATTTACCATTTTTAAACCATTTATTTTAATTTTAAAATGTCGAATACCTTTCTAGTTTAAGGTTTTCAGAATTAAAAAGATATTTATCTTCATTTAAAAATTTAGTTTTAATATACATATTTCAAAGATTATGCTATGTTGCAATTGAATTTCATGATTTTGTTTATTGTGTATTTTTCATGCTATTTTAAAAATATACTGATAAAACTAATTCTTTTTAAATTAAAGCATTAATAAAACTTGTAAAAAATTCGTTTTCAAAGGAGCATGATTGTGTAATTTATTTGTCCTTTATCTTTTACATTATTGTTGTTTATACGTATATTTATAATGTTATATGTATTTAAACAACTGATTCTGTTGCTCTTTTTTACTCAGTATTTCTACTGTTATATTCCATATTCCATGTACTATTTTTTTCTATGAGCATAATAATTTAGTTGCATTTGTGTGGCAACGATTTTTAGAAAATAATACTCTTAATTTCGGAGAATGATGGACACACGTTGCTTTTGCGGTTCTAGAGATTTAAATAATGTTTCACTTTCGCCTTGAATAGTACATTTTTGTCTGAATCGACAAAGCAAAATTTTTACTTTCATGAATCAACAAAAACCGTTACAATGAAAGTTTTGACTCTGAAAGTAATGTGTTCTTTAATATTTCTTTTTCTGTTTTATGAATACTTGAAAAGCTCCAAGTGTATTTCTAACTGTCTTATTCCTCTAAAATTTATGAACTCTGTACTTTGTAGCATGTAAAATAAAAGTAATGTTAAGCATTTGAAAAGTTTGCTCAACATTTTGAAAGTACAATATACTCTCTACTTAAAAGAACTAATGTCGTCCTATTGTACCAGAAAAAAATAAGAATTTTGATATTAATGCTTTTTTTTTAATATGTCCCCTAAATGCTTACTATTACAACTATATTTTATTATAAGATCCAAAATGTATCTTATAATTAAAAACTATATATTCTATGCAGAATACGCATGAAACAGTTGAAAGTCAATAATATTCAAAATAATCAATTTTACCTCAAAAATGTAAAAACATTTACTCATATATATTACTAATTACATATTTAACATTCAAACAGATTGATTAAAACAATATAAATTGATTCTGAAAGTATATATCTCTAACTTTTTATTCAAGTCAATTAAAATGAAATAAAATAAACACAATATAATATTAATTTGTTAATTATTAACTAAGTGATCTGCTTTCACATATAAAAAATTAAAGTATTTTTCAAGCTTTTATATTTCTTCACGCTTTTGCAGTATGCGAATTGTTGTATTTAGGAGATCAGATTAATTTTAATTGCGGTTAACAAGAGGCCCTATGCTCCATATGACAGAATTGTGATTAAAATTATTTAACATGCTGTTCCTTCGTTCTGTAACAGCTAGAATTGTGAGTCATTTTGCTGCATCTGGTAGAAACTATAGACCAATAAACGGATGAACCCATATTGAATTCATTTTAAGAGTTAGTTATCATATTATAAATTAATGGTATCTCGTTTGTGTTACACATAAGAAAATGCTGTTTAAATCCATGAAATGAATGGCAATCGTTTGAGCCAATAATCGAATTGGAAACCTGTCAAACTGAAAAGAAAAGTCTTTAGCATCTCGGTACTAGATATATATTTCTCAGGTATATAAAAAATATATAAAACCTTTATTTTCAGTAATCACATTCTTCCTCATTATTCATTTTGCTGATTATTCTTCATTGAATTTGAGGAGGTGCATCTACAAACTCAATAGCGTGGTACATTTAAACCTAGATTATCCGAACCTCGAATAACCAAAATTATCTGTTACCTAAGTCGATTTCTTCTTAACATTTTTTTTTTTACTTTCTACTATCAAACAAATTTTTCTCTTTACAAACATTTTTCGTTTTTTCCCATATACCTTTTGTAGGAAAGCTGTCCTTTCCAAGCTACGAGTGCAGATAAATAGTTTGGAATTACTTCTAGCAAGCACAA
>CM063505.1:89654885-89682385 GCA_032207245.1 Pardosa pseudoannulata | reverse complement strand
AATTTACGTGATGGATTTATTACTTACGGGTGTTTAGTCTTCGCTGTTTAAGGAGCGTATCAAGCCTGTCAAAAAGCAAAGTAGGTAAGTATAGCATTGCTCACCCTAGTGTTTTATTTAATGGAAACAAAGTTATTTCTTTTTACATGGATACAAAATGTAGGCATATTAGTTTATTGTCTATTTGTTGATTTCTTTTTCTTTGTTGAACAAGAAATTATTATGCCTATACTTTAAATTCCTGTTTACAAGAAAACATTATATAACAGAATAAGAGATTTGAAAAAAAATTTTCAATTTTACAACTCCTCTTCAACCTTCACTCAAAATACAGTTTCTTTTAAGTCAAAGAGTTTTTTGCTGGATGAGATCCCGCCTACCCTCCCTCATCCCTTTGGACTAATTTTACAAGCCCTTTAAATTAATTTTACAATTTACACTAAATCACAAATTTGTGATGAAAATCACACTCAGTTTATTTAATTTGTGATTAAGTGAATGTTTCAGTCTATTTAGTATGAATGTTATGTGTTTCCTTTGTGTTTTCTTTGTTAATTCAATTAGATTTTAAATATTCAATTTTTGTAAAATTTTTCCTCAAAATGTTGTTTTTGTTTATGTATCAATTTTTTGAGTTACGATCCCCTCGCCAGATTTCAAATGCCACGCTGCAAGCACGCTAATTTCACCAAATGTGGTTGAAGCACCAACAAGATCCATGATTAGAAACAGGAGAGTGGGCTAAGAAGAGGAGTTGAAAAAGCAACGGAAGAGTTTTAAAGATGAATAGTAAACAGAGAAAGTATTTCAGTATTTTGTAACAAATAATTAGAACGTAAAACCATCTTCTATGAAATAGTCTTATATATACAAAGACATAATTTCTTTGTATGTTTTTTTTTCACTGAATTTCGATCTTAAACTAATTCTAGGCTCCAAACACGGCTTAAGAGGATTTTTGTGGTCACAACTCTCACCCTCGGCACAAATATATTAAATACAAGTATATTAAACCAATTAGAAAATAGTTAGAACACAAATTATCCCATATATAATAATAGCCTAAGCTATCTGTCCGTCTATTCTCGAATTTTTGAAGTTGTTATACCTGGAATAGATAAGATCATACATATTGGATAGGTTATGGTTACAACGTTCGAAATCCACCCCTTCTCCCCTTTTCGAGCTTTTAATGCCATTATTTCAAATTCTATATTCCCTGGTTAAGAGCAGGTGATTAAATTTATCAATTTATCACTTAATAAATAGGTAAAAACAACATTTATTTATAGCCTTATGACGTCATTTCTTTAACCATCTCATTTAATCATTTCTTATTTTAAATTATTTAAATATCGTCTGCATCATTTTCCTACGTTTTATTAGTGAACTTAGATCTTATGTAAATAATTTTCCGTAATAGTTTCTTTACGTAAATAGTTTCATTCCTTTACTTCCATTAATTACCGTGGAAAAAAAGGTAAAAACTTAAAGATAATTTCGACGTAGTTAAGAAAACTTTGAATTATCTTTCTAAATGAATGCAACGTGATTCTACAGTGCATTCAGAGTATCTGGAGACTTTAGAGGAGTATGAAGACTAACAAATTACTGAGCTTGCACCAGATAATTATCAGACAAAAAACAAACCATTTTTTTACTAGCCTCATAGAGTACTTTACAATTCTGAAAAATTAAAAAATTTTCTGATCCCGTCATATAACGGGCTATATGTTAGTTCTCTATGAAATAGGCATTTAATAGGCAAGAATTTTTTGTGAGGTTTCTTAGAGAATCTACCTATGACATATTATAGACTTTAATTATAGCTTAAAATGTTTTGGTGGCCACAACTCTAACCCTTGACCCAAACATATTAAATACAGGTATACGAAGCCAAATTAACAGTTAGTTATAACATAAATCATTCTCCTTGAAATAAACATAAATAGACATATACACGAGTTTTGGAGGGCTGCTTACAAAATCCAAGATTAATTCTAGATTCAAAATACGGCTTAAAATGTTTTTTTGTCGGCATAGCTTTACCCTCTCTAGGTACAAACATATTAAATACATATATATCAAACCAAATTAACAGTTAGTTATAACATAAAAAATTTTCTGTGAAACAGACATATATGGACAGAGACATGAATCTTTGGGGGGGGGGGGCTTCTTACAAAATCATATCCAAGACTAATTCTAGATTCCAAATACGGCTTAAAATGGTTTTTTTTTTGTTACCATAGCCTTCACCCTCGGCACAAACATAACAAGTATATGTATATCAAAACAAACTAACAAATAGTCAGAATGTAAAATATTCTCTATAATATCGACAAATATAAACATAGACTTGATAAGACATGAGTTTTCTTGCGGTAGATCTTGGAGAATCCTATCTAGGACTAATTCTAGACATAATCTCTGACGGAGAAATGTATCTCTTTATCCCTATCAAGTAATTATTAGATATGTGACAATACTACAATTATAAAGGTGTACACATTAATTGATAACGAGAAAAATATATAACTAACAAATATTAATAAATGAATGCATGTATAAAATAGAAAACATTGTTGAAATTATTAAACAGAAACAGAAGTGTTTTTTAAGAGAAAAATATTTATAGGAGTTACACATTACTATTTACCTTTAAAATTAAAAGTTCATTATAAAAAGTTTAAGTAAAATTTGGGCCAAAATGAAAAATGGAAAAGAGAAGGTACTTTTTATACTTATATTTTTTTAAATAGTGTTTTGCAAATTATTATTAGTATGAAACAAAAATCAAACACAAACAATGTTTGGCTTATATATCACCTTCTTCCTCAAATCGGAAGTATCAACTATTTAAACTCGTGCTAACAACTGTTATTGAGAATTAAATTAAATTTGAATCCACATATGAATCCTAAATCTATAAGAAGTGTCACTAAAGGTAATAATTCATTAATAACAGATTGGAACTATTTTTTCATCACTTTACTTAGTATCCTGATATGAGGTTTAGATAAGCGAGAGAGTCAATCTTTACCGATTCATTTACCACATATTTTGGTGCATTTTCGTCCAAACATTGTTGGTGACGTCTAAAATGATGTTACTAAAGGTAATAGTTAGAAATATATTTGAACTATTTTGTCATTACTTTACTTAGTATAGTGGTATCAGGTTTTAATAAGCGAGAGAGTCAAGCTTTACCGATTCTTTTCATATTTTTGTGAATTTTCGTCCAAACATTGTTGGTGACGTCTAAAATGATATCACTAAAGGTAATAGTTCATTAATAATGGATTGGAAGTAATTTTCATTGCTTTACTTAGTATCCTGATATCAGGTTTTAATAAGCAAGAGAGAGTTAAGCTTTACCAATTCTTTTGCCACACATTTTGGTGCGTTTTCGTCCTAACATTATTGGTGAAGTCTAAAATGATATTACTAATGGTAATAGTTAGTTAAAAATAGATTTGAACCATTTTTTCGTTACTTTACTTAGTATCCTGGTAGTTTTAGATAAGCGAGAGAGTCAAGCTTTACCGATTCTTTTACCACACATTTTTGGCTCATTTTCGTCCAAACATTGTTGGTGACGTCTAAAATGATATTACTAAAGGTAATAGTTAGTTAGAAATATATTTGAAAAATTTTGTTATTACTTTACTTAGTAACCTGATATCAGATTTTAATAAACGAGAGAGACTCAAGCTTTACCGATTCTTTTACCACACATTTTGGGCTCATTTTCGTCCAAACATTGTTGGTGAAGTCTAAAATGATATTACTAAAGGTAATAGTTAAAAATACATTTGAACTATTTTTTTCATTACTTTACGTAGTATCCTGGTATGAGGCTTAGATAAGCGAGAGTGTCAAGCTTTACCGATTCTTTTACCACACATTTTTGGCGCATTTTCATTCAAACATTGTTGATGACGTCTAAAATGATATTACTAAAGGTGATAGTTAGTTAAAAATAGATTTTAACGATTTTTTCATTACTTTACTTAGTGTCTTGGTATGAGGTTTAGATAAGCGAGAGAGTGAAGCTTTGCCGATTCTTTTACCACAAATTTTTGGCGCATTTTCGTCCAAACATTCTTGGTGACGTCTTAAATGATTTGTTTGTTGGTCTTCAACGAAAATAGCAAAATTAAATATATTTATACTTTACAAAACATAAGCTTTATTTTCTTCTTAAAATGGTCTGAGATAAAAACATTTATAGATCTAGAATTCCCTCTCAGAAAAACTGATTTTATATCCAGATTATGCACGTGGATTAGAAGTTTTCCAAAAAGATATTACAAGCTGCAGTATAAACCAGTTGAGCTCTTCAGCATTTAATATATATTTATTAAATTACACTTTATGCTAAAGAATCTTTGCAGAATTGCGATTTCATCTGAAAACCAGGCGTGCATGAATCATGTTGCTTTTTGGGAATTTCCATCTTTCCCATCTACATACTCGTTAACGCGGGAGGATTATTTTTGAGGCATAAATTTTTGAGCCATTTTCAGTGGGTAGGAGAGTAAAAGCTAACATGACGTTCTTAATAGGCGCATAAAACTCTAGTTTGGACCATAATATTGACGATGAATGCTAAACACGTTAAAGTTCTAAGAATGATGATATGGATCGTCATTCATGGTTAAATCAGTCTTTAAATATGTTTTTTTAAAACGAAGTGTCAAAAGCAAAAGAGCCGAGCTGATATCTTTTTAATGTATGTACATATAGATATCTGCATACACAATAAGGACATCAAAAAGCCTAGCTGATATCTTTTTACTATATGTACATATAGATATCTGCATACATAGTAAGGACATCAAAAAGCCTAGCTGATATCTTTTTACTATGTGTACATATAGATATCTGCATACATAATAAAGACATCAAAATGCCTAGCTAATATTTTTACTATATGTACATATAGATATCTACATACATAGTAAGGACATAAAAAAGCCTAGCTGATATCTTTTTACTATATGTACATATAAATATCTGCATACATAGTAAGAACATCAAAAAGCCTAGCTGATATCTTTTAACTATATGTACATATAGATATCTGCATACATAGTAAGGATATCAAAAAGTTTCAATTATTTGTTAGAAATAACCTATATATCTGGCTAAAATTTATTCTGTATTTTAATTCCCCTTGAGTGCAAGGGTTGACACCAATTTGTTAAAAAATTAAAACTAAACTGCAAGTAACTTTCTTTAACACTTCGTTTGCAGGCAACGTATTTTTACGTTTTTTGCAGTCTGTCACTGGACCGCGGGTTACGTAAAAATACGTATTTAGTAGATTTGTGGTGGATACCCGCTAACCACCACAAATCTACTAAATACGTATAATTATTGGTATGTGTGACAAAGAAAAAACCAAACGTATTTACTTAGCTTCTTTTAGTATATACTCTAACATCTGAATCATCATCCGTAAAAATATAAATGAAAAAGCGTAAAGTAAATAATATGAAAAAAAAACTCGATTTATTTAATTGCGTATTACAACGCTTTGCATTTTTTCTTTCCACAAGTTATGATTGTCGAGTTACTCGGTTTTTTGTTGCGTTATTTCGTCTTCAATCGAATTCCTAGATCCAGAAAGTACAAGTCGTGTTTTGTCAATTTGAAGCTTGGTTTTTTTTTATTTTTGAGTACAAAATTAATAAAATGAGCCGTTGTGATATAGGTAGTGATGAAGAAATATGCGCTGACAAATTATCGGACTTTAATTTTAAAAATAGTTTATTTTTGTGATTTCGTAAAAATATTGTTTTTTTTTTGTTAAATAAACATACAGTATATATTAAAGCGTAAAATAAAAAAAGTTTCGTTCATAAAAACAATGTAATTTTCTATTTACTGCGATTTTTCTGAATAACTAAACTTTCGAACGATTCACGAAGAAACGCCGGCTGCACGCGTAAGTTGGCGGTAAAGTATACCCGCATGCCAAGTATGAGAGTGAATATTTCTATTACCAAAAAAATTCTAAAACTCAATTAAGAAAATCTGCCTTACATTTGCAATTCTCCTTTCATTTCTATAATTTTAGCTCCCAAACAGCTTTTTCGATAAACATTATTTCACTAATTGATGATACAACTATAATGATATGCAAAAGAATGGATTTACAAGTTAAGCAGTACTTAAATCGACATTTGCTAGCCATTGTTACCCGAAAAATGGAAAAGAGGTCAACTTTTGAAGCAGATAAAATATATCAGGCGCCTTAATGTACCTTCTACGTTAAAAACGTCTTTTTTTGCCAAAAATCCTAATTTTTTAAAATTTCTCTATTGTAAAATTTCACCTTTTAGGCTTCTAAATCTGTTTTTGTTTTGTCTCCATGGCATTTTAAAGAAAAGTTACAGCTGTTTAAATATCAGTGACAGCTGTCAAAACAAAACGGAAGTAGGGACTTCGGAACCGGAAGTTGTGAATTTAAAGCCTTTTAAAGAGCATTTTTTTTCTACAAAACTTTTTAAATTTTCATGAAGATTAGTTTAAAAATTTTTCTAGTATTTTTAATAATTAGCAACTTGCCAATTAGAAAGTTTTGAAGCAAGAAAGTATGGGGGATTTTAAACATGTATTATAATTTTTTAACAGTTAAAGTTCCTTTCCTAATCTTCAAAGACATTTTTCTCAAAATGGTATTTTTAATAAAATGTTGAAACTTGAAATGGGATTTCTTAAAAAATTCTTAAAATATTTCATTGAAAATTATTAATGAATGCTTTTGATAGTATTTACTAGTAAATGACCTAAAAGCTTTAAATTTGGATAATTTTTAATGATGGTACACTCATAGTTAGATATAAAGGTAAAGAAAATTCGTTAAAAATTTAATGTGTATGATTTTGAAGAACCAAAATTTTTTCACCAAATGTAAATTAAGCAAAGATTTTAGGTGATTCACTAGTCCAGTGTATAAGTAATGTGTTGAGTCAAAAAATATTGAAATAATTTAATTTGTTAAAAAATTAGACCTTTTGAAAAAACCCGATTTTTTTTTTACTAAATTTTCTTCATTTATTAGAAATTTTATAAAAACTTCTCCAGGAATAAAATTTTCACTGCAATTCTCTATGATAATATAAAAAATAAATCTAAAAATGTAAAAACATGAACTAGTTTCTACATTTAAAGAAAAAAGTTCTCCGAACGTAGACGGATACCTTAAAAGAAACACATCGGCTCAACAGCGTGCATTTGACGCTTTTTTCCTTTGGCGATCATTGGCGACAATTTTTTCCCGAGACCTGAGCAACCCTCTAAAGGTCCGGGAGCGGATGTTGGAGGAAGTCTCCGCGGGAGATAGACGTCACGTCTACGGCTACCGACTAGAAAGCTCTTCGTCAAATCCCAGCCAATTGAAGAAATTTTCGATAAGACGTTCGAATAATTTGCGCGTTATTTATGTTACTGATGGGATAAAGGCTTCCTTCCTTTCTTATTGCTTTCTAATCATTCGAAGAAATCTCTCACTCGAATAATTAAATAAATCGCGTTTTTTTTTCATATTATTTACTTTACTCTTTTTCATTTATATTTTTACGGATGATGATTCAGATGTTAGAGAATATACCAAAGGAAGCTAAGTAAATACGTTTGGTTTTTCCTTTGTGACCTAGATATACAAAAGTAGAGACTCAGATAAATGATATAGGCATAATTTTCTCTTTATTTTTTTCGCTTTCTAAGTATGAACGTCTTTGAAATACATCAGAAAATTTGAAGCATAAAAGTTAATGTGATTACCTTAAAAATCTTCTAAATTACCTTAAAATGTACAATTTATATAAAATTGTAGTGAAGATTTCAAGGTATTCTTTATTTACAAATACTTTTTTTTTGGCTTAAAATAATACAATTTCGAGAAAGTTTAATATATAATAATACAAAATTAAAACAGACGATGAAATATAGTTTAAAAGTATTTTGATATATTATTATTGTTAAGGGCACGAAAAACATCTTTGTTCAAATGTTTGGTTTGGAGTGCTACGGTCTACTGTTTTGCAACACGAGGGCTAATGAGACCGGGACCTAAAGCTTAAAGCCGATTCCGAAATTTATGGCATAAATATCCTAACCGTATAAAAAGAAATTGTATCTTATTTTCATTCTAAAGGGCGAAACGAACATAGTTTTTAAACCATCTTCCAAAAAGAATACCCAAGAATGAAAAAAAAAAATTTAACTGGAATACATACATTTAACTTCTGTGAATATCCATACAAAACAGCAGAAAAATTAATCGGGTAGTATTATTGAATTATAACTTCCTTAGGAATATTGATAAAAAATATCCTTTCTAGTTGAGGATATTTTTAAACTCTTAATTCAGACTAATTAAATTGTGTGTATTTCAAAATATTCTGAAATGCTACAGTCACGTACATGCAATTATTTTAGATTCATTAAAATATTTTCCAAATAAATCCGCAAACTTAAATATTATACAAACGAAAAGAAAAAAAAGTATGCATTTTATTTTCATTTTAAAGTGCGGAACATTGATTTAAAGTATCTCTTAAAAAATATCCGAGAATGAAAAAAAACTATTCTTCCAAACTAGAAAACAAACAATTAAATTCTGTGAATATCCCTACACTACCACAGATAAAATAGTCGGGTATTATAATTGAATTATAATTTCATTAGAAATAATAACATTGATATATTTTTCTTCTGCTTTCAAGAACAGAATATTTTAAAATTCTTCTTTGCAATTTATTCAATTATGTACATTTTAAAATATTCTGAAATCCTGCATTCCCGCATATAGAATTATTTTAGTTTTATTAAGATGCTTTTCGAATAAATCTGTAAGCTTAAATATTACACAAACGAATATTACTTTATTTTCATTTTATAAGCCCAAAACGAACATTGATTTAAAGAGTCTCTTAAAAAGAATAGCTAAAAATTAAAAATTGATTATATGTGTGTATTCGTCCAAACAAGAAAACACTTCATTGAATATCCATACGCGACAAGAGAGAAGATATTTGGGTATAGTAATTGAATTATAATTTCTTTAGAAACAATTATAATAATAATAAATTTCTGTTCTGCTTTTAAGAAGAGAATATTTTTAAATTCTTCTTTGCAATTAATTTAATTATGCATATTTTAAAATATTCTGAAATGCTGCAATAACACATAAGGGATTATATGAATTTTATTAAGGTATTTTTCAAATAAATTCTTAAGTGCAAATATTATACAAATAAATAGAGGAAATATGCACTTTATTTTCATTTTAGAGTGTAAAACGAACATTGATTTAAAGCATCTCTTAAAAAGAATAGAAAATATGGAATATATATATATATGTATATATATATATATGTATATATATGTGTATATATATGTATGTATACATATGTATATATATACATATATGTATATGTATATATATATTTATATATATATATATATATATATATATATATATATATATATATATATATATTAAAATTTTATTAAGATATTTTTCATACAAATCCATGCGTGCAAATGTTATACAAAAGAAAAGAAAAAATATATACTTTATTTTCATTTTAGAGTGCGAAACGAACATAGATCTAAAGCATCTCTTAAAATGAACAGCCAAAAATGGAATATATATATATATATATATATATATATATATATATAATATATATATATATATATATATATATATATATATATATTCTTCCAAACAAGAAAACAATTAACTTCTATGAATATCCATACGCGGCGACAGAGAAAATAATCGAGTATTATAATTGAATTATAATTTCTTTAGAAATAACAATAACAAAAAATTTGAATCTGTTTTCAAGAGGGGGCTATTTTTAAACTCTTAGTTACGATTAATTCAATTATGCACATTTCAAACTATCCTGAAGGGTTGCATTAAAAAAAAAGAAATTTGCTGCAACACCTACACACACACTCACCTGTTCTCAGTTACCCTCCTCCCCTTTTGTTTTTGCACTGGCTCTTATGGCCAGTTCTGCATGGCCGGCGCGAGACCTCATTAATTTCTGCTTTTAAAAGTGCCTCATTCTACGCGGTAGTGCGCACAAATAATGAACCCCCGACCCTCTGCTCCGTGACCAAACCTCGAATTAGCCCACACACTTGCCGAATTATTTCTTTTTTTTTTTTCCGAAAAAAGTTTGAAAGGGTTGATGCCTCACAGCTGTTAAATACTTCCAACCATCTACTCCTACGGAAGCAAAATGCGCGTTGCAGTGGGTAAAATTTTGTTTCCTGGTTAATTTGTTTTTGTTTTGCTGTGGTTTTATTCATATACATACATACATACATACATACATACATACATATATATACATATATATATATATATACATATATATATATATATATATGTATATTGATATACATATATATATGTACATATATATATGTACATATATATATATATATATATATATATATATATATATATATATATGTATACATATATATGTATATATATGTATATTTATATGCATATATATGTATATTTATATACATATATATGTAATAAGTCGGGCTTCACGATGGGTGGTTGCAGTTATGGCCCATAAAAATGACACCGTTTCAGCTAAAGACCTTTATTAACATAACGTTGGAGGATGGGTTCCCACTTCATCATAGAGACAGGACAAACTGTGCGGTCAGCTAGCATGAAGTTTTATGTAGAAGACACGTAACACCTGGGTCAACATCTCAGTCAATGTGGGAAAAAATCTCTAGAAAAATCTGCCTCCGACATCGTGCATCTCCTTTTTGTTTGGAAATTTCCTAAATTGTCCGCTAGGGCAATGTAGGGGTATAATTGGCCAGACCCGTCCAGTGAGGGCATAAACTGTAGTCTTAGGGATTAGTTTAGGTTAAGGGTTAAAAAGGGTAATGCAAAAGGACTCGTGAATTTTTAGCCCTTGATTTCAGATTTGAAAATGCCTGAGAATTTTCTCGGGATGTCTTAGGGGTTTTATTCAAAATACCTAGACTAGTTTCCTGAACTAGTTTACTTTTCTTTACACACACATATGTATATATATATATATATATTTTATATATATATATATATATATATATATATATATATATATATATATATATATATATATATATATATATATATATATATATATATATATATATATATATATATATATATATATATTTTATATATATATATATATATATATATATATATATATATATATATAGTAACATCACAGCTCTAAAAATGTGTAGTTCTTTGGTAGTGTTTTGGTTGGGCGAGGTTCTTTGAAGATCTCACGATGGTGACATCATCGAACACACTCGTGATGGAGAAAATGAAGTGTTTATATTACATTTACAAGTATTTACACAATGTGCAATTCTCGACGAGCTCATTCATGCTCGTCCTCCGAAAAACCACTCTGTCAGCGTCTCTGTCCACAGAAAAACGAAGCTCGGCCTTTGTGACGTCACTCGTTATCCCCCATATCCCTATCTCTGACTTTCTTCAGAGGAGAGAGGAGGGAGGGTAGAATGGAGGCATGGGGACCATTTTGGTTTTATACAAAATACCTACATTAAGTTCCGGATTTAGTTTAGTTGTCCTTATTCACATACACACACACACACGCGCACACACACACACACACACACACACGCACACACACACACACACACACACACATATATATATATATATATACACATATGTATGGAGAGGGGGTTAAGATGAACTATAACTTTGAATGCTGCCATCGAACTTGACATGAAGAGATTGTGCTACCCGTGAAGCTGGCCTATTTACCAGTGGCAAAATTAATGACAGTCGTTTTTTAGCATTAAATTCACTCCAGAGTCCATAAAATGGGCAAGTCGATACAGAAGTCATTTTAAAACTTCATTGTATTATGGTAGTTTTGAAATATGAACCGCATCAGAACGCGCTCATTTAAGAAAAGATCAGCAAGGAAAGTTTTGACCGAAAACAAAATATAATCCTCCAGCAGGAGCCGAGCTTCCGAAGAAAATCATATTTAGCCTAATTGGGGATCTTATTGACATGGCTAAATTTTGTTAGACATGTAATTCCTGTGGAAAATCTAGTTCCTTTGCCAGTTTTGTGGTCAGCAAATTTCATGTCAGCCGTTTTTCAGCATTAAATTAACTCCAGCGTCCATATAAAAATTAAGTCGATACAGAAGTCAGTTTAAAGCTTTATTATATTACGGTAATTTCGAAATATAAACAGCATCAGCACGCGTTCATTTAACAAAAGATCGGCGATGAAAGTTTTGACTGGAAACAAAATATTGTCCCCCAGCAAGGGACGAACTTCCAAAAATAATCATATGTTAGTGGATCTTATTGATATTACTAAATTTTGTTCGACAAATAATTCCTGTGGAATAGCTAGTCCTTTTGCCAGTGTTGGGGTCAGTAAAGTTCATGGCAATAGTTTTTAAGCATTACATTCACTCCAGTGTCCCAAACAAAACTAGTCGACACAGAAATTATTTTTAAAACTCCATTTTATGGCAATTTCGAAATCTGGACAGCATCAGCATACGACTATTTAACAAAGATCTTACTACGTTCTGGCTGAAAACACAATATAGTCTTCCAGCGAGAGACGGGATTCCCAACAGAATTACTTTACTTCAGACTTTTTGTGGTCCTAAGGTGGCACGATGATCACTAAAAGGATTTTGCTAAGGATTAAAGTACGACTGCATGGATCTCGGAGAACTGCATAGAAAAATAAGTAATGAATAGCAAGCTAAGGAGTTCATTCTTTGAAAAATTTAAATAATTTAGTTGTTGTATTAAGGTTCTTTACTTCATCACTACATAGAATTGAAATTCGAAAAAATAATTTAGTTGCGTTTAGTATAAATGTTTAATACATTATACATAGACACACATTTATATATAGTCGATCTTGGTAAATTCGAATTTCAATTAGAATTAAAACTATTTTATTTATCTAATTTCATTAAAAATATGTAATATTACTCATTATATTACTTAATGTGTTTAATAGTAGTAAAAATTAAAAAAAATACACAATCGCCAGCGTTTTATGTATTAAAAACTTCTCATTTCCTTTATTTCTTTTAATTTACACAATGAATAATTTCTCTGTTGGTCAATAGCCGTATAACAACTTCTTGATGAATATTTAAATATGACTCACAGGTGACATCGAATACTACTGTATTCCAGTGTTCTGACCAAAACCCTGACAAAAGACTAATCACTTGTGTATGATAACAAAAAGGAAAAGGAACACAATAACCTGAACTAGTAGCAGTTTCTTCACCTTCTTGGTGTCTTTTTCTAATATTTGTATAGCTTACCACTATCATTTGCAAGCGGATTAGACAAAATAGAAGACTGATTATAATGAAAATTCGAAAATTCGACTTTTACAATCAGATATTGGATGGCTGGAAAGTATAGATATTTTAATGAATACAAGCAATCCTCTGTTTTATAAAATTTCTGCAAATATTGTATTTTTTACGTGTCACTCAAGTGAAAGCAAAGATAGGAGAAATCAGGCATTGGCGCCGGAAAGTGTTTGTTTAATTTAGAAATCTATGAAAAAGGAGTGAAAGAGAATTGGGATATTTTTCATCAACAGGTCGTGGATCAAGCTGATCCAAGTTTCCTACATCATGATGAAATTTCCTTCATGTACGGGGGAAGGAGGGGGTATATTCTTTGCGGACTCGGCGTTGATTATTCTTTGTTGTAAATATTGTGCCTTCTTTGTACAGTCATGTATTTAGAAAACATTCAGTTTGAACAAAAATAACAATTTGTGTACACCCTACGTTTATGTCCCCTTGTGTACATTTGTAACATCCTATGTACCTTCTATAATTCTTTGACTATCCTGTTCATCGCATAGGATATTTACATCTAATGCTTTTTACGCTTGTATATCAGTTGTGATACACGTTGAACTACATTTTATACACAAGATTTTTATATAATTTACATTTTATTTCTCTGTGTATCACATTTGATGTACAAGCGCATAAAGCAGTAGATATGAGTATCGTGTATGATGTACAAGACAAGCAAAAGGTATGCATTTTTTTATAATATTTTGGAGATATGTTGTCGACACTACTACTTGTAGTTCAGTTTTCAAAAGTATCTATCTCGTTACCGGAGAATGGGGAGTTTAAATCTCAAGTTGATCAAAGATACAGAATGTTCACTAATGGCAGCTGAAACACGTAAAATAGGTTCTTTGCCGCAATGTCCTCCAAGTTCAAACAATACTTCTGGAGGTTGCAGGCGAAGCCTGGGGTTTTCTACTTAGTTCTTGCTTCTAATTTAGGACGACCCATCATAGGCAATGTTACCCGCATTTGTAACATTCCTTAAACTACATGTGCAATGAGTAACATCTTCGCAGCCGTGTTTGGCATTTAAGACACCTATCTGCATTGAAACAATAACAACGAAAAAATATTACTGCTTATACTACTAAAAATACACTGCATTAATACAGCAAAATTAAAATGGCATTTAATAATTAATCGATATTTTCTTTTTCATCAAATAACAAACACTAATTATTCTTCATCCTTTCAGCAAGGAATCCAAACAATGACACAGCGAATATTATAACGATAAAATTCATCATTTGACAGCAAAATTTAGGAAGCAAATTGAATGACACAGACAATTTTTGGTTTAACAATTCCCGAGTCATTTCTGCTTATTACGTATAGATGCATATCTTAAATCTAAGTCATTATGGGCACGACTGAATAAAATAAATACAAAGTTAAGGACAAAAAGGAAGCAGCATTTAAATCCAGTTTTGCTTTTTTAGATGTGCAACTAACTTTTTGAATGATTCCCTTGTTAATGATATCAGGATAGCAATATTGGTAATAAAAAAGGCAGCTGTAGTGAAGATGATGTACACACAACTTCCTTTTGTAGGAAATATACTAGTTTTACGACTATACAGGTAAAGATATGACAATGGTTATCAAAAGATACGGACAATTATTCATTTGACAAGTGAGTTAGAAAATGTGCTGCAAGTTCAACCGTATGTGAAACCAAGCACAAAAGGAAAATTTTTCATGATGGCTGAGCGTATCATGATATTAATACGAAATTAAAATCTGACTGCAATCCCTATTATCGTACCGAGACAGAAATTGCATACTGTGGGGTTAAAACGGATTTCTTTTCCCATATGATACGTGAACAGACTTCGAAACGTGGGTTACGGATATTCCCAATTTCGATTCTCCTTTATAATTAGATGAAATACCCCCAAAATATCAAGCTATTCTCCAGTCTCTCCGTAAATATTCCCACGTTTCTACTCCATGTGTTCTCCGTAGCGTATCCACGCACTGTCTCTGTATGAATGGAGGGTTTTTCCCAGCACAATAAACAAACGCTCTAAACGCTAAACGGTGACCGAGATTTATGCTTTCCTCCCTCTGCGAGCAGGGCTGAGGTATCTGGAATTTTGTTGTATCGTAACTTAGTATCCGAGGGACATAAATCACAAATAATAACTTACAAAACTTCCATCTTGGATTGGAGCAAATAAAAACGAATGACGTTTATACCATAACGTCGAGCAAGAGAAAGAGTGCAGAGGGACCTATTGATATAAACGCTTGATGACTGGAGTTTTTTCTCTACAATAATGGCGAAAAAAAGGGAGAGAGTATTTTTAAAATAAATTTGTGTTTCGAGACATGAGTGAATTTCACGTGTACGCAAAGAATGAAAAAGAGAATAATTTATGTTCAGTAGTTAGCGTTTACAGGTATGAAGCATACGTAGAATACTTAAGGTCTTATCATACACTTACCTATACATGTAGAAAAAGCAACATATTTCATTTACGATTCATTTTCCCGATTAAGAGTCGGCTAATTTCTTGTGATATAGAGAAATACTTTCAAGAGATTAACCCATAAGCATATGTATGTGCCGTATCTATCTAGTTATTAAAAAAGCGCATACATGCCCGCAATTTTTACGCAGTTTTCAGCATTTCTATTGCAGTATATTTACAATTTTTTCCGTTATGATAAATATAAATGAAAGTAGACTTACATTAATAATGATATGAGATAGATTTGAGGTAGATATAAGATAGACTGCACAAGAGCTTAATTTGAGATAGATTTAAGTTCATACACATTTTGAAATTCAAGTAACAAGAGCAATTGTTACTTTATGATTAAGTTTTAAAACAGGTTAATTTTGAAGGAATAAAAATAAATTTTGATTACAACAAATTTTTACCATTTTTTGGTATGATGCAAATAGCCTATCACATATCAATCACATACCACATATCAATCCTATCACATATCAGTCACATATTAAAAGCCTTATTACATATCAATCTGAATTAAGATAAATCTGTTAAAAATATTTAGCTAGCACACAAAAAATTCACGCATTTTTCATCGGGAATAGGAATGATAAAATGAATCTGTAAATTTTCGACGCATACAGTTTGGCGTACAGTGACAACATTGGTTGCTCTTGGTGATTAAAATGCATAGTACTTAGTTTTTGGATTTCTAAGCTCATTTCTAAATGTTTTTCATAACGTCAGAGTCATAATTGTATACATTTACGAAGAGAACTCCAGAATATTAAGTCCTATTTATTAAGAGTTATAAAATAAAAATTGAATTAATATTAGAAGTCTAATTGACAGATTATTTTCAAAATTCTCTATTAACCACCAGGACTTACTATTAATATTATGCCACCATAGTCTATCAAAACAGTAAAAATATCTGTCACCCCTTAAAATTTTTGCCAGTAGTGTATAAGGAAACTGGACATGACTTTCATTACATAATTCCCAATCAGCATTTTTTGATATAAATAAATACATTTACGTAATGTAATTACTTATGTCTCAAATTCACGTGTGTGATTCAAATTCAGGTAGTTTTATATAACCAGTCAAATTAAATAGCTACAAACAGAAAGATTTTAATATCATATTCGGTACGTACATAAACTCACGTTTTACAATGAAAAATCCAAATTACATAACACTTTATTAAAATCCAATTAAACTTATAAAAGGGTACAAAACTTAGGGTTAATCTTCTTAAATGCTTTTTTGCAGTATATTTATAATTTTTTTTTCGTTATGATAAAAATAAATGAGAGTAGACTTACATTAATAAAAATATGAGATAGATTTGAAGTAGCTGTAAGATAGACGGCACATGATCTTAATTTGAGATAGATTTATGTTCATACACGCTTTGAAATCCAAGTAAAATATTATGTAAAATGATCTTTATGCTTGTTCCCCTTTTTTAGTTCTGATTTTTTTGTAAGAATTTTTTTAAAGTAAAAGGTAGAGATATCTCAGCTGAGTTGTTTTGATATTAAGTTACTCATTTTAGAGAAATATGCAAATGATTTCTTTTGAATGGATGATATAAAAGAGGACATGTAGAACTTTTGTGTGGAATATTTATAAATAAATAGATAACAATAATTTGCTATTCAGTCATTTTTAACAATGGTATATTTTGATATATATATAAATATATATATATATATATATATATATATATATATATATATATATATATATATATATATATATATATATATATATATATATATATATATATATATATATACATATATATACATATATATATTATATATACATATGTATATACATATATAATATATACATATATATATACATATATATATATACATATATATACATATATATATATATATACATATATATATATATACATATATTTATATATATATATATATATATATATATATATATATATATATATATATATATATATATATATATATATATATAAGTTGTTTGGATTTTTGACAAAGGTAAATTACACCTTTAACAATTTTAAAGTCTATATACAATCTTAACGAGAAAATCATTTGATTTGTCCTTGTATGCAAGGTTGAACTTAGCCTTTGAATCACTCGATGTAAAAGTAAAAAAGTATGTACTTTGGTATTATTATGTAAATATTCTACAAAAACAGGCTATGCACACATTACCAAAGTGTATAACGTTAGGTAAAGCCTAAATACAACATTGTACTCAGAAACTATCAAACACTTATAATAACGTTTCGCGTGAAATACTTCATTTAAAAACGGGTGAGAGGATAACAACTAATATTTTTTACGAACTTTTAGTTCAGAAAACTCTCTAATTTAGAAACTTCTAAACTGTTATTGAGTTCATACTCAATTCCTGATGTCTCGATATTTGGCAAGTTTAAGATGTTTCACGTAAATAGGTCTTGATTGTTTTAGTTTGGAAAATCTGTGATTTCCGGATACAGAATTTATAAGAAGAGTTAGTAAAGAGTTGTTTAGAGCAATTTTCTGAATTTCTTATGGCAGTTTTGAACCCTCGATTATTTTTCTCCGTGATAGGGCACGAATTAACGGACGTTAGTCCAATCCTGCTTATATGGAGAACATTCCATTTTCTTTTTTCCTTTATATTTCCTTAGTTTCAAGACAATGCAAAATATATCTATGAGTAACTCTCTAGCTCAACAGATCTTACGTTGCACGTAAATAGGTCTTGATTGTTTTAGTTCAGAAAATCTGCAATTTCCAGATACAGCATTTATAAGAAGAGTTAGTAAAAGTTGTTTGGAGCAATTTTTCTCAATTTCTTATGGCAGTTTTGTTCCCTCGATTCTTTTTTCTCCGTGATAGAGCACGAATTAATGGAGTGTTAGACCAACCCTGTTTATATAGGAAACATTCCATTTTCTTTTGTCCTTTACATTTCCCTTGTTTCAAGACAATGCAAAATATATCTATGAGTAACTCTCTAGCTCAACAGATCTGATGTTGCACGTAAATAGGTCTTGATTGTTTTAGTTTGGAAAATCTGTGATTTCCGGATACAGAATTTATAAGAAGAGTTAGTAAAAGTTGTTTAGAGCAATTTTTCTCAATTTCTTATGGCAGTTTTGTCCCCTCGATTCTTTTTTCTCCGTGATAGAGCACGAATTAATGGAGTGTTAGACCAACCCTGTTTATATGGGAAACATTCCATTTTCTTTTGTCCTTTATATTTCCTTAGTTTCAAGACAATGCAAAATATATCTATGAGTAACTCTCTAGCTCAACAGATCTTACGTTGCACGTAAATAGGTCTTGATTGTTTTAGTTTGGAAAATCTGTGATTTCCGGATACAGAATTTATAAGAAGAGTTAGTAAAAGTTGTTTAGAGCAATTTTTCTCAATTTCTTATGTCAGTTTTGTCCCCTCGATTCTTTTTTCTCCGTGATAGAGCACGAATTAACGGACGTTAGTCCAATCCTGCTTATATGGAGAACATTCCATTTTCTTTTTTCCTTTATATTTCCCCAGTTTCAAGATAATGCAAAATATATCTATGAGCAACTTACATTATGTTAACCTAAGTATTATAAATTATTCTTAATCATTCCTATTGTGTAATGTTTTGCAGTGTATAACGTGTTATTTTATTTAAATTAATTTAATCCATTTAAAAAGCAATGATTGAAAACTTAACGCTGGTTGTTTGGACAACTAATTTAAATGTGTTGCTTCTGGAGAAATAATTATACTAGGTTCTGAGTTAGAGTAGGTTTCTAACTGTTTTGACAACATTAGATAATCCGGCATTTCTGGTAATCATTTGACATAAAATTTAATAAATAAAGTTTTCTTCACATTACATTTAAAACAGAAAATGGAATCGCATGACCGGCTTTTGAGTCAACTTAGATATTTTTTTGTTCTACTAAAAGTTTTCAATTTTTAATTCCTAATAAAAATAAAAAATTTGGTTTAAATTATACTCAATTTTTGCCCTTTGCAAAATTAAAACTTGAATGAACATCTTTGTTCCTGATTATCTTACCCATTACTATCTCTTAAAGTCTTCTTTCTTTGCTTGGAATTAAATAAATACTGTCATTTAAATATTTTTGCTACAAATTTAAAAGTCTTATAAATTTTTTACATTCATCATTATAGTCTATCATTGTTGTATGAGGCTATTAGTAATTAGTAATTAGCATTAACTCCTACACAAAATTCACAAAATTAATCATAAAATTTTCAGAAAAATAGTAAAAAAAAATGTGTTTGTTTTATATCTGAGAAAATATTGCAAAATCTGATAGCTAGTTTAAAATTAACCAACTACAGTGCTTCCGCTTAATGTTATCGCGGTTAATGTTATCAATCGCTTATTGTTATCGAAATCACTTGGTCCTGGTTTTCTCTATTCATTTGCATGTTAAAATTATCACTTTATGTGATTATTACATCGGTTAATGGATCAGCTTTCGAACCTCATTTTAACTGGCAAAGGAATAAACACAGTATATTCAGAAAGAACCCATTCTTTTCTTTCCCTTCATTGTTTCAATTTCCGAGAATTCTCTTCTGCGACCTAGGGAAGTGGGGAATGACAAAGGAGTGGGATTTTACACGTTAATGGAATTTTTCCGAAATACACACACCTTACTGGTGGTCAATGGTTGTCAGATAAGCAGAAGGCAACACATTATTATTGGAATTGAGAAGGAGCATATTCCCATTTTATGTCTTGTTCGCTTACATGCAGCTTGTCAATATGGAAGCCAGAAAGCGAAATGATTCAACATTAAAAGAAAAGATATATTAAATCATTATATCGAAATATTAAATCGTTATGACGGGTTGATTATGATTACGAACAATTTATCAATGAACTTCTTAGAAAAAGTTGTAGACAGTCAATAATTGATCAATTTTTTTAAAATTATGTATACAATTCTTATGTTTTAAAGGATAATATACAGTACATAAATATAAGGTGTGTTTTTTCATTTTTTTTTAAATTTAATCTAGTAGTACCTACCTATATAACATTATAATATCTTTATTAATGGCTAAATATTATGCTGATATTTAGCTGGGCATTTATCTAATTTTGCATATCGTTTATTGTTATCAAATTAACGGTGTCCCAAAGTGATCACGCCGAACGATTAGTCAGGGTGCTGGCCTTCGGTATCAGAGTTCATGGGTTCGAATCCAACTATGGCATGGATGTTCGTAGCCTTTCGGAATCGGCTTTAAGCAGTAGGTCCCAGTCTCATTAGACCTCGTGTTGCAAAAAGTAGACCGTAGCGTTCCAAACCAAACCAAACCAAACCAAACCCAAGGTGATCACATTAAGCGGAGTTCACTGTACATCCAATTAAATATGTTGTCAGTCTAGTATTGTAGAGTTATGTAAAAGAAGAAACATATTTTCAGTAATAAATGGATTGTTTTTAATCTTTTGGGGCAATACTTTGAACACTTCAGTCTGGAATTATCTAGGGTACTAAAATAGTGAGGTAAATCTCACCCCGTGTTTTTGACGGGTGTGAGTTTGGTTTGTTTTAGTTTTGGAGTGCTACGGTCTACTTTTTGCAACACGAGGGATAATGAGACAGGGACCTACTGCTTAAGGCCGATTCCGAACGGCTACGAACATCCATGCCATAGTGGGATTTGAACCCAAGAACTCCGGTTCCGAAGGTTACTCCCCTAACCATTCGGCCATCTTTCGGTTTTGACGGGTGTGAGAAGTAAGGGGTTAATAGTAAATGAAAGCTTTTTAGCTCTGTAGTGCCTGGCGCCCTCTATGGGTAGAAACGGTTGCGGCGATATGGTTGTTCAGAAAGAGAGAGTAGAGAGGAAGGCCGTGTGGTTTCTTTTGTCCGAGTCAGGGACACGCCTATGCTATATAATTTTGTGTGTATGATTACTATTCTATATGTGTTGCTGTACATATACTGCTTGCTGTGTCGTCTAAATAAAAACATTAAAGAAAAAAAAAGGAGTTGGATGGATTACTTCGAATAAGTGATTTTTGATATCCGAGTTTCCCAGTCGGAAGAACACCAAAGCTACAAGCTCTCACTTACTACCTATAAGAACATCATAACTAAATGTTTCTGTTTTTTTTTTTTTTTTTTTTTTTTTTTCCAGAAAATTTTTTCCGGATTTTATTTAAAATAGTTATAAACAGGAGAAAATATTTCGATTCTATTTCTGAATCAGATAAAGTTAAGAATTATTGAGCATAATGAAAGAAAACCACATATGAAGTATTTAACAAGGAGATCACGTTCCAACATAAAACACATACATTTTCCAAGGTTGCTTAAAATGATATCTTTGTTAAAACTGTTTTAACAAAGAGTTCTGTCTTTGTAATATCCGCTACAGATTTCAGAAACAGATAAAGAACATTTAATGACTTCATACTCTTCCCCGTCGAATCAATTTCATGCTTTGTTTCATTCTTATAAGGACAATTTAGGAGAAAACAAGGTAAAAGCATTCACATGCTCATTGATACTAGTATATATTTTACTATCAAGGGAAACATTAGAAAAGGCATAATTTTTGAATATTTCCCCATATGAAACATTGGTTGAATAGAAAATATTTCTGGTCACGTAGCTATAACATAATTCTTTATTCTAGACTCAATCTGTATTGATTATAATATCAGCAAAGTAAATTTCACAAGGTTTGGGATATTATTTTACATGAAAATAGAAGTAAATCTGTGTTGTGAATAGTTTTAGTCGAGTATATGAAAATCCCGATTTGAAGTCGCTGGAAAACTGGGCTGTTTGTACTGCCTGAGCCTAGACCTCTAGATCATATTTTTTGTCCTTTTAGATAATACCGACACAACGCTATATAGAACAAGAGAGTTAAAAATGATTTTAGATGATAATTTTAAAAAAGAAAAATTTAAATTAAGTTTAAACTAGAAATTGAAGAGAATAATGAAATCAAGGAAATTAAATTCATGATTTTTCTCAAATAACAGAACCAAAATTGAATCAAAATTGAATTTGTACTATTTTATCTCTTGTTTCACATAAAAAAAGTTTACTGACAAATTACATGGATGCTGACAATAAAATCCAGATTATAAATACAAATTTCATTACTGATATTTCGGCGTACAGTTCTACATATAAGGATGATGTTATGATCCTTATATCATATGATGATGATATAAGGTTTGCAGGACTAACTGGGAGATAATAAGCTGTGGTGTAGAAAAACATTAACTATACCATTCAGAGTAAAATTTTGAGTTACGAAATTTGTATGCAATTACATTGGATTTCCTTATACTCAGCCCAGATACAACAGAAAAATTTTCATGTTAAAAATATATAAATTTCCCTGCAATTTTATACATTATTAATAAGTAAACGTTATTTATAAATAATGATTTTGAATTAAAGTTAAACTAAAAAAGAAATATTCAAAGCTAAATATCTAAATATTAGCATAATATTTAGCCATTAATAAAGAAATTATAATAATAAATAGGTAGGTTTTGGTATTACTAGATTAAAAGGATTTAATAGTACAAAATTATATCTTATTATGCCTTAATCTTAAATTATTAACTATATTTAAAATTACTAGATTAACTAGATTTAATATTACGAGATGAAATGCCCTTGCTATTATGAGATTATATAAGTGTAATGAATATTAAATATCTTTAATTGCGAATTATCATGCAGATTTAATTTATAAGTTTAGACAAATTTAATAACTCGTGATTGACTAGATTTCATATCACATGATTACTCAGATGTCATATTAAAATACTTTAACATAAAAGATACATTTTTACCAAATCCATTGCATTAATACTTAAAGAGCTATAAATATTTCTGATAAAAAATGGTAATTTACTACGAAAATAAAACTACCTGTATCGCAAGCAAAGTGTAAAAATTAATCTGCAAAGTGAATAATTATCTAGCTTTTTAATTTTAATCTGTTGAGATTTCAATCTACAATGCATAATTGTAACCTCAAGTATAAGTATTCTTCAACTGCATGAGAATATTGCTTATTCAACTCACAAAATCATCTGAAAAAATATATTCTACTAACTGATTAAGATGAATACCGTGTATTCCGCATGCGTAAGGGTTTTCATAAAAGTTTACCTACGATGAATTCATTATTAGAGTAAACGTGATTATCATGAGAGTTATCATTTAAAAATTCAAGCATACACGGAATGAAATTTCTTTCTAACAGATGGGGTAATTCATTATTCTGCCGTGTCTTTCGGTGAGAGTTAAACAACACTATGCAACATTACATATTTATTTGAAAAATAAATACGTAATTTTTCCCTAAGTGAATATTTCTGGTCCTAGTACACACTATTTTCAAAACGTAGGAGAAATGTCAAAAAGGGATTTTTTTCAGTACGGGGGATACACTGTCCTTGAGCTTTTATCCAATCAGCTCCAAGTTCTTGTTGAAATTTTATTACGGAATATCGACATCGGTGGCCAACATCGTTCCCTGTGAAAAGGAAACACGCAGCCTTCTTACGCGAGATTTAACCAACACCTAATGTTCACATTTCACGCCTAGCACTATCCTTTTTTGTATAACGTTGACGCACCCTGCCCCTTTATTTCCTTTTCGAATTTATATAAATTCTGAAATCAATTAAAAACTGGAAAAGTGCCTTTTTACATAAATCATGCCTTTTCGTTCTAAAAAGTGTTCTTTCATTAAATAAAATGTGCACTTTTTTAGACAAGTCCCTCCTGCCTCTTTTTAAAAACTATGTGAACACTACCCAAACCCTCTAGAGTGTAAGGCAAATGTGCTGTTTTTCCGGCAAGGTCGTAGGGTAAACTGGCTTATTTTTAAACATATATCCTTATTGTCATATATCTGTGCAAATTTAAGTATATTAGCACTTTTCTGAAAATATATATACACTGTCCAATTATTTCAAAAAGAATGCAAAACTACTTAATGTGTTTAATAGTAGTAAAAATTAGTAATAATTATATATATATATATATATATATATATATATATATATATATATATATATATATATATATATATATATATATATATATATATATATATATATATGTATATATATATGTATATATATATATATGTATATATATGTATATATATATATATGTATATATATATGTATATATATATGTATATATATATGTATATATATATATATATATATGTATATATATATTATATGCATATATATATATATATATATATACATATATATATATATATATATATATATAGGTGGTTAGCAAAATGGAAAGACACGAGATTTATGAGGATTCCTTTACTAATAAACTACAGGTCCGTCTTTGGCATGTAAAGATTTTAATAAGAATTATATTATAAAAGTGCAAATTTGCAAGCTATCGATGTTAATTCCGTTTATTAATCATAAAGGTTTATTTTTATAAATTTATTTTATGAAATTTTTCTTTAAGACACCAGTGTAAAATTTAGGTTATACCTTAATTCTTTAATAACGTTACCACCTCCGGGAAATGCTACAATCGAGTTTGGAAGAATTCTGATAGCAGAAATATGTTATCCTAGTTTTCAAAGCTTCTGTGCGAAAATAAAGGTCTGCTGGTTGAAAACTGGATACTTCGATGAAAATATTTTATAAATTTTTGCTCTCAATATAGAATTTCCTCTCGAAAATAAAAAGTTGATTGCCCTTATTGTATGGTCAATATCACAAGATTTGTTGTATTTAAGTTTAATTTCTGATAAGATCATCCAAACGATGGTTGAATGGGCAGCAGACTTATCATTGGTATCGGAATATGTGGGCTCGAATCCCACTGCTGTCACTAATGCTCCTGGCCGTTTATTCAACAAGTCCCATACTCAATAGCCCTCCGGTAGATAAAATAGACTGTAGAGCTCCAAACTTTACAGGATCAATTTATGACGACACTGATGGGTGTTTTGCTACCATGCAGGTAAATCCCCTCAAATTGGATTATCATCTTTCCCATGTTCCCTTACCAACGAGAGAACATCTAAATGTACAAACTAATCCTACTTTTTCATTTCGCATACAGGTATATGTTTGATCTGTCTGCCAGGTATCTTTTGAATAACAGAATCCATTTTTTTCTGGTACCAGGCAGAGTCACAAGTGTCACCTGGAATAACTAATTTGTCTTTGTTATTTTAAGTAACTGTAATGACTTTAAGCTGCAAGCATTCACATCAAATGGACATGCTGTGGGTTTAAATTTCCACCAACTGGAAATTCAAACCCACTGTAGGTACCTGTTCAGCCATTACTATGTTCAACATGGTATAACGATGTGTAAACATCAAACATATATATACATTGAACGATAATTGTTTGGAGTATGAAAAAGTCAACTTTTAAAGTGCTTTGTTATAAGTATTTTAAGTGTAATAATATTATATAATAAACAAATTTTCCTTAGTTTGCCTTGTCTTCCAAATAAAAGCGCATGCTAATTGTGTTAAACAGGTTTATCATGAAACTATCTATAATTGTGCTTAGAATTTGTCTTAGTTTTATGTCTGTTTAATATTTCTAAATATGATACTAAAGGTAATCGATATGTAAATATTTGTAAGCTTAACCAGCGGTAAATGGATACTTTCTTATTAGTTTAAGGAATAGAGGAAACTTCTAACTTCCGCAGAAAAAATAATAAAAAAAAGAAGAAAAATCTCCATCCTGTTTTGCAATATTTGGCACAAACTTCTCAAATGATCTATTGGCTTTAAAAGAGGGAAACAAAAATCCACGGGAAACGGGTAGGGGCTTCGGAAAAAACGCACGCTCCGCTAGTCAGCTGAGAAAACGCAAGAATGCTTATTTTTTCATTTATATATACGCACATACACATCTGAGGAGCATTTTCTTCTCGATGGGGGTAATTTGGAAGGAATGGCAGGAATACAAGCGATGATGTACTAGGGTAATTACGGCACCCGCTCTCTAAATACAGTTTCCCACAGTGAGCTGGTTATTATTTAAAACAGCCCAATGTGAGGAGAATTTTTGGGCCTGAATTCCCATACTCGGCAGTTGCGTTTTCACTCGCTGACATGAGATTCGCATTAGCACGATCATAATGCTTGCGCGAGAAATGGAATTAATGAGTGTTTGGAGAAAGTGGAATTCTTTTAGAGAGAACTTCTGAAGGATATGTCAAGATTTCTGGAATCCATTCAAAAGAACAAACGCAGTTTGATGTAGGAGGATTTTTTTCTTTTAATTTTAGAAAGGAAAATTGATATGGATTTTTACAGCAATAAAATACCGATTATATGGCATATTTTTATACGATTCAGATCGGCCACAGAGCACGAGCATGCTCCAAGAAACAAAACCCGGGTAATCATAACTCAAGTAATTTATTTCTAGAAATTTGAAAAAAAAACAACAGAGAAAATAAAGTGGATTCATAATGTATGTTATACTTTTAACTGTTCTTATTTGCTGAGATAAAAAATATTGCAAAATGTTAAACTTAACTATAAGTCT
>CM063505.1:89632385-89652385 GCA_032207245.1 Pardosa pseudoannulata | reverse complement strand
TTAGACAGCCCGAGAAAATTCTCAGGCGTTTTCAAATCTTAAATCAAAGGCAAAAATTCCCGCTTCCTTTTGTTTTCCCCTTTTTAACCCCTAATCTAAACGGACCACTGGGGCTACAGTTTAACCCCTCAGAAAGGAGTTCTAACCAATTATAACTCTACATAGCCCTAGCGGACAGTTTAGGAAATTTCTAAACAAAAAGGAGATGCACGTTATCGGAGGAAGATTTTCCTAGACATTTTCCCACAGAATTTGATTGAGATGTTGACCCAGGTGTTAAGAGCCTTTTACTTATAACTTCATACTAGCTGACCCCTCAGTTCCTATAATGTCCCTATAATGAAGTGGGAACCAGTCTGCTAATAAAGGTCTTTCACTAAAATGGTGTCATTTTTATGGGCCATGACTGCAACCATTTATCGTGAAGTCCGTCTTACTACATATACATATATATAAGTTTTTTCAACATGTGGCAGTAAATAGACTATAACCTTCATCTTAAAGCTGATTCACAGCATCTATGCTATGAATGGCCTTAGAACTTGTGGAAAGTCTCCTACTCCTCCAGCAATCGCCCGGAAAACTTTACGTCAATGAAATTAAATCAAGTCACGGCCTCCAAGTGTCCATCATTGATATATCATAAACCTACTGGCTTCCTATTTCAGACACATTCATCTTTAAGGAGACCTAAAATCTTTCTGTTCAATACTTATGGATTTTGATAATACTTGCTTTACCAATATTTATGATGTCTTAGAGAAATATGTTAACATAATTCAAAATCTTCGAAATTGACTTATCGAAACCGATTTTCCTAAGCAGCATTTTTTAAAAGGGTGAGGAATTAAATAACGCAGTTATTGCAGATAGAACTATTGCCAAATAACTTTACTACTGCATATAAAATTATTCTAATTTGATAAAGAATGTCTATTAATTTATAATTGGCAAAACATTTTGGAGAAAATTAAACATATATTTATTTTTAGAATACTACTTACGATTGTTTAAATAAATTTGGTTTGAAACGATTAAATATAAGACTAGCATTGGACTCTTTTTTAAAACCAGCCCAAAATTCAGGATTTTCAGGTTTAATTGGAATAAAGGTTTTATCCATATGCTATTTTCAGAATTATGAGAACCTTAGACATCAGTCACAGTTGAACATCAACAGCAGAAAGAACTCAACCATAGAAACAATCGATCTTATCTAAATGTTTTAGTATAAATGAAGCAGGATTCTAACCTTAAATACGTTTACTGAATTTTCCTGTCTTTAGATTAGTAAATAGTAAGACATTAAGATTAGTAAATGATAAACTAAAAATGCGTAAACGCGTTTTCACCTTCAATGACTGGAATAATCAAAGGCAAAAATGGAATCTCAATTGTTTATGGTACTGTATTTTATTTGTCAGGTAACCATTGTCAAGTACCAAGCTGAAAGTGTGTACCTTAATCCTTTCTTTCACTTATCTAAAAATAAAAGATAACTTCGAATAGGCCACTCCCTTTCAATACCCCCATCTTCCAATTCCGTTGTTGGTATAAATGTTTGTAGTTGTTTGGAATTGGCTTTAAGCAATATAACGTAGTCTCATTGGATCTAGTATAAAAAAATTTAGATTTGGGTGCATCAAACTAACAAACTTCATTATTTTTCTAATGAATACTTCGGATTTTTTATGTTAAATCATAAAATGGGAAATTAAATTAATCATGTGTTGTTTTTAAAATATTTTTAAACGTTGATTTATAACATATTTTAAAATTATTAATGATACTTAATATCAAACTAATTAATTATCAGTTTTAGGAAACAAATTGTGTTATGAAAATAGCCCATTTTTAAATATATGTATATATATATATATATATATATATATATATATATTTATTTGCACAAAAACCATGTTTTAATGATTTTGAGTTAAAAAAATTCATATTCTAACTATATGAGTACATATAGTTAGAATATCTCTGTTAGTATATCTCTGTTATTAAGCCTTTTCTGTAGCGTGCTATACACCAGTTTTCTTTTTTTATAAATATTTTTCTTTGTGTAGTATAGGAAAAAGTGGATATGTGGTTACTACGAAATGATTTTTGAAATTATTAACTTAAATTTATGTTTTTTGTCAGCATAAACATTGAAGTGCAACTAAAGCGCAGATTTTAAAAATTTAAAAATCAGGTATTTTTTAAAATTTAATTAAAAATATTTTGTTAATTAAAAAATCCCTATGAATTAATTTTCTATTATTTTTTCTTATTTTTATTTAACAGTGGTATATTTAAACATAAGGATAATAACAATCTTGATCCTTTATTACAAAAAAAAAGAGAAACATTATGAATTGTTATAAGGAAAGTAGTGTTCTATCTAATGTAGAAAAAATATCATTAGTTTAACATGATTTTATTTAGTAAAGTCCCAGTATCCCTATAAGAGCCTTGGTTCCCATTTTAAATGAAATAAAACAGAAAAATTATATATATATCAGACTTTATATGATAAATTTTATACGTATATTACAGTTTTAATAATTGTAATAAATGATATTTCAAAACAACATTACCAGCAGCAAGACAAAACATAAAGTACAGACAAAATATTTTGTTTCTGTATTGATTTCAAATCGGAGACATAAGTTTCTTGTTATCATTTATTATCGGGAACAGAATCAAATTAGAAGCCACATATGTGACCTAGATGTAAAAGAGATCTTTCTGAAGATTACAAAAAAGATTAAAAAATACTTTTATCTACTTTTTATTAATTAAACTAGGATCATCATAAGAAGTTTGACAACGAGATTGTTAAGTTTGGAAACTATAATGTTTTGTTGGTAAAGTAGTAGAAAAATTTTTCTTAGTGCACTCAATGTTAAACAACGACAAATAAATATTTTCATACCTAACATAATTATGTTAAAATCTTTAGCGATATAGTCTAAAAAAAATTTACAGACGTTTTATTTCTATGAAAATTTTGAGACATATATATAAAAGAAATACATAGCTGTGAGATGAATTATATCAAACTATTAGAGAAGGTATGGTCTTTATGACAGAATTTCATAAAATATAAAAGGAAAATCAATGTAGTTAATCCAAAAATGATTGTTTGATTGGCTGATCTTCAAATAAGGTAAAACAGAAAAATTGTAATATAAATTAGACTGCGTATAGATCATATATTTTATACTACTAATAAGTGATGACAGTGATTAAGTAAAAAATAATAACAAACAATTCTATCATTGCCACAATTGAACTACTTCAGCGCTGTATTGAACTGCTTCAGGTATGAAGCCAAACCTCGCTTCATACCTGAAGATTTAGGTGTAATATTTGGCATTGATTTTCACTAAAGTTTGTGCTTTCACCACTTCGGTTTTCGTTTAGGTTTTTAATTTAATTCAAATTCATTTATTAAGATGTTTGTTATCAGGCTTTTACATTATATTTAACAATTGTAATGAATCGTTGATTGCTCCTGTAGATTTTTTATTTACTTTCAAAACAGGAGTGTTAATGGTATGAAATTTCGAGTGATACTTTCTATACGTTAGCGTTCCAAATTACTTGTTTGTAAACTTCTAATTCCCATGAGCTGTACCAGAATGATCTCTCACATGGAATGCAGTCATTTATTTCTCATTCATTTATTTTCATTTAGGTTTTTAATTTAATTCAAATTCATTTATTCTTAAGCTCTTTGTTATTAGGCTTTTATATTATAATGTAACAATCGTAATAAAGAGTTGATTGCTCCTGTAGATTTTTTATTTACTCCCAAAATAGAGTGTTAATCGTATGAAAATTCGAGTGACTTTCCATACGTTAGCGTTCCAAACTACTTGTTTGTAAACTTCTGATTACCATTAGCAGTACCACAATGATCTCTCACGTGGAATGCAGTCATTTATTTCTCATTTATTTATTTTCATTTAGGTTTTTAATTTAATGCAAATTCATTTATTCTTAAACTCTTTGTTATTAAGCTTTTATATTATATTGTAACAATCGTAATAAAGAGTTGATTGCTCCTGTAGATTTTTTATTTACTCTCAAAACAGAGTGTTAATCGTATGAAAATTCGAGTGACTTTCTATAGGTTCCAAATTATTTGTTTGTAAATTTCTGACTCCCATTAGCTGTACCACAATGATCTCTCACGTGGAATTCAGTCATTTATTTCTCCTTTATTTATTTTCATTTAGGTTTTTAATTTAATTCAAATTTATTTATTCTTAAACTCTTTGTTATTAGGCTTTTATATTATATTGTAACAATCTTAATAAAGAGTTGATTGCTCCTGTAGATTTTTTATTTATTGCCAAAACAGAGTGTTAATCGTATGAAAATTCGAGTGATACTTTCTATACGTTAGCGTTCCAAATTACTTGTTTGTAAACTTCTAATTCCCATGAGCTGTACCAGAATGATCTCTCACATGGAATGCAGTCATTTATTTCTCATTCATTTATTTTCATTTAGGTTTTTAATTTAATTTAAATTCATTATTTATTCTTAAACTCTTTGTTATTAAGCTTTTATATTATATTGTAACAATCGTAATAAAGAGTTGATTGCTCCTGTAGATTTTTTATTTACTCCCAAAATAGAGTATTAATCGTATGAAAATTCGAGTGACTTTCTGTACGTTAGCGTTCCAAACTACTTGTTTGTACACTTCTGATTCCCATTAGCTGTACTACAATGATCTCTCACGTGGAATGCAGTCATTTATTTCTCATTCATTTATTTTCATTTAGGTTTTTAATTTAATTTAAATTCATTATTTATTCTTAAACTCTTTGTTATTAAGCTTTTATATTATATTGTAACAATCGTAATAAAGAGTTGATTGCTCCTGTAGATTTTTTATTTACTCCCAAAATAGAGTATTAATCGTATGAAAATTCGAGTGACTTTCTGTACGTTAGCGTTCCAAACTACTTGTTTGTACACTTCTGATTCCCATTAGCTGTACTACAATGATCTCTCACGTGGAATGCAGTCATT
The DNA here is from genome assembly GCA_032207245.1 of Pardosa pseudoannulata. Taxonomy (NCBI): domain Eukaryota; kingdom Metazoa; phylum Arthropoda; class Arachnida; order Araneae; family Lycosidae; genus Pardosa; species Pardosa pseudoannulata. Next base: position 89,647,348 of record CM063505.1, on the reverse strand, counting down.
TATTTCTCATTTATTTATTTTCATTTAGGTTTTTAATTTAATTCAAATTCATTATTTATTCTTAAACACTTTGTTATTAAGCTTTTATATTATATTGTAACAATCGTAATAAAGAGTTGATTGCTCCTGTAAATTTTTTATTTACTCCCAAAATAGAGTATTAATCGTATGAAAATTCGAGTGACTTTCTGTACGTTAGCGTTCCAAACTACTTGTTTGTACACTTCTGATTCCCATTAGCTGCACTACAATGATCTCTCACGTGGAATGCAGTCATTTATTTCTCATTATTTATTTTCATTTAGGTTTTTAATTTAATTCAAATTCATTATTTATTCTTAAACACTTTGTTATTAAGCTTTTATATTATATTGTAACAATCGTAATAAAGAGTTGATTGCTCCTGTAAATTTTTTATTTACTCCCAAAATAGAGTATTAATCGTATGAAAATTCGAGTGACTTTCTGTACGTTAGCGTTCCAAACTACTTGTTTGTACACTTCTGATTCCCATTAGCTGTACTACAATGATCTCTCACGTGGAATGCAGTCATTTATTTCTCATTCATTTATTTTCATTTAGGTTTTTAATTTAATTCAAATTCATTATTTATTCTTAAACACTTTGTTATTAAGCTTTTATATTATATTGTAACAATCGTAATAAAGAGTTGATTGCTCCTGTAGATTTTTTATTTACTCCCAAAATAGAGTATTAATCGTATGAAAATTCGAGTGACTTTCTGTACGTTAGCGTTCCAAACTACTTGTTTGTAAACTTCTAATTCCCATGAGCTGTACTAGAATGATCTCTCACGTGGAATTCAGTCATTTATTTCTCCTTTATTTATTTTCATTTAGGTTTTTAATTTAATTCAAATTTATTTATTCTTAAACTCTTTGTTATTAGGCTTTTATATTATATTGTAACAATCTTAATAAAGAGTTGATTGCTCCTGTAGATTTTTTATTTATTGCCAAAACAGAGTGTTAATCGTATGAAAATTCGAGTGATACTTTCTATACGTTAGCGTTCCAAATTACTTGTTTGTAAACTTCTAATTCCCATGAGCTGTACCAGAATGATCTCTTACATGGAATGCAGTCATTTATTTCTCATTCATTTATTTTCATTTAGGTTTTTAATTTAATTTAAATTCATTAATTATTCTTAAACTCTTTGTTATTAAGCTTTTATATTATATTGTAACAATCTTAATAAAGAGTTGATTATTCCTGTAGATTTTTTATTTACTCCCAAAATAGAGTGTTAATCGTATGAAAATTCGAGTGACTTTCCATACGTTAGCGTTCCAAACTACTTGTTTGTACACTTCTGATTCCCATGAGCTGTACTAGAATGATCTCTCACGTGGAATGCAGTCATTTATTTCTCATTCATTTATTTTCATTTAGGTTTTTAATTTAATTTAAATTCCTTTATTTTTAAACTCTTTGTTATTAAGCTTTTATATTATATTGTAACAATCGTAATAAAGAGTTGATTGCTCCTGTAGATTTTTTATTTACTCTCAAAACAGAGTGTTAATCGTATGAAAATTCGAGTGACTTTCTATAGGTTCCAAATTACTTGTTTGTAAATTTCTGACTCCTATTAGCTGTACCACAATGATCTCTCACGTGGAATTCAGTCATTTATTTCTCCTTTATTTATTTTCATTTAGGTTTTTAATTTAATTCAAATTTATTTATTCTTAAACTCTTTGTTATTAGGCTTTTATATTATATTGTAACAATCTTAATAAAGAGTTGATTGCTCCTGTAGATTTTTTATTTACTCCCAAAATAGAGTGTTAATCGTATGAAAATTCGAGTGACTTTCTGTACGTTAGCGTTCCAAACTACTTGTTTGTACACTTCTGATTCCCATTAGCTGCACTACAATGATCTCTCACGTGGAATGCAGTCATTTATTTCTCATTATTAGGACATAGACAACAGTTTCACAGACTTTTAGGTATACAAACATCCTTGTTTTCAGATAGCGCGAATTTGTATGTTTTCATTGCTTTCTAACCCCCCAAGAGTTCAGCGGCCAGGGAGGCATTATTACCAAACATTTGAATCCAGCGAATGACCTTCAATCAGCAAATGGTACTTCACACTCGGCCTCAGCCGTTCTCTGGCAGAAATTTCGAACACCCCCACTTTCTCCATTCACCACGTCTTCGGTGGCTCGATCACGGGAAAAGAGCGGAGAAACGAAATTGGTTTTTTCCTGTCATTTCCCATCTCCGCTTCCCATTGTTACTCAGGCCTTCATCCGGGCCCCTCCGACCAATGGCAGAGCATCATCCTTTCTCCGGCTTCCTGTCTCGTTTCCTCTAGAACTTTTTCTTCGGGGCCTGTGTGCGTGTGTGCATGTGTGTGTGTAGTTACACGGCACGGATTCACTGCATATTATATTTATACTTGACGTTTATGGACCACAGAGGATCTTTATTTCATATGTTAAGGAAAAGAGAGAAAAAAAAAGATAGCATTAGAGAAACTTTCACTTTACCTGCGTCGAGTAATGTTTATTTATTTCAGAGATATATTTAGGTTGCTCTTTTCTCTCTACAACCCTTCAGATCTTCAGTTTATTTATTATTTTTTTAAAGAAAGAGACTAGAGATGTTTCTACGTATAATTATCTATTGTTAGTTTTTCATATTTGATAAAAATCAACAGAAATGTATAGTAATTACAGCGTTAAAATAATTATAAATAAAAAAATTCATGCACATTGATAGCCACATTAGTGGATTACGAAGGATCTTTATTTTGTATAATAAGGAAAAGAGAAAAAAAGCATATCTATTGTTATCTATTAATGCAAAGTGTTACAACATTGAAAATAATTTTAAATATAATTTTAAATATAAAATTTCATACACATTAGTGATAGCCACATTAGTAGACCCCAGAGGATTTTTATTTATTATACTAAGGAAAAAAAAAGCATAAATAAAACATGAGTCAAATAATATTTATTTATTTCGGAGATATGTTTGTGTTGGACTTTTCTCTCTATAACCCTTGAGGTCTTTATTTTATTTTATTTTCTGTTAGAGGAAGAGACTAGAGATATTTCTACGTATAGTTATTTATTGTAAGTTTTTTATATTTGATAAATTTTAACAAAAATGCAAAGTGTTTACTACATTTAAAATAATTTTAAATATAAAAGTTCATACACATTAGTGATAGTCATATTAGTGAACCCCAGATTATCTTTATTTCAAATGATAAGGAAAAGAGAAAATATATAAGCAAAACTTTCACTTTACCTGCTTCGAAAAATATTTATTTCGGAAATATATTTGTGTTGCTCTTTTCTCTCTTGTCTCTAGCCTTCAGGTCTTTAGTTTATTTATTATTTTCTTTAAAGGAAGAGTCTTGAGATATTTTTTTACGTTTAATTACCTAATGGGAGTTTTTCATATTTGATAAAAATCAACAGAAATATATAGCAATTACAGAGCTGAATATAATTAAAAATAAATAAATTCATACACATTGATGATAGCCACTTTAACTACAGAGGATCATTATTTCGTATACTAAGGAAAAGAGAAAAAAATCATAAGTAAAATATTAACTTTACCTGCGTCAAATAATATTTATTTATTTCGGAGATATATTTGTGTTGGACTTTTCTCTCTATAACCCTTGAGGTCTTTATTTTTTTAATTTTTCTGTTAGAGGAAGAGACTAGAGATATTTCTACATATAGTTATTATATTTGATAAAATTCAACAAAAATACAAAGAGATTAGAACATTGAAAATAATTTCAAATATAAAAGTTCATACACATTAGTGATAGCCACATTAGTGCATCGCACAGGATCTTTATTTCGTGTACTAAGGAAAAGAGAAAATATATAATCAAAACTTTCACTTTACCTGCGTCGAACAATCTTTATTTATTTCGGAAATATATTTGCGTTGCTCTTTTCTGTCTACAACCTTTCAGGTCTTTAGTTTATCTATTTTTTAAAGGAAGAGACTAGAGATGTTTCTAAGTATAATTATCTATTGTGAGTTTTCCATATTTGATAAAAATCAACAGAAATGTACAGCAGTTACAGGGCTGAAAATAATTATAAATAATAAAGGTCATACACATTAATGATAGCCACATTAATGGATTACAGATTATCTTTATTTCGTACTCTAAGGAAAAGAGGAAAAAAGCATAAGTAAAAAATTAACTTTACCTGTGACAGATAATATTTATTTATTTCGGAGATATGCTTGTGTTGCTCTTTTCTCTCTATAACCCTTGAGGTTTTTATTTTTTTTTCTGTTAGAGGAAGAGACTAGAGATCTTTCTACGTATAGTTATCTATTGTAAGTTTTTTATATTTAATAAAATTCAACAAAAATGCAAAGCGATTACAACAAAAATAATTTTAAATATAAAAGTTCATACACATTAGTGATAGCCATATTAGAGGACCCCAGAGGATATTTATCTGATAATATTTATTATGCTAAGGAAACGAGAAAATATAAAAGCAAAACTTTCACTTTACCTGCGTCGAGTAATGTTTATTTATTTCAGAGATATATTTAGGTTGCTCTTTACTCTCTACACTCCTTCAGATCTTCAGTTTATTATTTTTTAAAGGAAAAGACTAGAGATGTTTCTACTTATAGTTATCTATTGTGAGTTTTCCATATTTGATAAAAATCAACAGAAATGTATAGTAATTAAGGAGCTGAAAATAATTATAAATAAAAAAGTTCATACACATTGATGATAACCACATTAGTGGATTACAGAGGGTGTTTATTTGGTATACTGAAGGAAAAGAGAAAAAATAAAGCATAAGTAAAACATTAACTTTACCTGCGTCAAATAATATTTATTTATTTCGGAGATATGCTTGTGTTGCCATTTTCTATAACCCTTGAGATTTTTATTTTATTTTTTTTCTTTTAGAGGAAGAGACTGGAGATATTTCTATTTATACTTATCTATTGTACGTTTTTTATATTTAATAAAATTCAACAAAAATGCAAAGTGATTACAACATTGAAAATAATTTTAAAGCTAAAAGTTCATACACATTAGTGATATCCATATTAGTGGACCCCAGATTATCTTTATTTCATATGCTAAGGAAAAGGGAAAATATATCAGCAACATTTTCACTTTACCTGCGACGAACAATCTTTATTTATTTTGGAAATATATTTGCGTTGTTCTTTCTTCTCTACAACCCTTCATATTTTCAGTTTATTTATTATTTTTTAAAGGAAGAGACTACAGATCCCTCTACGTATAGTTATCTATTGTGAGTTTTCCATATTTGATAAAAATCAACAGAAATGTATAGTAATTACAGCGTTCTGAAAATAATTATAAATAAAAAAGGTCATACACATTGATGATAACCAAATTAGAAGATTAGAGAGGATCTTTATTTCGTATACTAAGGAAAAGAGTAAGAAGCTATATATATACATATATTGTTATCTATTATAAGTTTTTTATATTTAATAAAATTAAACAAAAATATAAAGTGATTACAACATTGAAAATAATTTTAAATATAATTTTAAATATACAGGTTTATACACATTAGTGATAGCCACATTAGTGGACCTCAGAGGATTTTTATTTCGTATACTAAGGAAAAGAGGGAAAGAAAGCATAAAAAACATTAATTTTACCTGCTTCAAATAATATTTATTTATTTCGGAGATATATTTCTGTTGAACTTTTCTCTCTGTAACCCATGAGGTCTATATTTTATTTTTTTTCTGCTAGAGGAAGAGAATAGAGATATTTCAATGTATAGTTATTTGTTGTAAGTTTTTTATATTTGATAAAATTCAACAAAAATACAAAGAGATTAGAACATTGAAAATAATTTCAAATATAAAAGTTCATACAAATTAGTGATAGTCACATTAGTGCACCACACAGGATCTTTATTTCGCGTACTAAGGAAAAGGGAAAATATATAAGCAACATTTTCACTTTAACTGAGTCGAACATAGTTTATTTATTTCAGAGATATATTTAGGTTGCTCTTTTCTCTTTACAACCCTTCAGATCTTCAGTTTATTTATTATTTTTTTAAAGGAAAAGATTAGAGATGTTTCTACGTATAGTTATCTATATTGAGTTTTCTATATTTTATAAAAATCAACAGAAGCGTAGAGTAATTACAGCGCTGAAAATAATTATAAATAAAAAAGTTTATACACATTGATGATAACCACATTAATTACAGATGATCTTTATTTCGTATACCAAAGAAAAAAAAAGGAAAAGTAAAACCTTAACTTTACCTGCGTCAAATAATATTTATATGTTTCGGAGCTATGCTTATGTTGCTCTTTTCTCTGAATAATCTTTGAGGTCTTTAGTTTATTTTTTTTCTTTTAGAGGAAGAGACTAGAGATATTTCTATGTATAATTATCTATTGTAAATTTTTTATAGTTAATAAAATTCAACAAAAATGCAAAGCGATTACAACATTGACAATAATTTTAAATATAAAAGTTCATACACATTAGTGATAGCCACATTAGTGCACCACACATGATCTTTATTTCGTATACTAAGGAAAAGGGAAAATACATGAGCAAAACTTTTAGTTTACTGCTTCGAACAATCTTTATTTATTTCGGAAATATATTTGCATTGCTCTTTTCTCTCTACAATCCGTCAGGTCTTCAGTTTATTTATTAATTTTTTTTAAAGAAAGAGACTAGAGATGTTTCTACGTATTGTTATCTATTGTGAGTTTTCTATATTTGATAAAAATCAACAGAAATGTATAGTAATTATAAATAAAAAAGTTCATACACATTGATGATAACTACATAAGTGGATTACACAGGATCTTTATTTCGAATACTAAGAAAAAGAGAAAAAAAGCATAAGTAACACATTAACTTTTCCTGCGTCAAATAATATTTATATATTTCGGACATATGTTTGTGTTGGACTTTTCTCTCTATAACCCTTGAGGTCTTTATCTTCTGTTAGGAAGAGGCTAGAGATATTTCAACATAAAGTTATTCATTGTGAGTTTTTATATTTGATAAAATTCAACAAAAATACAAAGGAATTAGAACATTGAAAATAATTTCAAATATAAAAGTTCATACACATTAGTGATAGCCACATTAATGCACCACACAGGATCTTTATTTCGTGTACTAAGGAAAAGGGAAAATATATAAGCAACATTTTCACTTTAACTGAGTCGAACAATCTTTATTTATTTCGGAAATTTATTTGCGTTGCTTTTTTCTCTCTACAACCCTCTCTACAAGTCTTTGGTCTATTTATTTTTTTTTAGAGGAAGAGACTAGAAATGTTTTAAAGTATAATTATCTATTGTGAGTTTTCCATATTTGATAAAAATCAACAGAAATGTATAGTAAATACAGCACTGAAAATAATTATAAATAAAAACGTCCATACACATTGATGATAGCCACATTAATTACAGAGGATCTTTATTTCGTATACTAAGGAAAAGAGAATAAAAAGCATAAGTAACACATTAACTTTACCTGCGTCAAATAATATTTATTTATTTCGGAGATATGCTTGTGTTGCTCTTTTCCCTTGAGGTCTTTATTTTATTTTTTTTCTTTTAGAGAAATAGACTAGAGATATTTCTACGTATAGTTATCTACTGTAAGTTTTATATATTTAATAAAATTCAACAAAAATGCGAAGTGATTACAACATTGAAAATAATTTTAAATATAAAAGTTCATAAACATTAGGGATAGCCACATTAGTGGACCACACAGGATCTTTATTTCGTACACTAAAGAATAGAGAAAATATATAAGCAAAACTTTCACTTTACCTGTGTCGAATTTATTTATGTTTATTTATTTGAGATATATTTGTGCTGCTCTTTTCTCTCTACAACTATTCAGGTCTTTAGTTTATTTATTAATTTTTTCTTTTAGAGGAAAAGACTAGAGATGTTTCTACGTACTTTTCTAATGTGAGGTTTTTTCTGATTTTATAAAATTGAACAAAAATGGGTTTTACAAAAATGTAAAGCGATTACAACAATGAAGTAAAATAAAAAGTTCATACAGATTACTGATAGCCACATTAGTGGACCATTGAAGATATTTATTTCGGATGCTAAGTATGTAAAACAGAAAATGTATAAGCAAAATTTTCACTTTACCTGCTTCGAATAATCTTTATTTATTTTGGAAATATATTTGCATTGCTCTTTTCGCTCTACAATCCTTCAGGTCTCCAGTTTATTTAATAATTTTTTTAGAAGAAGGGACCGGAGATATTTCTCCGTATAATTTATTCATTGTAATTCAAATCTACCCAATTCACATTGTGTTTATTAATCTTATGTTTTCCAGCCACCAAATTAAATCAAGGACGTGATTCATTGGGAATGGTATCCTTCCACACTTATTAATAACAAGTATTTAATTAATAACTGCTACTTGTGACCTTTTCTGTTACTTGATTTAATCAAGATACAAATTTTTCCAGGAAAAACATAGGACTCTTGGCATGTTACATATGGCTATATGCATTCTTCCAATGAATTTTCAGTCACAGCGAAAACGCTGTCTTAAGCTCTTTCTTATAAAAAGATTAACCCTGTGATTCGACACCCGCAGAGGCGACATTCTCTCAGTTACACAGATGCTAGGTGGATTTTCACCATGCAAGACGTGTTTATGATTTTGAAAGTAAAGAAATTTTTATTAAGTATTCACTGGGTCTTTAAGAAAGTGCCTTTAGGGACATAGTTGCTCTAAGTTATCTTTGTTCAGAAAGCCCTTGAGTTTTAAAAAATACGGTCTACTTCTGATATGATGGATGAAAAGAACTTTTTGCCTGTTACATATACATAGTCAGGTATAATTTATCATGTTTTCTATTGTTTGTTACCTCCACAACTATCTTTCAACTAGCTGGTAGTTGAGCAGATTCCAAGCTACCAGAATGTGCGAATAAAATTGTTTACACTGCCGCTGTTCTTTGCGAGCTATCATTAAAGGAGCGAAACTTGTTCCCGGCAGTTGCTTTCTTTCTGACCCCACACGTTCGGCCATGGGCCGTTATTACTGAGACTCGAGGGGCAGATAGAAGTGTCACAAAATTATATGCTCTTTGACGCCTGGCAGTCAATCATTATCGCTTCACTTCCCTTGAATAAAATTTGTAGATTTGGACCATGACATGGTCACGCTTCGAAAGTAAATAATGCCACCGATGCAATCATTCTCGCATTGAGGATGGGGGAGATTTTAGGGATGATTCGCCCTCATTCTTCGTCCCTGTGTAATACTTAGCGTGAGGAACAAAGGTCTGAAATTCTACCAGAATGTTCGCTGTTAATATTTAAAATTTTAGTCCAGGATCTGCTGCATTAAAAAATGTTGTACTTTCTAAATAGGCAGTAATATTTAGAGTTTGCTATTCCTGGTGTAAAGTTTTTTGGATGTTCCTTTGAGAGACTAATTTACTAAAAAAGAAAACAACACAAAGTAACAACACGAAAAGGCAAAACGCTTAGGGGATACTCTCCAATATTCCACCCTGACAGAATAACTCATAAAAATAATTTTAAAAAATAGAAAAAGAATAAAATATTTCACAATTTTTTTAAATAATAAGCAATTAATTTTGATATACGAGGGAACTTTCTCATAATTCCCCTTACGAAGTCAAACAAAGAAAAAAGCTTAAATTGTTCAAAATGAAATAATTCGCTGTGACTTTATTGTTGTTGGAGGAACTGAATATTAACTTCTAACCAGAGAAATATTTCGTATAATTTGGAACGTAATGATTTAGTTCCGATTCCCCGAATCGTTCATATTCCTTCCCTTTCACGTTTTAGTTTTTATGAAATGAAGACAAACTTTATATAAGGATCTGCATCATTAAAAAATGTTGTACTTTCTAAATAGACAGTAATATTTAATTTGCTTGGTGTAAATCTTTTTGGATGTTCCTCTAAGAGACTAATTTATTAAAAAAGAAAACAACACAAAGTGACAACACAAAAAGGCAAAACACTTAGGGAATACTATCCAATATTCCGCCCTGACAGAACAACTCATAAAAATAATTTTAAAAAATAGAAAAAGAATTAAAATGTTTCACAATTTTTTAAATAATAAGCAATTAATTTTGACATACGGTGAAATCTCCACAAAAGTCCGCTTAAGAAGTCAAACAAAGAAATAAGCTTAAATTGTTCAAAATGAAATAATTCGCTGTGGCTTTATTGTTGTTGGAGAAATTGAATATTGAATTCTAACCAGAGAAATACCGGGTGATCCAAAGAGCGGGACAAACTTTAAAAATGAATAATTCGAAAAGGAATGAAAATACAAAGATACGGTTTGCACCAAACGGATGGAAAAGAAACCGGATTTTGTGTGTCAACGAAAAAAACTAGTTCTGTAGGTGACCAACAGATGGCGCTCTAGTGTTTTATTACACCAAAGGATGATTTACAATTGAAAAAAATGTGGACAACTTACAAATTAACTTAATTTCAGTTAATTAGTAATACAGTAAAAGTTCAATGTGCTGTCCATCATTCTGTAGTACAGCTGTGAGACGAGTCACCCCACTATCATACCGTTTAAGTGGCGATATGGTAGCAATGCCGCAATGTCACTTTCAGAATTTTAATAATACAGTTTGACTAAGAAGGCTTTCTCAACTATAGACAGCATTTCGATGCATACAAGCTTCTACTATTACCTGCTGCAATTTCTCATTTTTACATCGTTTGTTACTTTGCATAATCCTACATCAGAAATTAGACAGCGCCATCTGTTGGTCAGCAACAGAACTATTTGTTTCTTTGACACATAAATTCCGGTTTTTTTCACATCCGTTTGATGCAAACCGTATCTTTTTATCTTCATTCGTTTTCGAATTATTGAATTTTAAAGTTCGTTCTGACTTTTGTATCACCCGGTATTTCGTATAATTTGAAACGTAATGGTTTAGTTCCGATTCCCCGAATCGCTCTTATTCCCTTCCTTACAAGTTTTAGATTTTATTAAATGAAGTCAAACTCTATATAAATAGTTCGAAAAATAAGAAGTTCGCACACACATTGTGATCAAACCCCGAGTGATACTCGTATTCCCTTTTACGTCGAAAAGAACTAAGTCTCACAGGGGATCATTTTTAAGTCTCTCAGCTACAAAACTTCAACATATAAACATTCGTGGTCCTTTCAGATGGTATCTCTGAAAATACTGTTAAAAAAACCCAATAAGATTTTGTAAAGTTTGCAGCAGCAAATAAAAGAAAAAAAAAGGAATAAACTGGAAAAAGACTGAGAAAAGAAACTCGAACTTATTAACCTTTATTTGACAAGATGTTTTTTCAAATATCGATTAAAAATATATTTAAATAAATAATAATAACAATAACAATAATAATTTAAATAATAATAATAATAATAATAATAATTAATAATAATATATAATATATTTAATATATTATATATTATCTATAAAAATATATATTTATTATAAAGATTTTATTTATTTGATTGTTCGTTGTAGCGGACTTAGCCAAATTAAGGGTTAAAAGATCAAACAATTATACAAAATTTGGTAGAAAAAGAAAAAAAGGGAAAGTAGGATTTAGTTTTTAATCCTGGATTTTTTTTTTTATTTTGTTATTATTATCTAAATTTATATTTTTGCATTCTAAGTTTGTTTTTTTCGATACTAATTTTTCTAAAGTTGAAATTTTATTTTTTTATAAATGGTGTTTTTAGAATTTATACTAATTTGTGTTAGTTTTATTTAGTTTTTATATTTATTAATTTATATTAATTTTGTTTTATTAATGTTTATAATAAAAAAAATGAAAAATAAAAACAAAAAATTTTTGATTAATAAAAACAAATAAAAAAAAAAAATAAAATAAAAAAAAAAAGAAAAAAGAGATAAAAAAATTTCAACTATAAAAGTTGAAATTTTATATTGCAAAGTTTGCAGCAGCAAATAAAAGAAAAAAGGAAAAAGAAAGAAACTAGAAAAAGACTGAGAAAAGAAACTCGAACTATTATTAAAAGACCAAATAATTATACAAAATATTTGTCTGGTTAGCTTCTAATCAGAGAAATATATATATTTAAAGTTTTTAATTCTTGGATAATCTACATTTCTTCTCCTCCATGTTTTATTTTTTATTAAATGAAAACATACTCTTTATGTATCCAAGTAGACAAAAAATATGGACACATTGCATTCTAAGCCCGAGTGATTTTCGGGATTGCCATTTACAAATAAAACAAACTAAGTTCGAGTCTCTCTCGAGAGATAAAATTTCAACTATAAATGTTGAAATTTTATTTTGTAAAGTTTGCAGCAGCAAATAAAAGAAAAAAGGAAAAGAAAGAAACTGGAAAAAGACTGAGAAAAGAAACTCGAATTTATTAAAAGACCAAATAATTATACAAAATATTTGTCTGGTTAGCTTCTAATCAGAGAAATATTTTATATAATTTTGAAAGTAGTGATTTAGTTTTTAATTCCTGGATAATCTATATTTCTCCTCCTCCATGTTTTGTTTTTTATTAAATGAAAACAGACTCTATATTTATCCAAGTAGACAAAAAATATGGAAAACATTCCTTAACACATTGCATTCTAAGCCCGAATAATTCTAAGGTTGCCGTTTACATCGATACAAATTAAGCTCGAGTCTCTCGAGAGAGATAAAATTTCAACTATAAAAGTTGAAATTTTATTTTGTAAAGTTTGCAGCAGCAAATGAAAGAAAAAAAGGAAAAGAAAGAAACTGGAAAAAGACTGAGAAAAGAAACTCGAATTTATTAAAAGACCAAATAATTATACAAAATATTGGAAAGTAGATATCTAGTTTTTGATCCCTGGATAATCTACATTTCTCCTCCTCTATGTTTTGATTTTATTAAATGAAAACAGACTCTATATTTATCCAAGTAGACAAAAAATATCGACAAGATTCCTTAACACATTGCATTCTTAGACCGAATGATTCTGGAGTTGCCGTTTACATCCAAACAAACTAAGCTCGAGTCTCTGTCTAGAGATAAAATTTCAAAATTATAAAACTCCGGCAAATAAACTGTAATTGTAGATGATCAATGCCGTACCTAGAGGGTGGCAAAGGTGGCATCTGCCAAGGGCGCATCGGTCTTAGGGGCGCCGCACCATGAAGGAAAACTTAAAAAATAGTTTTTTTTTATTATAAGATCCAATGTTTTTATAAATGATTTTTTAATGAATTTTCTTATTTTTTAAAATGCTTCTAGAGACTAAACTTGGTATATATTCTTACAAAATGCTTACCAAACACTCGTAATATGCCGGTTATTCGTTTCAAATTTTAAAGTTTTTAAAAATAAATTTAAATTGAGAAATTCGCCAATTTTCTGTGAAAATTCAACCTTCAAATAAAAAATATTCCCCTCAAAAAACTATTCAGTTTATCAGCGAAATAATACTTACAAAGAGTTTAAAAATATTAAGTACTAATAAGGTAAAAATAGAAGAAAATTAAAAATTAATGTACTACGAACATTTTAAGAACTAACAAAATATTTTGCGAGTTTATTCTGAGTATATGATAGAAAAAAAAAATTATGTTTACATATTTTCTCACTATATATGGGCCGAACGATGGCCGATTGGGTTGCGGGCCTTTGGTAGACTTCGTGGGTTCGAATCCCACAGTAGCATGGATGGTTGTAGCCGTTCGGAATCGGCTTTAATCTGTAAGTAAAATTAGACCGTAGCACTCCAAACCAAACCGAACCACTATATATGGTGGTAGGGGAGCAGTCCAGGTTTTTGCCACGGGAGCTAAATGACCTAATTACGGCCCTGTAGATGACATCTATTAACCTACTGGTTAAAACTTTTTTAATAATTTGTAAAGTCTTCGTCAGCAAAACAAAAGAAAAAACTGGAAAAGATTGATTTTCCAATAAATTTTCTTTCAAACTGCATGAACTTTATAAATTTGCATAAAGGTAGGATCATATATATCAAATTAAACCTCTTACCGTTCATATTTATTAAATTACAGTTACTATGCCTTAAGATATTTTCTGTTTTAATAAAAATTTTCAGTATTTAAAAAATTTCCAATACTATTTCTTTTTCTTGTACCATTCATTAGTGTTCTATTTGGCATAAAAATAGCAACTTATTTATGTCACAAAATATATAAAAAACACCACCACAGCAATAATTCACTCAAGGACACTCTAATAACCACTTCACTCCCTTTTATATTATTTAAGAAGAACACATGTATTTCATAAAAGCCCCAAAATCACTTCGACAAGCACACACAAAAAATAGAAAAAATTCTCTTTTTTGAGTCTTTTTGTCTGAAGCTGAAGTAGTATTTTGAAGATTAACTTTCTGTGATTATCGTTAAATCTTTTACTGACCTTGATGTAATTGCAGTCTTTAACACTGCGGAGGATTTTATCCTCTGCAAAAAAGAATAAAATCCTTTTTTTTCTCATCTTATTTTTAGTTTTTCTTCTACAAGAAGGTAATTGCTCGTTTCTTTCCACGAAACAACCCCACGTTTTTTTCTACTGTTCAAACTACTGCCATCTAGTAGCAGAAGAAGTAAACGATTTGTTTTCGGTAGTTTTGAAGAATGGTACCACATATGATTGCACAGAAAATGTTTATAGTAAATTGATGTCCAGTTCTTATTAGTGCTTTTAATATTATTTGCCATTTATTAAAAATTATGCCATTTAAAAAGTCTCATAAGTGCTCTAAAAATAATAATAATTAATTTTTTACTTAATTTTATTTTAAGATGGGATACGAACCTTTAGTTAGAGACTTTAGTTGTCAAGAATTATTTGACAACTTCATTTGCCAAATAAAGAAAAGGCTTTAAAAGGAATCTATTGTAATTGTACTTGATATTTTAA
>CM063505.1:89604885-89624885 GCA_032207245.1 Pardosa pseudoannulata | reverse complement strand
AAAAAATATAAATGAAATAACATTTTATAGTAATTATAATTATGTAATAGTTATATAAATTATAATATAATTATATAATTACAATTAAATAAAAATTTATATCCACAGCGTTAATACAATAATAATGAAATTATTCGTTATATATAGTGAATAATTCAATCAATTAAAGAGGTACACAACTAGATATTAAATATAAAACTAAATATAAAACTTCAAGATATAATACTAAATTTAAAACTTCAAGAATCTACGACTACTCGGTTTTGTATCTGCTAACACATAGAAACATATGGATGCCCTTCGAAACTAGTCAAATTTCTTTCAGAAATTATCAGAGTGTTTAAAATTCATAATTAAAATTTCCCTGTACCTACAAAAAGACGTTACGCAGAAGCTTACGAAAATAGATTCAGGCATGATCAAAATAGATATTTTTGTTGAAACCTGAAGACCAAAAGTTTTCGGTATTACAACACGATTAAAATTGTTACGAAATCAGAGGAAGTTAGACACATTAAGAATTGCTTTTGGAAATTGTCTAGTTATTCCTTTCTAAATTCTAAACACTTCTACTGGTTCATGTTTTCTCAAATTAAATTACTTTGAAAGCAAAATAAATTAGTGTAATCAACTGTTAATCACTATTTACTCCCCTGGCAGCCATGGTGTGAACAGCTTGAGAAAGTTCAAGTTTATTTATTTTTGTTTAACATACCACTAGTATAATTACTGTTAACAACTACTTAGATTTGTGTTAAAATCCGAAGATCAAAAATTTTTCCTTTATTTTGTGCAAATAAGTAAAAATAGTTACCTAATCAGAGGAAATTAGACTCATTAAGAACCTCATTTAGAAATCGTTTCTTTATTATTCTTCAAATCTAAATGCTTTTATTGGTTTATTTTCTCTCAAATCAAATTACTTAGGTGGAAAAAACTTAATTAGTGTAGTCAACTGTTAAGCATTGTTTACTCTCCTATAGCCACAGTGTCAAGAGCTTGAGAAAGTTCAAGTGTATTTATGCATGTATTTTATGATAACACTTGTGTAATTACAGCTGAAAATTACTTAGATTTCCGTTAAAATCTAAAGATTGAAAGTTTTCGTGATTCACTATTTCTTTTATTTTGTACAATGAAGTAAAAAATGTTACAATGAAAGTTATACGCTTACATTATGTATCTCGACCAAAAATCATTTCTTTATTGCTCTCTAAATTCACTACAGTTAGTTTAATTTTTCTCAAATCTAATTGCTTTGAAAAGAAAACAAGTTATTGAAACCAGCTCTTAAACTTCGTTTGCTCTCCTAAAAACCGTGGTATTAATAGCTTGTAAAATTCAAGTTTATTTTTCCATGGATTACGTAACACTTCCTTAATACTATTAAAATTACTGTTAAATTTCCATTAAAATCTAAACACCCAAAGTTTTTACAATAACAATTTTTTTATTTTATTTTGTACAAGAAAGTAAGAAATTGTTACAAAATCGGTGGAAATTACACTTATATTATAAATCTCAACTAGAAATCCTTTCATTATTTCTCTCGAAATTCTAAACCATTCTGCTGGTCTCTTTTTTCTCAAAAAATAAAATTACTTTGAAAGCAAAATAAATTAGTGTAGTCAACTGCTAAAATTTGTTTACTCTCCTATAGCCACAGTGTCAAGAGCTTGAGAAAGTTCAAGTGTATTTATGCATGTATTATATGATAACACTTGTGTAATTACTGCTAAAAATTACTTAGATTTCGGTTAAAATCTAAAGATTGAACGTTTTCTCGATTCCTTTATTTTGTACAAAGAAGTGAAAATTTGTTACAATGAAAATTATAGGCTTACATTATGTATCGCGACCGGAAATCGTTTATTATTGCTCTCTAAATTCACAGTTAGTTTAATTTTTCTCCAATCTAATTACTTTGTTAAGAAAAAAAGTTAGTGAAGCCAGTAAACTTCGTTTGCTCTCCTGAAAACCGTGGTGTTAATAGCTTGTAAAATTCAAGTTTATTCTTACATAGATTATATAACACTTCCTTAATACTGTTAAAATTACTGCTAAATTTCCATTAAAATATAAAGACCCAAAGTTTTCACGATAACAATAATTTCTTCATTTTGTACAAGATAGTAAATATTGTTACGAAATCAGTGGATATTAGACACTTATATTATAAATCTCAACTAGAAAGCATTTCCTTATTTCTCTCGAAATTCTAAACCTTTCTAATGGTCTCATTTTTCTCAAAAAATATAATTACTTTGAAAGCAAAATAAATTAATGTAGTCAACTGTTAAAATTTGTTTACTCTCCTATAGGCACAGTGTCAAGAGCTTGAGAAAGTTCAAATGTATTTATGCATGTATTATATGATAACACTTGTGTAATTACTGCTAAAAATTACTTAGATTTCCGTAAAATTTAAAGATTGAAAGTTTTCGTGATTCATTATTTCCTTTATTTTGTAAAATGAAGTAAAAAATTGTTACAATGAAAATTATACACTTACATTATGTATCTCGACCAAAAATCATTTCTTTATTGCTGTCTAAATTCACTACAGTTAGTTAAATTTTTCTCAAATCTAATTACTTTGAAAAGAAAACAAGTTAGTAAAACCAGCTCTTAAACTTCATTTGCTTCCCTGAAAACCGCAGTGTTAATAGCTTATAAAATTCAAGTTTATTTTTACATGGATTATATAACACTTCTTTAAATACTATTGAAGTTACTGTTAAATTGCCATTAAAATCTGAAGACCCAAAGTTTTCACGATAACAATATTTTCTTTATTTTGTATAAGGAAATAAAAAAATTGTTACGATATCAGTGGAAATTAGACACTTATATTGTAAACCTCAACTAGAAATCATTTCCTTATTTCTCTCAAAATTCTAAACCTTTCTACTGGTCATTTTTTTCTCAAATGAAATTACTTTGAAAGAAAAATGAATTAGTGTAGTCAACTGTTAAACTTCGTTTACAATCTGAGAAGCCGTGGTGTGTACAACTTGGGAAAATTCAAGTTTATCTATACATGGTTTATATGATAATACTTGTGACTACTCTATGTAACTACTGTTAAAAATTGTTAGAATTCCACTGAAATCTGAAGACACAAAGTTTTTCCTATTACAATGCTTCTTGTATTTTGTATAAGGAAATAAAAAGCACTGAAAATAAAAATGCCATTACTATTGTTTTAGAAACTGTAGCGGTGAGGGTAGAACTTCTAAACCAACCCCATTTTAGATACAGGAAGTTACTTCAATGAGTTTACATTATAGCAAAATCTGTCATATGTATTTTATCTTGTTATTATCTACATGATATGCATTTAATCTTGTTCCGGTGAAAGCCATTCTCCGACTGCATGATGCCTTCTAACATAGCTCGCAACAAATCATAGAATTGTGATTTATTTGTAGCTCAATTTTTACTTTAATGAAAACTGTATTTTGTTAGCTGTATGAAACAGTGGTAGACTACATTCTTAAGAGAAGATTAATATAGCTTAAACTATTCGTTTAAAAACAAATTGTAAAAGTTTATGTGTTCTCATAAAAAAATTATTCTTATGTGGATATTTTTTGTATTCTTACAAGAGGCTTGTTATCTCACGAGCTTCTGTTCTTTTAAAAAATTGAACTTTTATTAACTGTAAAATCTTTTTCTTTCACTGTATATACAGTAATTCTCTTTTAACACATTGTGTGCGGTTCATTTCGCAGCAGAATTGTACCAGGAGCGGACGTTTTGAGCGTAAATTTAGTTATTCAGTTAAATTTCAATAGATCGAAAATTATTTATTTTTTTTTTAACCAACTTTTCGTATTTTATATTGAAATATATAAATAAATATATAAATAGACTCTATACATATACATTATAAATAATTATACTTATAAATATACTATATATATATATCATTTCAAGGATAAATACAGTAATTTTAAATCTACATTCATTTTAACACCTTTGCTCTGTGCGCATTGACTGATGTAAAAACTAGTTTTTATTTGTCTAAATTTTTCCAGAATCTGTATAGTAGACAAGAACATTCGGCTTCGTTTTCCTGTATTTACGTTATTTTTGTAATAAACAAATATGTTTTCATAATGTACTATACGTGACTCGCTCAAGTATCAATCGTAAAAAATTATTAGTACGTGTGCTCAATTATTAGAAAACGTATAGTATTTATACAATGTGTTAAGAAGTCTTAAAAAGTACCAATGGATTAAAACTTCTTAAGCAGGAAAATGTTTTGAGTGGAAAACTAGTGAAAGGTTTTTTTATTTGTTTGTTTACTGTTAAAAGTACTACGGTCTACTTTTTTGCAACACGAGGGCTAATGAAAGGAGGGACTTACTGCTTAAATCCAATTTCAGAACATCCATGTTAAAATTGAATCACAACTCGTACCGAAGATCGTATCATTCGACCATCATTACCAGTGAAATTATGTACTAAAAATGTCTTATGGAAGTTTTGACGGAGAATTTCTTTACCTAACAGAAAATTTCATACTAGTGGATGGATAAATGGATTGAGATTTGTGGCACTGAGTCCTCTTGGAACATATTGTGCCAAACAAATAGTTAACATTAATGCTATAAAGATCAAGTCAAAATAGCTATAAAAGGATGACGGAAGATAAAAGTAAACAAGTAAAAATTGCAATAAACAATGTAGAGAAGGCACATAAAAAGTAAAAACAGCGATGAGGCATAAAATGAGATGTGATAAAACTGACTTTTAAAAGGTAAAATTCAGGATCCATTTAAAAGATATTTGATATCAGGAGTAGAAGTTTTAAAATAATGGAGACGATGTTGATTAAAGATGGGACTTCAGGCTGTTTTAACGGACAATTTTAAAATTTACATGAATTCGATCACCAAGTGGGATGACGAGATGAACCTGTGTGTCATCATGAGATGACATATTTATGAAAACAAATTTTTTATGAAGTTGCGGAGGCGATGGGGGGGCACTTGTGGCTGGGAACAGCATCGGTTATCAATGTCGGTCAAGGGTAAAATCACGTGGCGGTCGTTTTCAGGCTTTCGGGGAGATTTTTTTAAAAAATAAGGAGGAGGCATGGGGGTTGATTAGAATGGACAGTCGATCATCGCGCCTGTTCCTTTGATCTTGAAGATGTGATCACCAAGTAGGGATGACTGGTGGTGTACGAGACTGGTGAGGACAACAGACAAAGGGTGCCACTTTTCAATTTTTGGCTTGATATTACTCAGTTTATTATCAATATTTACATTCCAACAGCTCTGCTAAATTTTATGAAATCAATCTTTTATATATTTTTTTGCATCCCTGCGAATATCATACTAGTGGGTTTCGTTTAAAAATATGTCTACTTTACACATCTTAGCTTTCATTTATGAAAAATTTCCTTCATTTTCATAACAAAAAACATTTATCTCTCTTAAAGCTATACAGTTTCCAATAGACATCCAGTAGACGGAAGTATTTGTGCTGCTAGTGAATTCCATTAATGAAATTTATTTTCCTTATTCTTTCTGAAATGTTAACTTTTAACTGAGATTATTATCTTGAAAGGGTTCTTTCCTAATTGCATCAACGAAAAACTAAAATAAATATACAGTGAGGGTTTTTGCAAAAATTCCTTCACCAGAAACCTGTGTTTTACAACTGCTTCATCTCCACTACTGCTTTTCTAAGAAATTAGATTTTTCTACTACTCTATATCTTTAAATGCCTGATCCCACTCACCTAAATTGCATTCAATGATTTTTCTTACTGAGAATCTTTTTTCAATGACAGTAAACGAGAATTATTTTTTAGCCGTACAATACGAATTTTATCCAGCTTGTTCTAAGCTTCCTTTTTTTCCTTCTCTTGTAATTGTTGAATACGCTCCCTCTCATGATATCTAATCAGTCCTATTCTCCCTTCCTACCCTCACAAGTAGAACGACGTGTGTACTCGAGCGTTTTACTCAAGGTCGCTAATTTTTTTATTATTGTCATCATTTTCAAAGGGGAAGGAAACCATATGGGGGAGCAAGACTCAGAAATGAAAGGCCACCACTACTATACTGACCACTGCTATTTTTTCCCATTTTTTTTTCTTGGAAGATGTATCGTAAGAGGAAAAAATATTGTACGTATTTTAAGGGTGGTGTAAGGCAGACTGCGGTTTCTCTCTTTCCTTTCTTTTTCTTTTTTTTTCTTTCCTCCTATTTCTTTTTTCTTTTTAAAATGTTTCCTGAATGATGCACAGATATTTAATAATCGGAGGTTTCTCGGTATTAATAAATACTCTAATTCTTCTGATACTGAATTTTTACGAAAATGTAAAAAATGATATTTTAGATTTGACGTGTTTTATTTTGTTTAAGTTTTTGTTGTCTCCGCATTTGCCATTTTGGAATGGATACAGGATGAGGGGATTTATAAGATTCGGTCTGGTATAAATGATGCACAGAATGTTTAACGGAAATTGGAGGTTTTACTTGTACTTAGTACTTACTCTAAATGGTTTCTTAACGAAATGATTGCTGGATTTTTTTTACTTAAAATTAAAAAAATGATATTATTAGCCTTTTTTGACAGTGGTAGATTTTATATAATAATAGCCTAAGTTGTCTGTCTCTGCATTTCTGAAGCGGTTGTACCTGGAATGGATACAGGCATTCATATTGGATTTTTTATGAGTTAGAGTTAGCAAAATTCACAACGATTTCGAAATCCACCCCATCCCTCCTTTTCGAGAGTTTAATGCTATTATTTCAAGTCTTATCCTTCCTCTTATTTTATAAGAAATTCATTCTTGATAGGATAGCAAAGGCGGAGAATAATATTTAAATTTCCGGACTGTTTCTACTTGACTACCTGACTTCATATACTTAATTAGTTCACTCACAAGGTGCAGGCGTTGTACGTTTTTAGTAGAAAGTTCGCCCACTAGATCGTCCTACTTCTCGTGTTGACGGTTCTATCCCCGACGCAGCCAATTTTTTTTGTGTCTAATAAATTTAATATTTTCTGCTTTTCCTTTTAAATTATTACTCCAAAAGTTGTTTTAGTTTTTTTTAAATAAATGTTTATTATTTTTTCAACATTTTGTAATTTTTATTTTATTAAATTCCCGTATTACTTTACGGATGTCCCTGGCCACATAAACATTTCATGTTGTGTATCTTTAAACTTTCTTCTCGTAATATATAATAATAGCTTAAGTTATCTGTCCGTCTGTACGCGAATTTATGAAGCTGTTGGATCTGGAATGGATAGAAGCATCCATATTGTTTTTTTGACGAATTAGGGATAGCAAAATTTAAAGCGAATAAAGTTTATCTTTTCCTAAACTATAAATCCGATTCTGAAGTAAATTGGTATGAATAAGCTTCGTATCACAGCGAAAAAGACTATCCTCTTTAAAACTTTCGAAATCCAATCCGTCCCCTTTTCGAGCGTTTAATGCCATTATATCAAGCCCATTTTAAGAGCAAGCGATTCAATTTATCAATTTATCACATAATAAATAGGTAAAAATAACAATTTTTTCTAGGGTTATGACGTCATGCCTTTAACGATCTCATTTAATCATTTCTTATTTTAAATTATTTAAATATTTTCTGCATTATTTCCATACATTTTATCACTAAACTTAGATATTACATAAATAATTTTCTTTTTTATTTAACTTAAATAATAGATTAAGTACATATGTGATAATTTTAATCGATTATTTTTGTTGAAAGGTAATTCTCAGCCAAAAAAACAAACCATTTTTTTACCTGCCTCATAGGGTTCTTTACAATTCTGAAAAATTAAAAATTTTACTGATCCCGTCATATGACGGGCTATATTCTAGTTGTGTATATTATTAGTCGATGAATTAACGAAATTGGATCAGGCATTGTAAATTCAGATATCGAACTGTTTATGTTTAACTAGCATATAGCCCGTCATATGACGGGATCAGTAAAATTTTTAATTTTCAAAAATTGTAAAGTACTTTATGAGGCAGGTAAAAAAAAAATTATTTGTTTTTTGGCTGAGAATTATCTTGTAACAAAAAATAATAGATGATTAAATTTAAAATTATCACCCATGTCCCTAATCTGTTATTTAAGTCAAATATAAAAGAAAATTATTTACGTAATATCTAATTTCAATGATAAAACGTATGAAAATATTTCAGACGATATTTAAATAATTTAAGAAAAGAAATGAATAAATGGGATTGTTAAAGGAATAACGTCTTAATACTAGAAAAAAAATGTTATTTTTACCTATTTTGTATGCGATAAATTGATAAATTTAATCGCCTGCTCTTAACCGGGGAAAATAGAGCTCGATATAATGGCATCAAACACTCGAAAAGCGGGGAAGCGGGGTTGATTTCAAACGTTTTAAGAACAGCATTTTTCACTGTGATATGAAGCATACCAATTTATTTTAGAATCAGATTCATAGTTTAGGAGAAGATAAACATCCCTCATTTTGAATTTTGCTAACCCTAACTCATCAAGAATCTAATACGGATGCCTCTATTCATTCCAGTTCCAACTGCTTCATAAATTCAAGGACAGACGGTTTCATTCGTACATTTTTATTAATAATTTTTATTTAAATTTGAAGTAAAAGATTTACATTGCCATTATTTTTTTGACAGTCAAAGGGATCAGGAGGAATTGTCTATTCCAGGGGTAGGCAACGCGGCGCCCGCGGGTGCCATGGCACTCCCGATCGATTTTTAATGCGCCCTCGCTGGACTAATGTAAATGTATGATAGCCAGAGCGATTTACTTTTGTCAAACGGCGATATACAGCAAGTAGTCAGTTGAGTTTAGGATTGTGCATAGATTAGCAGTTTGCTAACCTTGAGCGTATCTAATAACATGCACGTATTTTTTGTTAGTGTGTGATCGTATTTCGAATAGACCGTGCATTTAAAACTACCAAGTAATCCGAAATAATTCTTTTCTTTCAAAACCCTTCATGGATAAATGTAAAAGAAAAAGAACATATTATTTTAACGATGAATGGGAACATCTATATTGTTTCGTTGATTACAAAGGGAAGTGTATTTGTTTGTTGTGTAATAATAGTGTTGCGATTCCCAAGAAAAGTAATATTGAACGACATTTTAAGACCGTTCATACCAATTTTGATAGTGACTATCCAATGAACTCTGAAATTAGAAGAAAAAAATTATTTCTTTAAAATCTTCAATAACTAACCAGCAAAGTTTTTTTACTAAACCACTGCAACAACATAACAGCAAAGATCGCGTCATATAAAATATTGCATTTGCTAGCTAAGAATAAAAATTTACAGATGAAGAATTAGTGAAAGAAGCCATGTTAGAAGCTGCTGATTCACTTTTTGATTAAAAATAAAAAAGAAATAGTTTCAGCTATAAACACGTTGCAAGACACTCAAGTTTCACACTGAATTATATGTATCATTAGGTATGACACCAACAAAAAAAAAGTTATAAAAAATCTGGTTTTTTTTATGCCTATTTATACCTGTTGATTATCTGTAAAATATGCGCCCTCGGTGATTTTCAAATTTAGTATTGCGCCCTTAAGGACAAACAGGTTGACGTGGTCTATACTATTAGTAAGTTTATTATGCATGTAACTTGAAAAAACGAGGAGACTATAGCATATAAAATTTTTCAAGTTAACTGATGGTTAACATCAATTAACTTGAGCAGTTTTGAATAACTCAGTTAATCATTTAAACATCCCAGATTATTCATCCTGCTGAATGTATATGTACTCATTTGTGTTTGTATACAGACACCATCCATCAAAAAAAAAAGTTATTCGGCCATCAATCGACGTTATGTATGCTTTTTCCTCGTTTTTGGCCTTCATTTCATGAGAAGTTATGAGATGTCGTCTAGATAAATGATTTTACCTTAAAACAGATTGGAACTTTTTTACCTCGTGGTCGAGGCTCAGTCATAAAAATTATTAGTATACTAAAATAAAAGATTTACTAGTATAAAAACATTACTTTTAAATTTTATTTGATGGTTAAACAAATACAAACATACAGTATTATAGACCTTAGTTTTTTTGTTTATCACCTTTTCACTTCGTCTTAAGTTAAACGTAAATCAGAGGCTTCATTTTTACTCCACGGCAAATATTTTTTTTTTTACTTGTATAGCATTGGTAATTTGACTTTGGATCTTACTTGAGTTGCCCATATCACTGTGGTTTTCATAACATAATGGAGCAGTATTTTATGATATTCCTAATTCTATTATTTCCTGTATGTGTTGTCTAAATTCGTGTAATATTTTTTTCTCCACACTGGGAATATTTAATTATATTTTTTTTATTGGTTATCATTATTTGCTAACTCATGATATTTTTTTCAAAACTATATTCACAAATTAATATTTCCTTTCCAATAAAGTATACATTTTTTTTTTACTATTTTAAAATTTTATATTATTTATTAAATATTTTTTAAAATATAAACATTACATTATAAATTTTTATTTATAAAATTATCATAAATCCTTTTTATATTAAATAAAAATACTCATACAATTTTAAAATATTAAATTATATTTACTCCTGATTATAAAATCAAAACTTATTTATACTATACGGCAAATATTTTTTTTTTTTTTCTTTTCATTTTTTTTTTTCTTACTTTTTATTTTTTTTTTTCTTGACTTTTCTTTTTATTCTCTATCATTTTTCATTTAAATCTAATTTCTCTCTTTTTAGTTTTTTTTTTTTTTTATATATCCCATAAAAAACTGAATTTACACTGTTTCTTAATGTACTTTCAAACAATTGTGTAAGCACTATTTTCAGAATACATTATGGGAATTGTCAAATCTGTTTTTAAAAATTTAATTTCTCTCATATTGTATGACTTGCAAATATGTAAATTTTCTATTAGTCCAGTAAGCTGTTGAAATGAATTGCGGTAGTTATAAGTTATAAAACTTTAAAAAAAAATTTAAATAAGTTTTCGAGAGAAACATTTATATTATTTCTAATACAGGAACTGGGTTAAAAAAATTGAAAATTGCCGAATGATGGCCAAATGGGTAAAACACTGTTACTTTTGGGTTCGATTTCCAATGTTGAGATGAATGATCGTAGCCATTCGGAATCAAATTTAAATAACAAGTCTGTATCTTATTAGTCACCCTTGTGTAGCAAAACAGTAGACCGTAGGAAATCCAAACGAGAAAATAAACCCAAGGCATTATATAAACATTGCAAATAGTCGTTTATGTAAAAGTAACAAATTATTTCTAGCTTTTTAATTTGCATCGTAAATGAAAGTTCTGCTTCTTTTTTACTGTTTTGGGATTTTCACCTATAATCAGTCATCACCAAACTTGACACTGAAAAATGTAAGCTATATTATGTTTTTATTCAGTAAATAAAATTGAATGATTAGATGGTTGTATTTTCAGACATTTGTAAAATGTGAAAAATTCTAAGTGAGCATTGACTTAATGCTTGATAGTTTTTTAAAGAAAAAAGTTTCATTTCGTCTGAATAGCAATCTCATTGGAATAAAATATGAATATAAAATAAATTTCTCTTTTCTTTAATGAATAGGGGTCTTATAGTTCATTATCTTATTGAAAAATCAATAATTTAAAAATTATTAACTAAAAAAGTTCATTTATTTACAAATAATAATATTTTTAAATATTGAAATATAAATCAGTCTGCGAATTTTCAAAATTAGTATAGTTTAACATTTAAAATTTCTGAAATGTGTTATATATGTACATATACATACCCCCTAATGTATTAGATAGCACATTGATGAAAATTTTAAAAAAAACATAAAATATACACATGATTTTTCTTAAAATTCGGGAAAAATTGGAAATACTAATTTTTTATTGGGTTTACAGACAAAATCTTAACTTAAAAAGATGACTGTTTATTTATACAGATGCAGACATGCATGAAATTGCCATGTCATTTTTAAAAAATATTTTATCTAAATTATTGCCACCAAGATAAAAAATATAAAACTTTAAAAAAATATACCAATAAATCATCTATGAATTAAGACTGTTAGTTGAAAGTAATCATAACATTATCAAAAACATACATTTATTATTTCATAACTTTTTTCAAATTATTACAGAAATTAATGTCATTATATGCCAGTGTAGCATAAATGAAGCTTTTTGAGAAATACAATACTCTTTTAATGGATAAAGTTAGTACTTAATACACCACTAATCACTTACGATAGGCCAACTTTGTAGAATGTACCCTGATTCATATCGATAATAGGAACTGTTTCTTGTGAGAACTCTTAAATTTTGTCTCTTATTCTCATAAAATGAAATATAAACGTGACTTTACCCCTAAAAAGTATATCACATTAGTCTGAACGACTATTTATTCATTTCCATAATGGTAGGAGTGTAGAATTTAGGAAAAATGTAATAGGAAGACTATGAACTAGCCCTGTTAAAAATGATCCACTCCTCTGTGATTGATGTTATAATCGTTTCTATGGCATCAATGAAAAACACTAAAATGCAACAATTTCGTATACAGCATGGCTGGATCATCGTCGAGAGATAATGTGTTCACAGAATCTGAGTGAGTGTTACAGTCGCGGTTCTATCAAATAAAAGCGTTCGGACAATTCCTTTGCAATGTATATCGTAATATTTACTAAGTGTTTGTCCCGATACTTTTCTGTATATAGCGACTGCTTTAAACTTAAAGCGTCATCATACATATTTTATATAAGAAAATTGTTCCTCTAACATCCTTTATTAATCTGTAAAACCTAACTATTCTAAAAAAGTTCATTTATTTACAAATAATAATATTTTTAAATATTGAAATATAAATCAGTCTGCGAATTTTCAAAATTAGTATAGTTTAACATCTAAAATTTCTGAAATGTGTTATACATGTACATATACATACTCCCTAATGTATTATATAATACACATTAATGTCCCAAATATGATGAAATATTAGAAAAAATAAAAATACACATATAATGTTTCTTAAAATTAAGAAAATTTTGGAAAAACTAATTATTTATTGGGCTTACAGACGAAATCTTAACTAAAATGATGTCTGCTAGTTTATACAGATGCAGACATACATTCAATTGAAACTCATTTAACTAAAAACTATTTGTTCTAAATTATTGCCACCTATAGTCAGTAAAGTAGTTCGAAGCAAAACAAGATAAAAAAAAATATACCAATAAATCATCTATGAATTAAGACTTTTAGTTGAATGTAGGCATAATATTATTAAAAACATGCATTTAATACTTCATATTTTTTTCAAATTATTACTGTAATTAAGTTCACTATCTTATGCCAGTACAGCATAAATGGAGCTTCTTTAGAAATTTAATACTCTTTTAATGCATTAATTTAGTACTTAACAAACCACTAGTTAATTACGATGGGCCAACTTTGTAGAATGTACCCTGATTCATATCGGTAATAGGAATTGTTTCTTGTGAGAACTCTTAAATTTTGTTTCTAAATCTTATAAAATGAAATATAAACGTGACTTGTTACCCCGAAAAAGTATATCACATTAATCTGAACGACTATTTATTTGTTTCCGTAATGGCAGGAGTGTAGAATTTAGGAAAAGAGTGATAGGAAAACTATGAACTAACTCTGTTAAAAATGATCCTACTCCTCTGTGATTGATGTTATAATCGTTTCTATGGTATCAATGAAAAACACTAAAATGCAACAATTTCGTACACAGCATGCTGGATCAACGACGAAAGATAATGTGTTCACAGAATCTGAGTGAGTTTTACTGTCGCGGTTCTATCAAATAAAAGATTTCAGACAATTCCTTTGCAATGTATAGCGTAATAATTACTAAGTGTTTGTCCCGATACTTTTCTTTATATAGCGACTGCTTTGAATTTAAAGCGTCATTAGACATATTTTATATAAGAAAATTGTTCTTCTAACATTCTTTATTTATCTGTACAACCTAATTATTCTTAAAAAGTTCATTTATTACAAAGAATAATATTTTTAAATATTATTAAAATATAAATCAGTTTGAGAATTTTCAAAATTAGCTTAACATTCTTGTTTGATAGAATTGTACTTAAATCTCTCGCTGATCTGAACTTCATACAAGACTCCTAATTTAAAGAGCCGAACGATGGCCGAAGGGTTAGGGTGCTGGCCTTCGGAGCCGGAGTTCGTGGGTTCGAATCCCACTATGGCATGGATGTTCGTAGCCGTTCGGAATCGGCTTTAAGCAGTAGGTCCCGGTCTCATTAGCCCTCGTGTTGCAAAAAGTAGACCGTAGCACTCCCAAACCAAACCTAATTTAAAGAATAGACATTCTTTAACCTCTTCCGGTAAAATGACGAGTCTAGCTCGTCATTGGTTTTTCATTCCATACCGCACAATGACGAGCTACACTCGTCATGCGACTAAAGTTACTGTTAAATATGATAATTAATTTAGTTTAAAATTTCTAGTGTACTGAACTTGGCAACACTTTTGTTAGTTGTGGAAATCACAAGTCACTATTGCATATTGTTTACTTAGAATTTCTTGATACAAGTCACTGCCAATTTGATGAATCAGAATAAAAGAAAACCTACTAAGAAATGCCGTGTGTGTTACAAGAATTAAATTAGAAGTGAAACTCCCTGGCGGTGTAAACAATTCAGAATTCCTTTGCACTTTGTTTTGAAAAATACCACTAGCTTGAAGACTATTTATCTGTCTACCCTATTAATGTTTTGCATTGATATTTTCTTAATTTTACCGTTTCTGGTATTATTTAACACTATGTAAAAAGTGGATTTCAATTAAGAATATGTAACAATTGTAAAATTAAACAAGTTTTTTAAATAAAAAATAAATTGTTACTTCATGCACAGTTTTTCATTATTAAATCGCACCGGAAGGGGTTAAATGATCTTTCAACAAACTTTTTTCTTCAGTGACAGCTTTCCTATATCTAAATAACATATGTAGCTTCATATTTGATTGAATTCTCGATAACAGTTTATAGCACAAGATTTAAAGACGATGTCATATATCTTTTGAAGAAGTCAATACAGAAGTAAAATATTTTGTGTTTGATTTTTATGAAAGGTTACTTAAAGCAATGAAAAATTGTAATGTACACATCAAATTTAACCATTTTAATGTAGTCTTTCTTTGCTTAGTTTGCTTGAATTTTACTAAATAGGAACATGGAGAACTATATTTTTCGAGATAACATTTAAAGTATAACGAAACATAAATTAATTTTTCTCTTTCCTTTTCATGTTGGGAGTGGGCAAGAGGTCTAAACTTATGAAATTAATAGTACAGAATAATGGTTTTTACTAAGTCCAATCAGATTTTCGTAGTCAACTCTTTTCAAAGACGATATACTTTATTGTTTTTGTACTGATAACATGGTAATGTTATGGTTGTAATACTTCAAAATTATTAAACTGAAAATATCTCTCTCAAAAAATTCTCATTTTCCCCTTCTCAATTCTTTTATATCTATTTTACGATCCAAAAAATATCTAATCTAATGGAGTGTCCGGGATTTTAATTCTTTGAACCCCTTTTCCAAAGCTAACTCTGAAATAAACAAAAATTTTCCGTCCAGTAGCCATATTTCACAGTATTCCCCGGGCAAATAATTTCATTTTCCACTGATCTAAGTTCCTTTCTGGCTATTAAATTCGCTGACTAAACTGCCGATTCTCTTTGAATATTCTTCGCGTCATCTAGCTGTGGAGCCCAACTAGTGTTTTTATATATCATTCCCTTCTCTGCACTTCTCTGCCAGAATAACACGTCATTTCCTTAGATCTTAAATAAAAGTTAAGTTCCTCTACGGACTCACTGCGTATTTTAATGGAATGACTCGACTTCATATTCAATATTAGGATTATTTATTAGTCTTATCCTTGTCTAGAAAGCTCAAGCAATTAAAAATAATATAACTATTTTCACGTGTAACCGGCGGATAATTTTCCCCTCTTTACATGGTTGTACTGTTCGGTTCAGTTTTGCTAATAAACGTATAAATATCTATGTGCGCAAAAGAATACATACTCCCTATTTCATGTTTTGTAATCTTGGTTTCAGGTAGAAATTTCTTTTCTACACAAAAACTAATTAGAACAAGACCTACTGATTATAGTCGATTCCGAAAGTTAAAATCATCTTAGTTCCTTGTGGGATTTAAACCAGTAGACACTGAACCCTGGATTTCTAATCTCATTTATAAGTATTTAAAGAAAATTCAATCATTTGGAGCATTTAAATATCATTATTTTTAATCCTATAATTTTGTATATAGTGTCATACGGCTACTTATTAATCAAGTTCATATTAAGATTATAAATGTGTTTGTCATTCCCAGTGGAAAATGCAGAACTCTATAATAATAGTTTTTTAGATATTCGAAAAAATATGGGAAAGTCAGTGTCTCTTGACTTCTTGTTTTAGGAACTTCTTGTTGTAGTTTAAGTAATTGCCGAACGATAGTCGAATGGTAAAGTGCTGGTCTTCGATATCGGAATTCGAGGGCTCGAATTTCGAATATTCCAAGTGGAGCAGACTAGAATTGACTTTAAGTAGTAGGTCCCGGTATCTTTATCCCTTGTGAGTAAAACAGTAGACCATAGAAATCTAAACCAAACCAAGCCAAACCTCACAGAAATTTACTCTTAGGTCCGGCCTCACCAAAGTCGTTTAACAGCTAACCACGATTAACCAATGGCTCTAAATAATGGTGGGACGCAATTCTCCGTTTAAACAGAGATTAATCTTGGTTAGCCGTTAAACAACTTTGGTGATACCGGCCCTTAAGCATATTATACTATTATACTACCTTAAGCTAAAAAATACTAATGCATTAGATCTATGCCTCTACACAAATTAAATACATATACAGGGTGTCTATAAAAGAACTCCGGGGTTTTGAGGCAAAATATTTTAATGAAATAAAAGACATACATACATGTTTTATACATGACTGGCAAGCTTACATTTTCAAGTTTTTTTTAACACTTAGTAAAGTTCTATATGAGCCCCGTTAGTGGCACGGCAGAAGTCTAAACGGTATTCTACCTCTTCCCATGTCCTGGCGAGCATGTCTGGTGCGACGGTTGCCACACAATTGACTATTCGTTCCCTGAGATGTTGAACATCACGAATTTTCTCTGCATACACAAGATTCTGGATATGCCCCCAGAAGAAAAAATCCAACGGAGTTCTGTCCACTTTCTCTTGAGACACACTCGGCCTACCCGGCGACTTTTGCTTCAAAACATTCCCTGTTTCCTTAAATGCACTGAACCATTGACGAATGGTTTTGTCAGAAGGCGGGTTAACACCATAGTTACGTCGAAAGTTTCTTTGTACGGTAACTACAGACTTCGTTTCTATGAGCCAAATAACACATTGAGCCTTTTGTTGCGGAATCGACATCATTTCAAATTTCGCGACGTCATTTTAAGGTCAACGCCCTGCAGCGCAGCCAATAGTTGATACAAACATTCCCAAATGACATGAGTAAAACTTTTTGAGCTACTCTTTTCAGAGAAATCGACTAAATTTTGCTATCTTTCATAGTTAGTGAGATATGAATTTTTAAAACCCCGGAGTTCTTTTATAGACACCCTGTATAACAGATTGATCTCGGTGGATTTCATATCGTTCACTCAAAGGGGAGTATGCATACTTTTATCATGGGATACGTGTCAAAATTTTTGTATGTGGCCCCTCGCCATTTTGATAAACTTTAATATAACGCAAGTACTGGTTATATTAAAGTTTGATTAAAAAAATTTAATGCAAAAGTCAAAATATGATACAAAAGGCATGATTCAAGTTAGTTTTGTTGTTTCAAAAATTAAACATTTATGGATTTTATTTTTCGTTTATCGGTTTAAGGCGGAAGGAGGAGAGTTCAACTCGTAACTCCTATCCTACCTGTGGTACACCACTTTTAATTCCCCAGAACACCACAAATGAATTTAAAATACGAAGTACCAAATTATATAATATTTCAGTTAATAAATATGCAGACATTCTTTTAAGATATTCTTTAAAGAACATCAGTGTCACACGACTTCTTGTTACATAGTTCAAGTACCCCACAGGAACTTACTCTTAAACATTATATTAGTTCTATAAAATACTAATGTATTAGATCTATGTCTGTACGCATATTGAAGACATATATAAGATATTGATCTCTGTTAATTTCATATCGTTCACTCAAAGGTACTCATACATTTATCATATATGTTTTAAAATTCTTGTATGTGATGCCTCGCCATTTTGATAAACAGTAATAAAATTTATATCAAAGTTTGATAAAAATGTAATACAAATATCAAAATATGGTACAAAAAGCGTTATCCAAGTTAGTTTTTTGTATCATAAATAAAAAAAATATGGATTTTATTTTCGTTTATCAGTGTATGGCGGGAGGAGGAGGATTGAACTCCCAACTCCTTTCCTCCTTTTGGTATACCACTTTTAATTCGCAAAAACAATACAAATGAATATAAAATAAGATGTACCAAACTGTATAATATTTCAGTTAATAAATATACAGATATTCTTTTAGGATTAATTGTTATACGTGAAAAATTGATACTCAGTGTTAAAAATAGAATGATTATAAGGTTGCACTTTTGATTTTTGAATGTTTTAAATAAATGTTACTCATTGCATCAATTTATTTCGTAAAAATAAATATTTCTCTAAAATAATGTTTTTTTTTTCTAAAATGTTGCTGTTTTAATACTACTCCTTATTGTTCATATATTATTTCTCTTAAAGCTATTGAGTAATACGAAATATGTTGTTTAAAGATTGTAGCATAAGACTTTTTAGATAAAATAATTTTATATTATGCACCAAACTATATAATATTTCAGTTAATAAATATATTGATATTCTTTTAAGATGGATTGTTATTCGAGAAAAATTGATACTCAGTGTTAAAAATAGAATGATTATAAGATTACACTTTTGATTTTTGAGCATTTTAAATAAATGTTAATCATTGCACCAATTTCTTTCGTAATAATAAATATTTCTCTAAAATAATGTTTTTTTTTTCTAAACTGTTGCTGTTTTAATACCACTCTTTATTGTTCATATATTATTTCTCTTAACGCTATTGAGTAACACGAAATATGTTGTTTAACGATAGTTGCTTAAGACTTTATATATAAAATAATCATATATTATTTCTAAACAGATAATCAGAAAAGCGACAAAATATTTGAAAAAAAACATGGCTCCGCGGGAAACCTAACTTCTAAGAACTGCAGTCGTCCGGAGAACCGGTGTGTAGGAAAGATAAAGACGTGGGGATAACCTGATTCTGCACTGGTGTTCATTTGATTTCTCATAACAAAACTATGCGAATTCCTAGGAATTTTCTTTGAAATACTGGAACGTTAAAGGGATGTAAAAATGTTCGCTTTATAGAATGGTTATATTATATACTGTCCAAAAGACTTTTTTGAAATTGATTTCTGAATATTTTTTCTCTCAATTTTGATAATCCTTCCTTCTCAGTATCTGACCATATAACTCAATTAATTTGTTGACCGTTACCATTGTCAGATTGCTTCTCGAAAAAAATCTTTGAAATTTTTTGGGGTATTTTTTTCTGTTTAATACTGCTACTCTTTCATTTTCAGTATCTAACCATATAACTCAATTAATTTGCTGACCATTACCATTCTCAGATTGCTGCTCAAAAAAAGAAATCTTTGAAATTGCTTTTCGGGTATTTTTTTCTGTTTAATATTGCTACTCTTTCCTTCTCAGTATCTGGCCATGTAACTCAATTAATTTGCTGACCATTACCATTGTCATATAGCTGCTCGAAAAAAATCTGAAATTGCTTTTTGGGTATTTTTGTCTGTTTAATATTGATATTCTTTCCTTTTCAGTATCTGGTTATATAACTCCGACAACTTGATGACCATTGTCAG
>CM063505.1:89479885-89599885 GCA_032207245.1 Pardosa pseudoannulata | reverse complement strand
TTCACTAAGCTACTTCAGCCGAATACGAGGAAGGATATGCAATTAAAACTTTTGGACTCTAGATCAGGAAGGGGTAGAATTCCCGAAATTCATAACTGAAACATGTATTAATTATATTACATACAATAACGTTCGATTTATTCATTTATTATTTTTCTAGATAAATATGTTAAAATGTGTCTATGTTATTATACTTTTTATAAAGAAAAGTGAAGAGCAGAAAAAATTAGAGACACATAGAATCGTAATGGTTGGAAACCACTGCATTATACAAAATGCATAGAAAAGGAATAGTCCTTATTCTAAAACAACCCTTTGAAAAGAATTAAAAAAAAAGAAAAATGATGCTTTTTATTAATTGCTCAAAAAATTATATGCAATCTCTTTGTACAATTTCTCTCACAGGATTTTGCTTGATGTGTTTTTTTTCGCAATTTTTATTCTCTGAAGTTATTATTTCTCATTAAAGCTTTGTAACATATGTATTACGATTTTATCGTCATTCTTGTAAAATAATTCCAATTTTAAACTTTTATACAATTTTTAGACTTTAGATTTAAATTTAAATTTTAAACTTTTAACCCCACACTC
The DNA here is from genome assembly GCA_032207245.1 of Pardosa pseudoannulata. NCBI lineage: Eukaryota > Metazoa > Arthropoda > Arachnida > Araneae > Lycosidae > Pardosa > Pardosa pseudoannulata. Next base: position 89,599,294 of record CM063505.1, on the reverse strand, counting down.
GAGTTAACTCAAGCACGCTAAACTGGCCAAACTGTGCACACTCGAGATAATTCGAGTGGCGTTGTACTTTATGTTGCTATAATTTTAAATGACTATTCCATTACCAGAAAAAGGGGGAAAATATTATAAAAATGTGTTTTTCCATTTGTTAGACATGTTGATATGGAACGCATTTGTTTTGTATGTAAAAAGTGGTGGTGAAAAAAAATTTAGACTTCAGCAGCCAATTAACAGAAAAACTTATACAAAACTATCATAGTAACAGAAATATAAAAGAAGAGGGTAGACCAAGATCTTCTGGAATTCTACGACTAACGGAACGTCACTTTTCCAGTTTTGTTCCACCAATACAAACAAACAAACAAACAAAAAAAAAAGCCCACAAGATATTGTGCTGTGTATTGTGCTAATTGTGCTAAAAGAGATAGCAAAGGAAAAGAAAAGAGAGTCGTTATATGTGTAATAGTTGCAATGTTGGGATATGTGCTGCACCTCGTTTCGAAATATATCACACATAAGAAAATTTTGATTAATTTTATAAATACTAGTATTGCTATTATGTATGTTTTAAAAGTATAAATAAGTATTTTTACTGATAATAATGTTTATTTTGAAATGGGAATTCGAAAAGACAGATAAAAAAAAGTCGATGTGAGTGTAATATTACAATATTCGACTACTTCTTGCAATATTATCAAAATCCAAAATTGCAATAAAATTTTTGATTATTTTTGTATTTTTGTAATTTTCTTGGCAAGACAACATTCTAAATTGTGATTTTACATTAAAAACAAATTATTTTTTGACCGGCCCTTTTTAAAAAAAACTGTGCATTAACGGGTTAAACTATTTCAGTTTTAGTTTTGAAATGAATCTAGTTTAAAGTGATTTAATAATAAGAGTGCATATCTTTAACCTCTTTATTTAAGCGTTAAGATACAGATTATATATTAATTTCAGTTGTTTCCATCGTATAGCTTAGTTACAGAACAATTAAATAGTGTGACTTGAAAACTAATAATGTTTTTAGCAGCTGGTAAAGTCTTAGCTTAAACTCTAAATAAAAAAAATCTTTTAATAAAAATTTTTTATAAGAAATCATTTTCAGATTTTATATTCTAATTACGTTAGCTGATTTTTGTAGATATTTTTAAAACAATTATTGTTTTTGTTTCTTTCATGTTAACACCATAAAGCGGTTCATTTCCTAATTGTATTTTGCGACTGAATTAATTTTCCATTTTACTTTATCGTATTCGAGGCACATAGAGCTGTAATCGTTACAATAATTAGACCTTGAGAATTTGACGAGACTTTTACAATGATTTTTTAAATTGTGCCTCTGTTATATATACGCAAATACAGCAACTACAACACTTCCATAAAGGAACTAATTTGTTATTTCTCATAGTTTGTTGAATTTTGGCTGACTCTTAGTATGGGTGTTTGTTCATATGTGAATATTTAAAAACACGATGACACAGATATGGGGAGTTAGGCATGTGTATTTTTCTACAAAATTGTAGAAAACTACAATTTTGTAGCATACAAAACAGCATATTTTTCTACAAAATTGTAGAATTCTAGATCTGTAGTCGTTACAATAATCAGACCTTAAGAATTTGATGAGACGTTTAAAATTATTTTTTAAATTGTGCCTCTGTTTTATATACTCAAATACAGTAACTACAACACTTCCATAAACGAACTAATTTGTTATTTCTCATAGTTTGTTGAATTTTGACTGACTCTTAGTATGTGTGAACATTTAAAAACACGATTATATAAATATGGAGAATTAGGTATGTGTATTTTTCTACAAAATTGTTGATTAGTATTTGAATGGGCGAATTGGTAGAACAGTACTTTTTGATAAAAGAGTACTCTAGCTCGAAGAATCTCTCTGCTGGCATAGATGTTCATAATCATTTAGAATTGGCTTTGTTCAGTAAAATCTGGTTGTATTAAGCCTCTCTTTCCGAGAATAATAACTATAAAATTCTAAACCATACGATTTTATACAAACTTTGCTAACACTTACACTAACACAAATTCGGAAAAAAATATTCGATTCTGACATATTCGATTTTATGATTAAATATGTAGTTTAAATAGCCCATTTTGCTGACTCGTGCTCTTAAGAGATTTTTTGATAGATGTAAAACAATAGCGCTTGATTGGATAACAATAGTTCTTTTTTACCACACGTTTAAGTGACATCCTTATACGTACGTATAAGTGGCATCCTTACAATATTCCTATTTATTTCCCTCTTTACTTTTCCGCGCTCTAAGCATAAAGAAAATCCGTAACCATAACAACAATTCAATCTTGAAATATTGATGAGACTCCTACAATCTATTTTCAAATTCTGCGTGTGTATGTATGTGAGTATATGAACATTATATGAGTAGAGTTCTGTCTGGAGTGAGGGACTAATATCCACACTGTTCAAGATTATACCTCTCCAAATAAAAGGATCATGTCGTTTAAAATTTTTTTCATACCCGAAGCTAGAAAAAAAGTTGATTCTTTATTTAACCTGGAGTTTATACAAGTTGCTATAATCAAAGCTTGTAGACTTATACACAATTGTCTGAATGCTTTGAGAATCCTGTCCTTGAAAATATATGCTAAAACGAGGCTGTAGGTGAAATTGCAGCTATTATTTATTATTATAAAATCTATGTTTTAAATTGTTATTCATTAAAATTTTTTAAGAGTAAAACACAAGATAATATTATCACTAGTGATCCTTATAACTATCACTAGTAACTGATGCTTGATCAGTTTTTCTTTTTAATTTGAGCAAAAAGCTACAATAACTGAATGTTGCGTATTTGTGTCTCATTTCCAATAAGGTAACTAGTTATTCTCATTTTTAACCCTTAATTTGCAAAATGTTTTTTCAAATATTTTTTAATTTCTGTTATTTTCCCATGTTTGTATAGACATTAGGATTTCTGTAAAATAAACAAAAAAAATGTCATTTTCCATTTTTGAGATAATGTCCGCTGTGGCGAACACTGACAATTATGTTATATAGTAGTTACAAATATACATGTCCGGTGTAGAGACCAAATTAAGGGTTAAATAAATTTAAAAATAAATTCATTTCAAAATAAATTTGAAAATAAATTCATTTTAAAATAAATTTAAAAATTTATAACTTCAGTTTTTTTTATTATGGCAGATGTACATTATAAAATTTTGAAAGTGAAAAAATTTTTTACCTCCAGCAAGGGGTGAGCCGTTTTAGCTTCTACTGCCGAAGTAGGATGCTAAGGAGTTTAAGTGACCCCCTTCGCTCCAAAGGTGGGAAAATAAAACATACTTTTATCTAATGAAAGGGTCGAAATATTTTTTTACTAAACATGATATTATATAATGATCTAGTTACGTGTGCTATTATTTTATTCTATTATAGTTTACACCAGCATATTTTTCTTTTCTTTCATTTACAAGAATACCCTTAAAGTTTCATATACAGGTCTTAATGTATTTGTTCCCAAGAGTAATGGCTATGAACACTTTAGACCTTTCATCATAGTTTTTTTCCTTAAAAAACAAAGACTTGAGTTTAAATAATACTTTTTTCATGCTCTAATTATGTTGCCTTTTTCTAAAGGATAGGACATTTTACAGGGTAATAATGAGTTTTATAAAGAGAAGTACAACAACCTTTGCTCCTACAGGTGTTAACAGACTCATAAAAATATTGCAGTGTCTCGTTATATTTTTTATATGACTGCTTTAAAAGAATTCATTTTGAAGCAGAGGGAATTTATCTTGCACTATTGTGATAAGTAATGACTCAGCTATTTCTCAGTTTTAGATTATATAATACGGTCTTTATTTTCCTACATAACTTTAAAAAGGCAGCAATTATTGCATAATAATGAAATATTTCCTTCGCAAAAAAATAGTTTTTAATAAGTTAATGGGAGGAACTGAAAGTATATGTTTTTGTGTTTGTAAAATACGTAAAAATTGTACCTAAAAATTACTTGAGGCTTGTATCCATTATTTATTTATTTTTTTTGTATATAACACTGAAAAAAAAAACATTAAACATTTCTGAATAAAACTGGCAATTCCGTAGGTACAAACTATTTAACCCTTTCGTGGGACTTGGGAAGATTACTTCCCATCTACGCGTTCTTACAAAATGCACTTGTGAGAACCGCAAAACCCATCATAATATATTGGTCTTGCTATTTTAACGATGGGAAGCTTCAGTTTTGAGCTGTCATCTATTGTTCGACCGATTGAATAGAATTAGCACTTCTGTATTGAAAGTTTGAAAACGTTCTGTAAGAAATAAATAGCCCACGGGGTTAACAATTCTGAGCCGTGTGACCTCAGTCGGCAAAGGCAAAGATCTTGTAACTGAGAGGTTGCGGGTTCGGAACCCGAACCGGCCTAAGATCCGACTTCATTAAAGGAGACTGGGGTACGTAATATATGTTCGTGGACACAGTGTCCTCCCAGGTCTCAATCAATACCTCTGGGGGTGGCAGCCCAAGTGTATGGATCTCCTGCTTGATCCCAGATTCAAAATTACGAGGACCCACTTCAGCAAAGCGGTTCTGTCACCTTAACGGTACTCATTAAATAAAAAACAAAGGACACATCCCTTTGCCTTATTACGAGTAGCACATGGCTCAATCATGCTTGGTATGTCCAAGTGGCAATCAAAAACAACAACAACAACAATTTAACAAATCTATCAACAGCAGCAACATGCGACTACCATTCTGGCCCACCACTTCCCAGTTATTTTTAAGCCGTTGTGATACGAATAATAAAAAAATAATTAAAATTTCTGAATAAAATAAAACATTGAGAGTAAAAAACCTTAGAAACGACAATTATGAAGATAGACTTCGCATCCACCCTTCGATCGGGGTTTTAAAATATTTCGATGAAAGGTTTAGAACCACTATTAAAGATAATAGGGCGTATTAATAGAAATGAATAAATCTCGTATGCTTCAGATTGTTGACGATTATGACAGTCTATTAAAAACAATGTCCAGCAAGTGCACTGTGTTGTCGGTGAGCCGCTGTATAATAATTCCTAATTCCACGACTTTTAATCTCGGAGTCAAATTTCAGAATACTGTGGATTGTAATATATGTACTGTTCTAAATGTGATAATTCATTTCCGAAATGCTGTTCGAATTTCAAATTTCTGATAGATGAATTGTAAATAAATGATTCAAACAAGTAAAGAGAGAGTACTTTGTTGCAAAAAATATAAACACTTTATATACTGTTTTAGTTTATTACGCTTTAGAGAAAAACTTTAATTTTGAAATAATAAAGTGTTTTCATGGTATTAGATAGGCTTTTAGAAGTTATTTATAGATTTATTAGACTTTTGATTTGTACTTTGTTTATATAAAAATATTAAAAGAAAAACAAATATTGAAATTTTAAAATTTATTCAAGTTATATTAAATTTTAGCAACAATTATATACTTTCTTATTTTTATTTGTAAAATATTAAATGATCTATACATTTTTTTCTGCGTATTACTGTCATAAAAAAGTGTGCATCATGATAAGAAAATTTTCATTAAAAAGAGAAAACTTTAATTAATGTAGAGAAATTTAGAGAACTTTAATTAATTTAGAGAAATTTAGAGAACTTTAATTAATTTTAGAAAAAAACTTTAATTAATTTTGAAAGAAGAAAGTGTTTTCATGGTATTAGATAGGCTTTTAGAAGTTATTTATAGATTTATTAGACTTTTGATTTGTACTTTGTTTATATAAAAATATTAAAAGAAAAACAAATATTGAAATTTTAAAATTTATTCAAGTTATATTAAATTTTAGCAACAATTATATACTTTCTTATTTTTATTTGTAAAATATTAAATGATCTATACATTTTTTTCTGCGTATTACTGTCATAAAAAAGTGTGCATCATGATAAGAAAATTTTCATTCAAAATACAGCTTAAAAGTAATCTGGAGAAATGGAAAGTGTACGATTTTGTATACTACTTGCTGTTAAAATGTATTAGCTGTTTTTAACACTTTTCATTTAATTTTCAGTACGTTAACAGAGTGATTTAATAAAAGTATCAATGTTTTAAATAATAACTACTGCACACTAATACAAAATTTTTCCAAACAAAATACAGCTGAAAATCTGGAAAAATGGAAAGTATACATTTCCGAATACCGCTGACTGTTAAAATTTATTAGTTTTTCTTAAACTTGTCATTTAAATTTCAGTATGTTAAGAACATATTTTATTTTTTAAAAATGAGAACTTTACATGTAGATTTAACATATTATTTAGTGAAATATTTTAAAACAATTTTGAAACATGAAAGAGTTTGTATGATATTTCAATCGTTATTAATATTTATTTGCATGTATATTTAGCTTTGAATTTGTAATTACTTTATATAAAGGTATTCAAAAAGGAAACGAAAAACAAATATTAAAAATTAAATAAGCGATCCCAAAATGTTCAGTACATTCCTTACGCAACCATTTTTTTGTATTTAATTTTGCACGAATATCAAAGATAAGCCATATTTACTCATGTATATTTAGTACCCTAATTTTTCACAAGAAAAATGAATAAATCGTTATAAGGTGCTTAACGTGAACCTGAAATGGGAAATACAATCATTTGCTATTGGGACCAAAATAATCAACTTCCAACACTTCCAAACACTGTTTCAATATTATTTTTCAAAGGGCAATATTCTTAGCGAAAATTTAAGCTACAGGTCGCTCTATTTATATGCGTACATCCATACAACCACGCGCGCGCGCGCACACACACACACACACATATGTGTGTGTATGTGTGTGTGTGCGTGTATGTGTAAAGGAAAATAAACTAAATCGGTAAACCAATGTAGAATTTTTATATAAAACCCCAAAGAAGGCTTAAGGAATAAACCTTCAGAAAACTTCCTGTAATTTGGGGGTTTAACCCTGCCAAAGCAAATTTATAGACGAAAGCCCTCATTACGACAAGATAAAATTCTCAAGGATCTTCAAATCTAAAGTTAAGGACAAAACTCGTGTCTTTTTGCTTTCCTCTTTTTAACCCTTAATCTAAACTGGTCACTGGGTTAAAACTTTATAATACCCTAGCGCCAAATTTAGGAAATTCTGAACAAAAAGAAGATGCACACTATCGGAGACAGATTTTTACTTAGCTTTTTTTTATATTTTCCATGTTAACTTATCTGTAATTTGTACCCGTCCCTACAATGAAATTGGAACTTATCCTCCCACGCTCTGGTAATAAAGGTCTTTTGTCATTAATACGGTGTCTTGTTTCTGGCCATGACTGCAAACCCCCCATCAAATACTCCCTCTTACGACACATACACAAGTATATATATATATATATATATATATTATATATATATATATATATATATATATATATATATATATATATATGTATATATAAGTAAATATACATATGAAACCAACTTTTAGTTTCTAAATAAATGTTGTCAGGTTCGTCCGTCGCTGAAGGCGAAAAAAAAATGCACTACCTGTACTTGGACGCTGAAAGGGCTCACGTTGGAATGAGTTCTCTGCTGGGTTTAAGTACCGGGCGTGCAACAAAGCGCCCTACACAGGTACTTTCTGGTGGGTGGCAGGCAGCCCGTTGTTTAAACATAAATATGCACACTCACATACAGCGGTAAATCGATCAACTATTTCCGCATTTATCTTTTGATTAGTCTGGTATCGAATTTTGCCTCATATGGCCAACGATTTTTTTTCCGCATTCATCGTTTCCAAATTCTTGGCTTTGCTACATATCTCATTGAAAAATTATGGTCTCTTTTGTCTCCTGCAGGTATCATTTTCGTGGAATTTTAGAGAATAGGAATATGTCTTATCATTTTGAGTTGTTAAGAATGGTTTAAGGTCGTGTGGAAAGCTAACAGATTTCTGATTTCCCCAGGAGCTTTTCTATTCAAAATAGTTAGTAACCTAACAACCTAACAATTAATGAGGTCCCTATAGTAGAGAAGATCATGAAAAAGGGTAAAGGAAGACCAAACCGTACCTGAATCAATACCTAGTTTCATCATTTACATAGGCGAACTCTGACAGTGTTATCGCATTTGCAAAGATAGAACATACAGCGTGCTCACTGTTTGCAGTAAGACTATCAACTTATACAAAGCAGATATGGATTATAATTTTTTTAATGTTAAGTATCATTTTATACATAAGTTAAATCTAATTAATGCTGTAAGTAATTAAATCATTCATAGTCAAGAATTTTACCGATTTTTGGACACCCATTTCGTGCATCCATTGTTTTCCCGCATTCGTTGTTTTCCATTTCCGTTCCCTTGATAAACGACAGATCGGCTTTCTATTTTGTGCATAATATAACCTACATACTTAAATACATATGCACATACGTTGATACAATTGTATGTGTGTGGGCAATGTAATATAAGACCGAAGGGGAGCAATCAAAACCCTTAACACCCACGCAGAAGCGTACATGTTTAAAGAGAGTGGTGTAGCGAGCAGAGTGAATTCCTGGCGCCTGTACGATTAACGGACGCTTCAACTCCATTCTCGAAATCACGGTGACCTGCGATACATGCACACACTCACACACCACGTCATCCCATTCCACTCACGTCCTCGTTTAACGTTGGGGGAGACTCTTCTTTCGTAATAATATCGTAATAATAATAATAATAATAAAATGGCCCTTTTGCATTATTGAGTGGCCTACAGGGAAGGCCACTTTGTAGATGCGGTCGTGCCACGCATTAGAACTAATTGAAAGCCGTACACCGCAGCGTTTTATTATTAATTCAGGATCCCCTGACATGATCCGGAGATTTTCGAGCAGAGGGTTGGTGCGATTGCAGAGGTAGTCGTACCTGTCTGTCCTTTTTTTTATTATTATTGAACTTTGTTTTCCTTAATTGTACGCATGCACAGATTGGACGTATCGAATGGGCGGTTATGACCAGTCTCTTTTTTGACATGAATAGGTAAAGTGGGTAAAGGTATTTTTATCCCGACATTTAAGCACCATAAGCGAACGACGTGGAAATATGTTCAAACAAATCTTATGTTTATGGAAATAGCTGTTAGAAATTTCACGGTTTATGTCCTTCTTATTGGCTGTGTATAATCTCAGGAATGGGTGGCTCTTATATGTTTCTTACAAATTCTTGAAAATTTAATTAGTTACTGTGAAGAATATAATTAAGTTATTTTCTTTCAAGTCAAAGAAATTCAAAAAAGAAAAATAATAACATTTTACAAATATACAAATTTGACGTATTGAAAGGTGGCTATGGGCAGTATCTGTTTTAAAGATGATTAGGTGAAGTGGGTGAAGGTGTTTTTATCCAGGCATTCAACTCGAAAAGCCGAAAGATCGATGGTTGAATGGTTAGGCCGCTGATCTTCAGGAACAGAATTCGTGGGTTCGAATACCACTGTGGAATGGTCAACGGCTCTCGTAGCCGTTTGGTTTGGTTTTGGAACACTACGGTCTACTTTTTGCAACACGAGGGCTAATGAGACCGGGACCTACTGCTTAAAGCCAATTCCTAACGGCTACGAACATCCATGCCATACTGGGATTCGTAGCCGTTCGGAGTCGGCTTTAAGCAGTAGGTTCCGGTGTCATTAGCCCTCGTGCTGCAAAACAGTAGACCGTAGCACTTTAAAAGCGAATGACATAGAAATATGTCCATATAAATCTCCATGCTTAGGTAATTTGCAGATAGAAATTCCTGTTTTTCTCATTTACTAATTTATTTGGTAGATGCGTAATCTCAGAAACAGATTACGTGTATAAAATTCTCATACTCAGTTCCTGAAGCGGCCAAAATTTTCCTACACTTAACCAAAAGAAAATAAGGGATTTTTTTGTACGCATGGACAAATTTTATTGGCGGTCAGGGTTAGTCAATCTTCAGGATGAATACATGAAATAGGTAAAACAATAAGTTACATTCGGTTCAGCACTTTTTACCTCTTCCCATGAGTCATAGTCATAGACATACCAGAACAGGACCGGTTTGAACTAGAAAGAAACTTTGGACTTCTCCCAACCAATAGAAGTTTCCGTTGGTTTGGGGGATTTTGACCCCCACCGTTCAGGAGTGGACTCTGGTTTTTTCTCTGAGAGGCAGTTGGATTTTTTGAGCGGACAAGGTTGTTACCAAAAGAGTAGAAGGTAAATGGCTGGCATCCGCGGTTTGCGGAAAAAAAAACCTTTTGAGAAAATATTGTTTTTTAGGGTCGACGCCCACTCGAGAGCAGTTTTTGATATCTACAAATGATAAGTTGATTCCAGTTGTATTCCTTAGGCATTTATTGAGTTGTATAAAATGATTTAATTAAGACCTATTTTCCATTTGTTTCTTAATGAGTTTTAATTTCTCCTTTCTCCAACACTAGGCCAACTTAATATTATTTTTACAAGAGGTAAACGCATGTTCATACAAATATTTAAGCCTCAAAAGCGAACAAAGTCGAAATAGAATCAAATAGATCTTCACATCAATGGAATTTATTGATAAAAATGACGTTTTCTTTTATTTTAATTTATTTATTTATTTATTTTGTAGACGAACCTCAGAAATAGATTACGTGCAAAATTCTCAAAATACTAAACTGCTGTGTCATGCCCAAAATTATTTTCCTACCCTTAAGAAAAATTTAAAAAAAAAGGAAATTTTCGTACACATGTACAAATCGAATGCATGGTCGTGATTAGTCTCTTTTAAATATTAATACACAAAGTAGGTAAACGGTTTTTTTTAACTAACCAGTTAAGCGAACAACGTGGTAATATGCTCAAATAAATCTCCATGTTTAGGGAATTAGCAGATAGAAATCCCTGTTTTCCTTATTTTGGGGAGTTGTATAATTTCGGAAATAGATATTTATATGTGAAATTTTCGATAGGAATCAGGCAGAGTTTGAATAGGTGATAATGAACAGGATCTTTTAAAAGTGAATACTTAAAGAGGGTAAAGATATTTTTATCCAAACATATCAGCTCCGAAATTGAACGATGTATTCGTATGTTCAAACAGGCTTACTCTAAAAAAAAACTCCTCGGCACAACAGCCTCTAGGGGACCAGGGCCTGTGGTGCCAATCTCCGTTTACGTGAGCAAAGGCCCTGGGGTGCGCAGCATATGTCCCGGTTAGGTGGTTAATTTTACACGGAATTGCCAGTGTTTAGCTCTCAAGCACGTTTGGTCCTCAGTTCATCTACCTTGATGAAAGGCTGAGTAGACCTTTCCCAGACCGGGGATCCAACCTCGGACTTGTAGTGGGGGAGCACTATTCCAACGCCACTGGGTTTCCCTGAAGCTGACGTACATGTCCCGGTACAAACTCCCTGATTTTTCTCATTTTGGAACTATATAATCAGAAATGGGAGGTTCCGAATTTCCCATCCTTTACTCAGTTACTGTGGCAGTCAAAATTACGCTATTTTTCTAAACTTGGAAAAAATAAGAAAAAAAAACTTGTCTTTTTAGGAATCTATTTTCAGACCACTACCTTTTTAAAGAGATTAACTGATTGACGCATTACAAAGCTTCGCAATAATTAACCTCACCTTCTAAGCTTGAGAATGAACGGGCTTATTTATGGGCTAAAATCTTATTTTTTTTTTGTTGTACGTGTGTTTGTGAAAGATGTGTGTTGAAGCATTGAAAATCGATTTTCAGATATCAGGTTTTAAAGTAACTAAATGTGCTTGAGCGATCTTTCATGTTTGACTTGCGTTTTGTTTCTTCATCCAATTTAGGATTTCTCTTGGGTTTTGAAGGTTTGTATTTTATTTGTGTGCTTCAAAAGCCACTAATTCAATAAAAAGTAACTTCTTTTTATGGCGTTAGCAGTAGAGATAAGGGATATTATGAATGTACTACTACCAGGTTGAATATTAGCAGAAAAGTTAACACCTGTCACAGACGTACTCAAAATATCTGTAGGTAAAATAATAACGTAACAATTTTACATTATACCGTCAACAGCAGGTAAAAACAGAATATATCCAGGACAAATTATAAATTTCTTGTATTCATTAATAAAATTAATTTTCGTGTCTAACTACAAAATTTAACTTTTTGCGGCCGAATGATGGCCGATTGGTTAGGGTGCTGTCCTTCGGTACCGGAGTTCGTGGGTTCGAATCCCACAGTGCCATGGATGTTCGTAGCTCTTCGGAATCGGCTTTAAGCTGTAGGTCCCGATCTCATTAGCCCTCGTGTTGCAAAAAGTAGACCGTAGTACTCCAAACAAAACTAAACTAAGCCAAACAAAACTAAACTAAGCTAAACTTTTTGCGACAATGTTTTTCAAAGTATTGTACGTGAATCCCTTGGATGAATAGGCAGAATTTGCTGGGAGACCAGACTTTGGTTGAATCTAGTGGAACAAGCAACTTACTTTTTTTTTCCAATACAAACAAACAAAAAATAATAACAAAAAACGTCGTTAATTGTTAGCATTATGCATGTGTAGCTTTATATGCATGCTAGAAATTACTATTACTTCATATCCACTCCAGAAAATTTATCATATGCGCAGGGCCTGATTTTCGACAGGGCAAACGGGGCAAGCGCCCGGGTCGCCAGTCAAAAGGGGCCCCCAAATTAACTGCCATTTCAAGTTAAAAATATGATGCGTATGTTTAGAATTCCCTTTAAGTTATCGACAATTTCTTCTTTTAGTTTTTAACTTATTCAGTATCACCAGAGAGCTTGTTCACAAATGTAAGTGCTGGCGAAAAATGTGGAACACGCAGCTCTTCGGGTAAAGCCTTACAAAATTCTAATATACGCTTTACTTTCCAGGATTTATTTTGTAACTTTTTTATAATTTTAATTGTTTCATAATTTTTCTTTTTATTTTAAACTAATCTTATTTTACTAACTACATTGGTGAGTCAACTTTAAAGGCTCTGCGGGTCATAGTTTAAGCATCACTACATATAACAATAATCCCGTAGCCACCACCTGTGTACAGCAGAATGAGGGGGGGGGGGCTGGATGAATAGGTTTGCCTTGAGCCCCCATTTCTGTAAGTAGGGCCCTGCATATAGAAAAACAATTGCTGGGATCAACTTCAGAAGGATTCTTGAAAAATAAACTTAAAAAGCGTACTTCAACGCCGTCGTTGTTGCAAATGTACCAAGAAAAAATATTAACCCTCCAAGTGGAACACATCGAGGAAAAATATCTCAAAAAAATAGCTAAAGGTTTACTGTGTCAGTGGCCAAAGCGTTCTATGATTTTTTCCTCCACTCTTTGTCGACAAGAATGGAATACGGTAAACACAACCTCGTTACTGTCCCTTTACTTCTGGTTATATATAGATATATAAATAGATATTATAAATTGTTAAATTTTAATACATATAAAGCTCGTCAAGTCTGGAATATTATTATATAAGAAATAATGAATTCTAAAAGTATAAATAAAAATATTCTTTGATAAAAATATTCTTTATTTATATTTTTTACGAAAGTCATACAAGATATTTAAGTGGTGCAATCAGAGATGCATCTGGTACCTCAAACTTCGAAATACTTCGAAAGAGAGATTTATAAAGCCATGAAAAGCTATGAGTGTCTTTGTGCCTCCGGGGGGTTGAGATGCGTCCCTCAAGAAATGTCAGTGAATGAGGGGTGCAGTTCCTAAACGATCGACCTGACCCTCATACCTCAAAACTCCAAGGGGGAAAGCACTGGCAAAAATGTACATTATATTCATTTTCGGAACGTTTTTGGAGTTTGCAAATTGTACGCTTTGAAGTCATCATCGGTTTGGCGGAATTGTACGTGCTAACCGCTTAGAGGGTTAAATTATAAGAAATGCAAACGAACCTGAACTTGAAATTCCATTTTAATTAATACGTTTAATTATTTTTGCATTGTGTTTATTTGGCTGAAATACATAAAAGGGTACCAAAACTAAGAAGTACTTTAAAAAAATGAAAATAATTTAAAATTATACGTAAAGAAATATAAATTAAAATTTAACCTTTTTTTCCCATTGTAAATTCATCGATTACATCATTAGTGATAACATCAGTATTTCGATGAATATTTAACAAATTTAAAAAGACTTTATTGCTCTATTGTTTTTCTCTAATACGTTTTCAGCCTTTATAATGCTGAACGTTTTGCTTATGAGTTCGGGAGGGAGGGGACGGCTCCGCGCGTGTTTGTATGAACTTATTTTTTAAGCTTGCACATGCTAAATCAAATAAAAGGCTTTTATATGTATAACCTCATCATAGATTAAAATCAAGAACCGGGGAATTAAATTATTTAGATTTGTTCTTTAGCATAAATACTTCATCTTTATTATTGCTTCAAATTAATGGTATTTATCTTTTATTTGTTTTATTTATATTTCACGACAAATTAATTTTATTTTTCATAGATTATTGTTTTATTTCTGCACTAAAACTAGAATAAAATATATTTTGATTGTCATCAAAGTATATGCTTTATTTGCAGGGCTACTGAGTATTACGAGATTATAGGACACAGATATAGAATATAGATACACAGATTTTAAAGTTTGGGTTTGGTTTAGTTTTAGAGCACCACGGTCTACTTTTTGCAACACGAGGGCTAATGAGACCGGGACCTACTGTTTAAAGCCGATTCCGAACGGCTACGAACATACATGCCATAGTGGGATTCGAACCCACTAACTCCGGTTCCGAAGGCCAGCACCCTTATCATTCGGCCATCGTTAAAAGTTTGGGAGATAGTGCACTAAGAGTTTACTCAGGTTGTCCATCTGGTATCTTTGATTTCATTAATAATTATTTTCCTGCACTGTTTCATAATAAAAAAAAAGTCGTTAGCATAATATTGTTTAGTTTAAACTTTTGTTTTTATAGGGGATTGCTATCCCTAACTATGAAATACATTTAAATAAATTAAATTTGTTTTATGTGTAACTGCCAAATACAAATTCAAGTTTTTATTCGAGCTTAATTAGTAACCTTTAGCTAACAAATTTCTTTTTTTTCTTTTGTTTACTTAATTTTGCCTTGACATATTGGTTTTTTCTAATTTTAGAGGACCTAACTGCGCTGTTCCAATATATTTTGTCTCCTGGATTCATTACATCGTGATGCACATGTGTCGAACCTGTTGTGGTCTCATCCAATGCTGAATCTTTCTAGTGATTGTGAGTCCATTCTTTAATACCCTTCTCTATCATAAGCCTTGGTAGTTAGAAACCTTGCATTGGTTATCTGTGGGGATGAGACTGTTCTGTAAAAAGAGGTAGAATTGTTGCATGATTATTGAAAATTATCGCTCTTGAATAAACTTCGGACTAGGACGACCAGGCTCTGCTCCTCATCCTCTGACGTTGAAAGAAGAGAAATTTAAACAAATTATTCTGCCTACAGATAATATGATATTTAATTGAAAATTTGTGGTTTGCTATTAAAAACGGACTTGGAAAAGGAATTCGATAAAAAGCAGGACACTTCTATTGTGATTGTTACGCTGAACTTTGCATAACGCTGAGGTCTGATCCTCACACACTGACACATCCTCACACTCTGATACATCCTCTGAGGTTGAAGAGACATTTTATAGAAGTTATTCTGCCTACAGATAATAATATGATATTTAATTGACCATTTATGGTTTGCTGTTAAAAACGGACGTGGAAAAAGAATTGGATAAAAAGCAGAATACTTCTGTTCTGATTGTAACGCTGGACTTGGCATAACGCGATGCTTAAAGTTTTACTTAGAAGAAAAAAACTTGCGTACAGTTTGAAACTGTATAAAGCTCTTTTAAATTTTAAAGCCATTGTTCAATGCTTATTGCAACACAATGTACTTTTATAGAGGAAGTTGTCCTCCAAAATTATAAAATAAAAGATTATGTAAAATCATTAGGAATATGAAAAGCAATTCTCCTATTTTCTTATTCTAATAAAAATGGTATTTAATCATATGCAGCAAGAAATGATCTTTTATCTACATTCCTGCTAGAAAATCTGATGAGTTAAAGGGTTAATTACATAATAAATGAATTTCGTGCTCTCTTATTTTGCTCACCTCTTCGGGTATAGATGGTAGAGCATCTTCTCATTTATCAGTCTCCCAAATTCTGATCTGCAGCCCGATTTATCGCCACCAATAACACAATCGCGTGCCAGGCACGCGTGTACATTGTATTATCGCTAACCTTTCTCCCTCTCAATTGCCGCACTGACTGCAGATACCTGTAACAAATAGCCATGAAATAGGCATTACCGCGTCATGAAAAGCCGTTGTCGGAAGTTCTTTGTGTTATCAACTTAGTGTTCTCTTTGTTTGGCGAGCTCGCTTCTTGTTTTTGTAGCGGTTTTGTTAAAAATCAAAGTTTGCTCTTGTCCGTGACCTCACAATTCCCTGCAGAGGGATTGTAGCGAAATTGAAGCCGGCCTATTTCACGTTTCGTTGAGATTCTACGCTGACGGGAAGGGTTCGTTTGTAAATGTTGAAATGTTTCCCTTTAAATTATTTGTATCTTAAAATACGAATAATTTCTGTTTTGTTTAACTTAATTTAAGGAGTTTTATACTGTAAAAGGAAGTCAATGCATGCTGAAAGAATATATATTTTGATTTATCAAAAATTTCTAAGCGTTTAATAAAATAATATAGAAATTTGAGAAATATAGTAGACTTTTTGATCTTGTCATAAAATTAGAAAATTCTTCTTCTTAATTTATTACAATCAAAAATATACAACAATTAATATAGAAGAAATTAAGAACATGCTATTCATTGGCCGTGAGATTTAAAAAATTCTACTCCATACGGAAGCCTAAATATTTTTGAGTGTGTATATATTCATATTATCTATAGGGGGATTTAATACCATTCAGATTATTAAAAGGTTAGGTTATGCTTAGTAACAAATTTGTGATGCTTTTATTCTACTTTTAAGTTTTTCCATTATATCACTATCCGAAAGATTTAAACAATTCTACTCCTTAGATAAGCTTAAATATTCTTGTGTGTGTATATATTCGTATTATCTATAGAATGATATAATATCATTCAATTCATTAAAACATGTTAAGCTTAGTGACTAAATAACGATAGTTTCTACTCTTAATTTTTTTCTAATTTTCACGAGTTTTTTTAACTTTTGATAACAAATGATTTCTATATTGTTAATTAATTCTATAGAATGCAGTTTTCGAACCACTGTGAGTTAAGTTGGTGCTTAACTCCTTAACGTTCACCCTCGAGTTAACTCGAGTGCGCTAAACTGGCCAAACTGTGCACACTCGAGATAATTTGTGCGGCGTTGTACTTTATGTAGCTATAATTTTTCACACTCGAATGCAATCGAAAATTGAAAATAACAATATAATATAATATAATATTACAATATTATAATGTAGTCAATAATCGACTATTTTCTGCTATGTTATATAAATGGAAAATTGCAATAAAAATTTTGACTATTTCTGTATTTCTGTAATTTTCTTGGCAAGACAACATTCTAAATTGTGTTTTTTATGTTAAAAAATTGATTTTTTTTTACTTTGGCAGGCCGTTTAAAAAAACTGTGCATTAAGGGGTTAACAGCTACAATTTAAATTAAGTTATCTTGTGAACATTATAGCAAATACACGTTTTTATATAATTCTAATGCATTTATAGTTCTACATTTCTCTTTACAATAAAATAAGACGGATTATTTCAGGATTTTATTAGAGTTGAAATAGATCTTAAATGCTTCACAAGTTTTCGAACAATTTTATAAGGAATTTAAAAACTTATTGTCTATTGAACGAAATACACTTTTGGGGTTAACGAAGACTCCTTTAAAAGGTATGAAATTTCTTAAGGGACTTTCAGGAATACTGAGGGGGTGAAAATTGAACAGAAATTATCATAGCATTAATTTTAATAAAATTAAGAAACCTTATCAACTAATATATTAATTCAACTTGTATATCCAGATATCTAGTTTTCTTTATAAAAATATATATAATGTTCAGTCTTTGAAATAGTAATTTTATAATGGGATTTTTTTACCCTCTGTTTAAAGATAAAAAATAAAAAAAGAGTTGCGCTTACGGTATCAGAAATTGTTTTACATTCATAATGCTATTATTTTATTAATACGATTTATAAAACTTTAGCTTAACAGTAAACAATATTTAAAATGCATAACTTGTTTTATGTAAAATCGAGTTAGTATTTTTAAAATTATTAAAGTAGTTTAAATTTTTACTTACAAATATTCAAAATCTAAAAATATAATGAAAACAATCAAACAGTTTTATGTAAATAATAATGTACGTACATATTTCTGTACAGGATATTTAATTAAGCCGTTACGAGTAGCTTAAAAGATCATACTCAGAAACCAAATAATATCCAATAAGTGAAAACCATTTTAAAGCTTATATTATATATGAATGGGACACGTGCATAGATAATTTAATTCTGCATAACTGTCGTTTCAATACAGATCTGTCTAAGAAATAATATCAAAATGTGCAGAAATGTTTCTAGTTTGACTTATAAAAAAATAAATTCCAAAGTTTGGAAATTTTAGTAAACTTGAGACTCTTTAAGTACGTTGTTGACACTCGTAATTCAACTGAGTAAAATCAATAAACCTTACCATAGATAGTGAAAACATTATTAAATATGTAGTTAACATATGTTAACTAAACATGTACATTACAAACATATGTTAGGTGCACGTTTGTAATATTTGAATGCGAATTAAGTAACAAATAAAAAATATATAGTGTACAAGTTTTATTTTTTATGAATTTACCAGAATTAATAATTATAAAAATAGGGATAATTTTTTTTCTTAAAAACTAATACCTTTTAAAAACAAACTATAGCATTATATTAAATTCTTTATTTTAATAATAAATAATCAATTTTTATTTCAACTGATCGAAAAACAGTTTAGAACTTATAATTCAATTTTCATCTCAGATAGTCGAAATTATAAACCAAAAGTTCGAAAGAATCATTACAAAATTATTTATTTCACATAACATTGTCCTTGAATATACAAAATTTATATCCAGAAGAATTATAAAAAAAAACTCAGGAAAATTATGTAGAATAAAATATATAAATGGTGAGATTTTATAATCATGATGTTGACTTCTTACGATTTTCATTATTTCATTGTATATTCGGCGGAAATATAAAAGTAGCAGTGTAGGAAAGGTGATCAAAAGGCCCTCCATTCCTTACCATGGCACAGTATTTCCCCCTTGAATTGCACAATGAAAATTTTTTGAGCTTTTGAAAAGAAAAAATTATTTTATTGTAAGTTTTGACACTGAACTGTCAGTAATGCAAAGTAGTAAAGTAGGAAAGGTGATCAAATGACCCTCCATTCACTATCGTGGTACAGTATTTCCCCCTTGAATTGTATAATGAAAATTTTTTGAGCTTTTGAAAAGAAAAAATTATTTTTTTGTAAGTTTTGACACTGAACTGTCAGTAATGCAAAGTAGTAAAGTAGGAAAGGTGATCAAATGACCCTCCAATTCTTATCGTGGCAGAGTATCTTCCCCTTAAATTGCATAATGAAAATTTTTTGAGCATTCAAGCAGAAAAAAATTACTTCTTTGCAACTTTTGACACTATACTATCAGTAATATTTCAGGAGACATACTAAATCTTCACAATATTATCCTTTTGTCAAATCTTCGTAAAAAGATCTCCTCTGGAATGAAATTTTTAGAAATTCTTTAATAACGTTCTAACTGTATATTATCATTTTAAGGACTACATATTTTTTAAAAATAATATAAAAGTATACACAGAGTAAAAAAACTGTTGACTTTCACTTACCAAAAGATAATAACGTTTAAAACGTGTATATTAAGTTCTGAATTTTTCTACCAAATTAGAGTAAAATAACTATTTTACTCCGAAACTGACATTTTAAAAGTAAAAATATCAAAACTGTTGAGAAATTTTAAATTAAAAAAATTAGGCTTTAGCATGTTACACAATGAAACAGATTTATCGTACTAATAAAACTAAAGTTCACAGAATTAAAAAAAAGGTGCTTAGCTTCTATTTAATATAAACATTAGTTTCTAATTTATATATTTCAAAAGTTGTTTTGTGGGAGAGAGGATTTTCTTTTCACTTGGTGTATATATTTTATTTCCTTTATAATGTATAGCTTCATATAATATAGTTATATAATTTTTATAATATAATGCTTTTGTTGATGATTTTTGAAAAATATTACTTTAAACAAAGCAGTACTTTTTGTTTTATATTAAATCAAAAATAGACTTTTTAGCTTGAAAGATACTATGATCTTTAAATAAAATTTTAGCTATAGATTTCTTTATAAGCGTTTTACTTTTATTTTATACTATGTGTAGCTAAAATGTATATTCCTTTTATGGGAATAATAAATGTTTTAGATCAAGTATTTGAAGCTCGTGGCTCACAAAAAATATATTTGAATTCTACCCATTATTATAATATGCAACAAAAGTATTAGTATAAATTTCATAGCTGAATTTAACATTTCTTGCTACAT
Organism: Pardosa pseudoannulata; assembly: GCA_032207245.1. NCBI lineage: Eukaryota > Metazoa > Arthropoda > Arachnida > Araneae > Lycosidae > Pardosa > Pardosa pseudoannulata. The sequence continues at coordinate 89,578,706 of CM063505.1, read as the reverse complement.
TATCCTAAACATTATTACAGTTCTAGATTTGCTACGTCTCTCATGCACACTCGCAGAGTATGCACAGATGTTTTCATGTACGCGATGTTTACAAATATTTGTACTCTATTGCTACAAAGAAATTCGCTGACTTTTGGTATGATTTCTCCCGAAGTAGGAAAGATAGTGGCAGAGAAAAGAAGCCAAGTTTCAGAAAAAAAAATTATTGTGTTGTTTTGCTCGTGCATTATATATTCTTTTTTTATTGAACTATTTTTTTGTACACTAAACGTCCTGAGTTTTTTAAAATATTCTTTTGGCCCGCATATATTTATTTTCTTTATTTGGACAGTAATAATCTTTCAGTTTCACATTCTTATCTTTGATGGCTACGTATATTCCAGTTGATGGTAAGCTTCAATCATTCTGTATGTTCTTTCATTTTCATATACAGGAAATTTTCTGTGTGAAATTGGACTGACATTCAGAAAAATATATTTAATCAGCAGCATTCGTTTGGTTGGGTTTGGAAAGATATGGTATACTCTTTTGAAACACAAGGGTTATTGAGACCGGGACCTACTATTTAAAGCCGATTCCGAACATCTATGCCCTAGTGCGATTCGAACCCACGAAATTCGGAACCGAAGGTATTAACCATCTGGCCATAGCATTCGTTTGAACGTTACTTCAGCTTGTCTAAGTAACAAAAATTTGATTTGTAACTCTACTGAAGAAAATTATTTAAACATTTTGCCTCTTATAATTGAGTACTTGTCCTACCTTACACTTTAACACTAAACATACCAATACTTAATACATACCTATTTCTACCATAGCCGGTCAAATGACCTGACTTTATTTTTTTTTTACTATAAATGTATGAAATATGGTAATTGGAAGGAAATAGACAAATAAACATTATTATAACTAAACAAAATTGTATATTGTCAATTTTTATGTATTGCAAACACAAAGAAAAAGAATTTTTAATACATTTCCCATCGCGTTTTTTACATAAACCTTATGGGTCATTTGATCCGTTATATGATATGTTTAGTGTTAAATTACAATAATTTTACAAAGGGGGCGTTGAACACATTTTGGTTTCATAGGGGGTAGACAGGGGATGGACACATTTCGGCTCCATAGGGGGGGGAGAATCTTAAAAAAGGTCGAAAATCACTGGTTTAAATGAAAAAGCATTTTAAAAGTAAGAATAATTTTATTCAGAATGTATTTACAATTTATGTAATTTAAAAAACTAGTGGTCACATCTAATCCCTTTTTATAAGCAAGACGATATATAAGCTGCTAAAATCAAAATAAAAAAAACCCTATATGCTCGAGAAATTATGCTTGTTTAAGTTATAAAGTGGAATAAGCATTAAAGTATTAAACCTCATCCTAAGTTTTATGAAATTTACTTTCATCACCGGATGAAGGACATTAAATATGACTCCTTATTTATTATACAGATAATATGCAAAGAAGGCTGCTTTCTGTTTAAAATGCATGCACGAAAACTCTCCACTCCAGCAGAATGGAAATCTAAAATCCACTTTTCTAGAACATATCCAATGAAAGCTTACATGTCTGTCAAAACCTGCATTCTTTACGACCATTGCACCAGCCAATGAGACACTAGACTTACCCTTGTTCCTTACGACATCGAATTTTCAAACCCGAAAGTTTCTGACATTTTAAGCGTGAAATATTGCAATTTTATTTATTTATTTTTTTTTCCATTTTTAATGCATCAGCAATTCAAAAACGGGGATGATTCTCAAAGGAGGAAGTCTGATCTGTCATTTATTTAAGCGGGTGTTTCGCAAAGTGGGATATTTCTCTGTTTTTCAATGTGACAAGCGTGAGAAAAAGTTGACTTATTACGGACTGTGTTTCTAGTTCTCTGCAGCGATTTTGCAAAGCTAAAGGCTTTGGTTCGGGCAGCAGATATGTTTTGTCGCTGTTTTAAACTCAATATTCTTTCGAATTTCCTTATTCAACCTGTAATGATATAGTTTTCTTCTAGGAAGAGGGAGAACAACTATAATGCATTTGTGAGGAACAAAAAGGCATAATTTGCTTAAGGCTCCCCAAGTTATGGCGATGGAATTTCATGTAAGTTTTTGTCAAAACGTCTGGGACTTTTATATTAAATAAAACATTCTCTGTCAATTGCATCAAAATGGAAAATTAAGCTAATATTCTATTACGCAGGTGAAAATAAAAAAAATTGTCAGCTTAGAGGATGAAAAAGTAACTAAAAGAAAGTCGATTTATTAGTTTGATAGCAAGTAAACGGCACGTGCGCATACACGCACATATTTATACATATATGTCAGGCCTAAAAAAGGATAGTTGGAAATTACTTGAGTTATAAGTGATTTTAAAAGGGGAACTCTTTTATAATAATAAAATAATTGAAAAAGACCCACGCTTGCGTAACTTTTTGGAGTAATCCGGTCAAGCTGAAAGATATTTGAAGATTTGATGATCAAGCAAACCATGTGAGTTAGTTAACGCATAGACATGGATCTGTCACACCTCTCCACGCTTAGCTCCGTCACGAACAAATGAAAATGGCGCAAGTTTTGCTTGAAACGATGGTTTAATAAAATTATTATTATTGAGAAAGACTGTTTTCCATTCGCCTTAACACTGGACCATGTCATATATATACATGTAGTATTTCTTGACTGCCCAATGGGTGGTTGCAGACATAGTTAAAAATGACACCATTTTAGTCAAGACCTTTATTAGCAGAACGTTGGTGGATGGGTTCTGTCGAGCCTCGCGCTTCCCCGGCTGTACTTTCCGATGACCGCACGCCTCGTTCTATACCTGCTCGCCTACTGTTACTGGAGCAGGTATCGTGAGTTCGATTAAAGCCTATATTGCAGCGACAAAACTCTGGACTAGACATTTATTATTAAGAAGATTTGTTAAAACATATGTACACTCCAAATCCGAGGAAAAAAAACAAATTGTGCCGAGCGGAAAACACCTCTCTAGGTCTCAGCTCCTTTCACAAGAAAGTCCGTTCTCCGTTCCGACCGGGCATCTCGCCTGGCCTCTCCGCGAGGGCCGGAGTGGAATCCCCCCCCCCTCTTGGTCAAGCTTTCTCCTCCACGGAAAAAATGTTCTTTTCCGCAGCTGGCACGGGCGGGGGTGGCATCCCTCGCCCCCTCATGTTGAACCTACCTGGAACAGGGCTTGCCCATCCTCTCTCGGGGTGTCCGTCTTCGGCAGCCGTAAAAAACTGGGGCCCATGTAACACCAACTCGAGTCTTGAGTCTAGTAATACAGGTTCCCACTTTATTATCTTCGGGACAAACTGAGAGAGCAGTTTACATGAAGTTCTAAATAAAAGGATAATTAACACCTGGGTCAACATCTGTGCAAAAACCTCAATCAAAATCTCTGGGAAAGTCTGCCTCCGATAGCATGAAACTCCTTTCTGTTATGGAATTTGCTAAATTGGTCGATAGGGCTGTATAAAGCTTTAATTGGTTAGATTAGTTAGACGAAGTTTGTCTTTAAGTTTATTATATTTTTAGTTATCATGCATATTAGCCTAAAAACATTTTTGTTAATAATAAAGTGTCTCTTGTTTAAAAATTTATAACAAAAAATTTTTTATGCTTCAAAAATTAATGAGATATGTAAATAAAAATAATAATTGTTCTAACTATGCTAAAAAATGTATGTTTGCAAAACTTGTAGTTTTCAAACTATGAAAAGTCGAAAATTATAATTATTTTACATTTTTTTTTTTACTTTCAAGTGTCGTATAACCCATTAAGCAAGTGTCCTCGGTTTGGAAATAATAATAATATTCAATTGATTTTTGTTTCTTTCTTTGATTTTTGTTTTTCATCATTGATCCTTTTTTTTTTAAATCTTACATTTTCTTAAATCCTGTTTTAGTATAAAATAACACTAAATAAAAGTGAAGCAAAAATTTGTTTGGGATATATACAAGGAACTTGTTGAAATGAAATCTATATATATATAAATGAATTTGTGTCTGTCTATCAGTTTGTACTCGATAGACTCAAAAAACCATGCATCCAATCGCCGTGAAAATTTGGGAAATTCTTAGGTATATTCCTAGGAAGGTTTTTGTACATTTTTAACGTTCGAAATCCATTCCTTCCCCCTGTTTCGAGCATTTCATGGGATTATTCCAAGCATTATTTTCTCAGGTTAAACGCAAAGGTTTAACTTTTTAATTTATTGCCTCATAACTAAGTAAAAGAAGCAATAACTTCTAGCAATGTGACGTCATTCCGTTAATCCCATGGAATTGTTTTAAGCGCATTTATCCTCGGTTCAAAGTAGGAAATTAAAATTTTCAAATTATCACATAATAAATAGGTGAAAATGATATTTTTTTATCATTATGACGTCATTCCTTTAAATATCTCATTTATTGATTTCTTATTTTATATTATTTAAACATCGTCTGCGTAGTATCCATTCGATTTGACCTGGAAATTTAGATTAACTTTCATTTCTATGTGACGCAAATTATAGCATTTTCATACAAGAACTAATTTTAAATTTAATTCTTGGTTAATTTTTAAGTTACAATGAAATGTTTATCGGCAATATTCTAACAACAAAAAGTACAAATTTCAGCGATTCTCATGGGCAAATAAAAACCTATCATTTTATGTAGTTATCTTTATATTCATATGGATGTTAATATGAATGTATATTTGTTTTTCATACAAAACTATGTGGTTTGTCATAAATTTCCTTAATTTTGGACAACATTTATTAATGCCAACAAAATTAGCACTATTGCTGTCAAAACCTCTTCTTCACTGTAGCAAAGTACGGGCACACTTGCTAGTTATCAATAAAAAATATGATATGAACGATAATTTTTTATAGGAATGTAAACTAAGAAAAGGTTTTCTTTGGGTAAATGCAACAAATACCCTCTGACATTATTATATGCCACATAACACTTAAACGAGTTGCCTAAAATTTTAGTTTGTCGTTTGTGATTATTACAACACGATAAATGGTATTAGATATCTTGATATGAAGCTCGAATACAGACCCTGAGAACAGATAGTTTCAGCTACTCAAGGCGAATGAGTAACTGAAAAATGAAACTCTGAAATGTGCAAAATAGATGCGAATGAATGAAACACTACAAGATGATCTTGAAAAATCAGAATAATAGCATCTACATTTCAATTTTTTTTCAACACCATTACCTTATTAAACGGATTTATCCTTGAAGCTGTGCATAAAACGTAACGATTTAGTTCTACTCTTTCATTAAGTGCTTATTCACACCTGGAGGTGTAAAACTAAACAAAACAACCTTACCTCTGAGGCTTTTTAATTTCTTCATATACTTATTTCTCCATAACGAGCATGAAGTAGATAAAAGTTAAATTTTTTCACTCTGATGTTTTATTTGTCATTTCATACTCTTGAAGTTTTGCTAACAAACTTTTCTTTCTGATAAAAAGGAAAAGTTTCTGCTCTTCAGCTCTAATGATGCCTCATTTAGTTTAACCCCTGTTTTGTTTGCACTCACGTTCGATCGCTGCGAGATGTTTCAAAACATAGCAGGAAAAAAATTAAAAGTCTTTTGTTACATAAATTTAGTTTCTCATTCACACTTTTTCAGTCGCTCATTAGCACCTAAACGGTGAGAAAAGATTTTCTTCCTGTAGTTCTTGCTAACTTATCTTCTCAGCGTTACAGCTCATGTTTTAAAACATGTAACAATGGTGATCTCTTAAGTATTACCTTAACAATGCGAGGTAAACACATTTATTTTTCTTCCCGTTTAAATCGCAAGAAATGTATGTTTAAGTATTTTTAAAACTATTATGTTGAAATATTTGAAACAACGTGTGCTGTATATCAGGGGTGGCCAAGAAGTCAACTGATTTATACTGATATATTTTACGTTCGAATGATTGATTGTGAATCCTCTGAAAATCCCATGCAAAGCTTTTGTGAACATTGGCAAACTATAAAGGGGAGTTCATAAGGAATTTAGATATACTCATGTACAAAGCGAACTTAAAAGCAAATAAGGGAAAACTTGAGGTGAACTTTATATATGAAATAAATTTTATTGCTTCATATAATCAGATATTAAAAAGTGACCACCTAGATCTTTCTCTGTATTTAATTCATGGTTGGTTGGTCGGTTGGTTGGTTGAAGTTTAATAGCGGTAACAGATTAAAGTAACAATAAAAACACAACACTCAACAGAAAACACGAATAAAGATTGAGTTATATACAAATTAACAAAAATTTTAAATTGGAAATTGAGTGAAGAATTAAGAATTTAAGTTATAAAAAAATTTAAAAATAAAGAAAAAAAATTGAAAGTTGAATGATTAAAAATTGAAAAATTGAATAACAATCAAAAATCATATTTCGGTATAAAAGCCAGCACGACGAAGAAAGGGGAACAAGTTTGGATGTGGAGTTTCCCCAATGATTAAATTAAGATTAGGAGAGGGATTACCAAAAAATTTTATATACATTGATTTAGAACAAACACAGGACTTTAAAATATGTGCGACACATAAATATATGTATGTATATATATATATATATATATATATATATATATATATATATATATATATATATATATATATATATATATATATATATATATATATATATATATATACAGAGAGAGAGAGAGATAAGGAAAATAGTTTAATGGAAATGGGCAAAGGAAGTGAGCTTCAAGTGACCTGGTGTAGTTGTCAATAATTTCACGTAGAATTCCCCCAAATTTGGTGGTATATTAATAAAAATATTTACTTTTGTCATTTTTTGCGGTCACTTTTATGTTTCTTTTTTGGAAGAAGTGACATAGTCGATTAGAACACCCCTTTCTAGTCAGAATATAGCAAATAAATCGGATGAGTGAAAAAGGCCTCCGATACTCGCAGCACCTAGTTTTTTTTCTCTCTTTATATATATATATATATATATATATATATATATATATATATATATATATATATATATATATATATATATATATATATATATATATATATATATATATATATATATATATATATATATATATATATATATATATATATATATATATATATATATATATATATATATATATATATATATACATACATATATATATATATACATATATATATATATACATATAGATATATACATATATATATATACATATATATATACATATATATATACATATATATATACATATACATATATATATGTATATATATACATATATATATATATATATATATATATATATATATATATATATATATATATATATATATATATATATATATATATATATATATATATACATACATATACACATATATATATATTATATATATACATATATACATATATAAATATACATATATATATATATACATACATATATATACATACATATATATACATATATATATATATATATATATATATATATATATATATATATATATATATATATATATATAGAGAGAGAGAGAGAGAGAGAGAGAGAGAGAGAGTTTCCTGGTCAGATGAATCACGGTTTGTCATAATCATGGCCGCCTAACTCACCGGATCTCAATCCTATAGAACACATTTGGGAGGTTATGGGACGGCAGTTGAGAGTTCAAAGAACACCAGTTAACAATATTTCGGATTTGGGTAATCGTTGCATAACATCTGGTACAATCTGTCTCCGGTCATCTATCAAGGACTTGTGGCATCCATGCCAAGGCGGGTTGAAGCTGTGTTGCGTGCCAACTTTTTATTGACAGGTGGTCATAACGTTTTGGCTCTTGAGTGTACTATATTATACTATTTGCAGGATTAACAAGTAAAGCATTATATAAAAGTTTTCCCATATTTCTTTCAATCAATCTTTGTGGACTGATTTTCCCTTGTAACAACAGACCTTGTATATCTGGAAATTAAACGCATTCGGATAGTAGATCTCCCAAAATTTATTATTTTATAAATCATATTTATTATTTTAACCAATATGAAAAAACGTATTACTTCCTGCAAATATTGGAAAAGTAATATTACTGATAAAATCATAAAAATTTTGGTAAAATAATAAAAATGATTCGTTCCTTGAATGTTTGTTTAGAAATGAGTCATTCCTTGGATGAACATACCAATGCAGTAAAATGCAATCTTTATTTTATTTCAATTATAATCGCATGTTATATGACATCATTTCGTACCCCTGTCATAAATTATATTGGTTTCAGTCAGTTTAAATTTTTAAAAATAGTATGGTTAATATTCTAGAGTAGTATTTACAAATAACATTAAGAATAGATCAGTCATATTTTAATGCAATTTATTTAGTTTTGCAAACTATGTATTATAGGTAAGATAGCAATACAAAATTTTGTGATGGCTTTTTATGTATTAGTGGTATATATATAAATGTTGTTAATTTTCATGTATGCATAAATATATATATATATATATATATATATATATATATATATTATATATATATATATATATATATATATATATATATATATATATATATATATATATATATATATATATATATATATATATATATATATATATATATATAAATATATATATATATATATATATATATATATATATAGTTATAGCAGATCAATGGTACTTTCTGCATGAGTTAAAAGAGATTCTTTATAATGTCTTATTAAACACAGAGTCATACTATGGAAGTATGGGAATACAACTTGCGTACTTTATAAAAAGGATAATCAAATCAAACGATGAAACTTTTAGAGTTTGAAGAATTTAAAACTATTCAGCAGAGGACTGAAATGGTACACCTGGAAGATCAAGTTCTAATTTCTGAACCTTTGATAACAGCTCTTCGCTTTATAACTCACATACCTCCATACTCCATCCAAAAATACTACCACATACAATATGCTGTATGTTGCTCTCAAGAATTGCTAATGGCAAAAGTATGCACAAAGACACTCCAATTTGTTGCAAATAATGTAATGTAGCCTTGACCCTTATTTTAAGATCTACCCCACTAAAGTTTATTCCCATTGTTTTTTATATAAATATTACATTAGTATATAATTTTTACACCTGTACTTTATAAAATAAATTTTAATTTAATCGAGATTTATCTTAATAAGTCTTTATACGATTATTTTAAACGATTTTCTGACCACCTGTTAGCATGATCTAAACTAAGTATTAAAAAGAATATTTGTTTAGAAAATATATTACACATTTTAACTCTCAGATTCATCTAAATTCGAAATAAGTTATATGAGTTAATCAATTTTTTAGTGGTTTTGATTTAAAAAAAGAAAAAAATAAAGCATTGTGCAGTTAGATGGTTAATAATAATATTTGGCATACAATATCTGTGTCTCCTTACGTTAACGTTAGCTAACACCGCACTATATTATGTAATATTTTCTACTATCAGTGTCTATCAGGAAGACAATATATAAATAATGAATATATGAAGATTACTTCTGAGATAATGTATGAAAATCAATCTTAATTTTCTTTTCCTCTCTGCACCATTCTCTCCGATACATGTACGAGAGGAGGAAAAAAGAAGAAAAGAAGAAAAGATCTCAAATAAAAAGCTGATCTATCTCTAATCATTTTTCAATTTTAATGAGAAGCACGTTTAAAAAATAATATCGACTTGCTATCTTTTCGTGTCCTTTTTTACATCTAAAAACGTAACAAGCTAGAAAAAAACCACGGAACCGTTTCCGTTGCATTCAATCCATACAGTGCATCCTTAGCTTTTGTGTCAATTTAATAAAGCAGGAGGCAATGGCTAGCCCATTAGCAACAGATGGTTGATGTGCTCACGCATCAGCAACCGCAATCAACCTCAGCAGCCTCCGCTCTCTTGGCCGTTGTCACCCCTTTTCATTAAGAAGTGAGGCCTGCCGCGTGCAATTCGCGTGCGCTGTATTCAGGGGGGTGGAGGTAAAAGTATCAACAGAATGATGATGTTGATAACAAATGAGTTTCTACAGCAGTACAATCGGCGAGTGTATACCAGATGGTTCATATATTCCGTTCGACTGTTTTTTAAAGGTTGGGGTGAAAGTAATGAATTGCGTAGAAAAAGACAGCTACTTGACTTGTGGGTTTCGCTAAAGACTGTTGCCAGCAAATTACAGAAAGAAAAGAGAAAGAACTAACAGCTGTAAAGGTTATTTCAGTATAGGTATGAATATTCCAATATCAGTTCACTTTATATGAAAGCTTTCTAAAACATTTTAAAAAAACCTACTGAACTTGTGGGTTTCGCTAATGATGTTCCCAGCAAATTACAGAAAATAAAGAAAGAATTAACATCTGTAAAGGTTAATTTATTACAGATCAATATTCCAATATCAGTCTAATATATATGATCAATTTTTAAAACACTCCAAAAGAATTTCAAAAGACACCTTCTTGTGGGTTTCGCTAAAGAAAATTGCCAGCAAATTAAAGAAAGATAAAAGAAAGAACTAACAGCTGTAAAGGTCAATTTATTACAGGTATGAATATATCAATATCAGTCCAGAATATGTGACAGGTTTTTAAAACATTTCAAAAGAATATCAAAAGCCAACTACTTAATTTGTGGGATTCGCTAATGACTGTTTCCAGCAAAGTACAGAAAATAGAGAAAGAATTAACGGCTGTAAAGGTTAATTTAATATAGATGAGTATTCCAATATCATTCTAATAAATATGATGAATTTCTAAAACACTCCAAAAGAATTTTAAAAGACACCTTCTTGTGGGTTTCGCTAATGACAATTGCCATCAAATTAAAGAAAGAAAAGAGAAAGAACTAACGGCTGTAGGTTAATTTATTATAGATGAGTATTCCAATATCATTCTAATAAATATGATGAATTTCTAAAACACTCCAAAAGAATTTTAAAAGACACCTTCTTGTGGGTTTCGCTAATGACAATTGCCATCAAATTAAAGAAAGAAAAGAGAAAGAACTAACAGTTGTAAGGTTCAATTCATTATAGGTATGAATATCTCCATATCAGTCCAGAATGTGACAGATTTCTAAAACGTTTCAAAAGAATTTAAAAAGACGGCTATTTGAATTGTGGGTTTCGCTAAAGACAATTGCCAGCAAATTAAAGAAAGAAAAGAGAAAGAACTAACAGATGTAAGGGTCAATTCATTATAGGTATGAATATCTCAATATCAGTCCAGTATATGTGACAGATTTCTAAAACATTTCAAAAGAATTTCAAAAGACGTCTACTTGATTTGTGGGTTTAGCTAAAGCCTGTTCCTATCAAATAAGATCAGATACTGTCTCGTAAAACATTTCTTTGTATTGGGATCTTGGATATCTTTCTGTCGTTCGTATGAATATGCATAGTAATAACATATTTTAAGATTTTGTTATTGGGCTCACTAATATTTTTTATGATGGGTTGTCAACTACTTTATTTAGATCTAAGTAAGAATTCCCACCTGAACCCATTTAGGGAAAAGAGTTTCCTCGTACAAGGTGCCCGTCTTCATGTTACAATCGAAGAAAACCGGGAAAGTCAGAAGCTGCTTTTTTCATCTGTTTGGTTGGAAAATAAATGTTTGCCCGTAAAAAAGGGTTTACTAGCAATGGATCGCAGCGAATTAACTGACTAGTCGGATGCCCAACATTTTTGGTCTTTTAAATGCATATTTTTTTCTTTTTGTATATCTATAAGAATTTTTATTTAAATCTCAATTTTTTCCTTTTGATCTATTTGGCCATAGTGATAGATACAGTTTTTATTTGGTTTAATATGAAGCCATACGATCTATATTTCTCTACATAAGAGCTAATGAGACCAAACTCTTCAACTTATAGCCAATTTAAAACTACAGAGAACATTTATGCCAGTAGCAGTATTCGAAGCCGCATACACCTGTACTAAAAGGCAGATACATGAAGTTATTATACCTTAAATGATAAAATGATACTTTCATGCATGAAAGGCAAAAAATAGAAAAATAAAATTGTAGAATGGGAATTAAAACAATCTAATTGTCACACTTGATCACCAAAGGTTGAAAAGTTTTGATGTATTGAAACCACTGATATAAAAAACTTTTTTCCCTAATCAAAGGAAGATTAAACTAATACCAGCAGCTTTCATTTTTTAATTGGATGAATTATTTTCTATAACCTTAAAAATACTAAGTGCAGTTGGTTAATTCTGTTAAAACATTACAGATGTCTTTCTTTTCCATTGCTTAAAATTAATCCATGCACATTAGATTTACTCTACTGCCTATCATATTTTCTCACTTATTACGTTTGTCACGAGACGGAGCATGTTTAGAAACTACAAGCATTTACAGGTGGTTAATTGGGGGTATTATAGTGTAAATAACATAAAATTTACACTGAATTTTAATCAGGCTTTTTTAATGGATTTATATTTATATCGTTTTATTTCATTGTATATTTTGTGTAAGATAATTGGTGAAACAAGTAAAATATTTAGAAAATGTAACCAGATACATTGATTATTAAAACAGACACTTATTTTCTTCAAAAATTCTGACTTTTGGGTAACAAGGTGACTTTTGGGTAATAAGGAATGTTTGCAAAAATATAAGTTGCAAAAACTCTTCTTTAAAATTTGGAAAAACCTGAACAAAATTAAAATCCTCTTGTTTGTAAGGTTTTTTTTTTACTGAAAAAGATGTCGAAAAAGTACACTAAGTTTTTTGTGAACAAAAGAAGTGAGCATTGGTTTATTAATCTACCGTAGAGGTTGGCTACAAGACAAAGTTTAAAAAAAACTACTGTTTCTTGTTTACTTGCTTTTTAGACTCAAGAGTAGTAATCCTCTGCTTTTCAGTTCTCGAATTTATGAGTTCGAATATCATTGCTGGCATGGATGCTGCAAACCTTTTGGCATTGCTTTTAAGCTGTAAGTCTCTGTATGGTTAACTCTAATATTGTAAAATATCGACCATAGTGCTCCCACAATCTTAGTTCTTTAAAATTATTCCCTTCCGATAAAACTAATATATTTGGATAGTTTTACGTTTACCTTGTATGGTAGCCATTACTTTATTTTTAAATAATTTAATTGATAAGATATAAATATTTTTTTATAGTTAACCAAAATTTTTCTTTGTTTAATTAAAGTTCTAAAATTAAAAGAATTTGTGTTCTGTTAAGCAAGAAAGCTGTCTTTTGATAGTATTTTTCTAACATGGAAGCTATGAATCAAACATAATGGTTACTCAGACACTACAACTCAAACTTATTGCTGTTTACTCCTTTTAATAAACATTCAAAAGTAATTTTTATCAAATAAATGTTCACATTTTTATATGGTGTTAACAATATACTTATGTAAAATATTTACACCTTTTAAGTTAAAATAGCAGTTATTTGGATAATTATTAACTATTAATTGTTCGAAATGTAATTTCATTGAAAAGATACATTCTCATTCTTTTTATATATGGCAATTTTTTATTTTAGGGATAATTTTAGATTTATAACAAATTTTTGTAATTATAGACATCTAAAAGAACTATGTAAGGAAAAGAAATGGAAATGATAAAAGTATCCTTTTCTAATACAATATCTTTAATAGCATTTTAAATACTGAAATTACAAACTTTGCTTTTCAAATCATTTATTTAAGCTACCTTTCATTTATACCCTATCATGTAAATTGTCAATTCCAAAGGGATATGGTAATTAGAAATGCGCTTAAAATTTCTGAAGTATTTATAAAATCCAGAAATCGTAGTTTTGAAAAAAAATTTAACATTTTTCACTAATAGCAATTATATTGTGCTTTATAGTAACAATTGTATTCTTTATAGGGTGTTGGATAAGATAGTATAAAAAAAGTTTCCTTCTCATTTCTAATTATTTTGAACAATTTAGTGAGATCGATTATACTCTTAATCTTTTAATCCCTTCAAACCAGTTTTGTCCTTGCACGCTAAAATTAAAAAAATTTTTTATCAAGTTTTTTCATCTTTCAATCTTTTAAATTTGTTAATTGGTAGCCTCCTCAATGATATAATTGTTATGAAGAAATTCTAGAATTGAAAAATCAAGAGTAGTTGATTACCACTGTTCCAAATATTATTGTCACAGTTTTTTATTCCCAGATAAAAAAAGAGAAATAAAAAAAAGTTCAAGAGTGAAGAAAATTGATGAGTAAATGAAATGAATGGATATTACTTCATATAACTCAGTCCATTTATTAGTGATTCAGATTTTTTTTTTAAAAAACCAATCGCAGAATTTCAAATTCTTAATCTGATAAATATAAAGCAATTCGCTTGTGCTCACTGGACTAAACGAAAGCACGCTAGTATGTATAAGTGTCAATGTTCTCGGTTTATGATTCTGAAAACATATTTATCTTTTCAACAAGGGATTCGTCGACGTACATGAGGCTTGTGCTGGTTAACCGATTTAATTGCCGGCATCTTAAGTAATCTATTTCTCAACTATTTGACCTCAATTCGATGAAAGTCACGCTCAGATACACACATATTATTAACACAGTTCTGAGTCCAGTCGAAAATTAAGACACTATTCAGTCAATTAGATCCTCACCGTAAATTTCTCTCTATAGAAACCTAATTTTTTCTTCCCAGTGCAGTCCTAAGCGGAAAATGAAATATCTGCGGTAAATCAATTCCTATCTCATGTTTTTTTCCGTCAGTAAGTAAACACATAAAATTTTATCCACACCAAATAACGCTAACTCAATCTTTCTCGGCTCTAACCAGTTTTCCACTATCAGCCTCAAAAATCAACGAACGCCGTTGCAACACTTGTACTTCACACGCGACAAGATCAAATAAAAATCGAAAGTTAAGGGTACAGTGCACTGGTATTACGGAATATATATTTTTTCTTCTTCTAATTATTGGAATTCTTTCTCAGGGCGCTATTGGTCGGTGCGAGTCTGGAAGGGAGGTCCATAGAGTTTCCTGTTCTCGATGGTCACTCGGCGTGACAGAATTGCTGACCACGGTTAAACAACTTTGTGGGTCACACACGAAGTTTTAGAGTCACGCGAATTCGAAAGGCTTTTATGTGAGACATGGCGAAGTCTATGAATTATGTAATGTAAATGAATAAGACGGAGGAGACGATTATGCTAGGAATTTCTAAAAATTGTGGTTTTCTTTCGTATGAGTAAGTGAAAGAATTTGGTAAAGAGGAAGTTTTGCTCTCAAGGATCGAGGATACGGAGGTTTAGCATCTATTTGTAATCAACTTATTATGTGAATTGTATTTCTCCCACTTTTTCTCCTACCTTGTAGTAGTCGTAGCTTTGGGATTCAGTGCCAATATAGTCCAATCATCCATCCATCTTACCTTGTAGTATTAAAATGTTTAGCTCTTTTCAGAAACTAAAAACGTAGAGAAACGTTTTCCCTATTTTCAATAACCTGTAATTTGGCTACTGTTTCATTTACAAGAATGCAGATTTTTTTTTCTGAGAGTAATAAAATAAAATTTTCAAATTATTTAAAATTACGTTTCAATATTAATTTTTCTAATTGTCTGAAATTTCAACTAGTAATTGCTTTCATTATACATAAATAAAGATACCATTGTAAATGTATTACTCAAAGTATGCATCTTATTTTAAAAGTACAAAAGATTATGAATTTTAACTAAATTATAATAGGAAAGGCTCTAAAACATTATATATATATATATATATATATATATATATATATATATATATATATATATATATTTATATATATATATATATATATATATATATATATATATATATATATATATATATATATATATATATATATATATATATATATATATATATATATATATATATATATATATATATATATATATATATATATATATATATATATATATATATATATATATATATATATATATATATATATATATATATATATATATATATATATATATATTATGTTTTTTGCCTTAAGGAATTCAAAATATCTGAAAATTGGGGTTTATTTGGAAATGCTATGAATAAAAGATTAAGGAGGAAGTTTTAAGGATCGATTTCCTCAAGGATCAAGAACAAGGACGTAGGTTTAACATCTACTTGTCATCACCTTACAGTGTGACACTATCTATTTGTCCCACTGTTTCCCCTTCTTCATATTATTAAAGGGTCTAATACTTTTAAAAACTACGAAAGTAAGAAAGTATTTTCTTATTTCCAATCTTACATAATAAATATTAATACTACTTTGTCTAAAAAATGCATCTTTTTCTGTAAACTATTTAAAATTAAATTTTTAAATTCTTCCAAATTTAGTTTCAATCTGAAATTTCCAGACTATTTCACGTTACAACTAGTTTTTTTTAATTTTTAAAATTTTTAATTTTATTTATTTTTAAAATTTTTCATTTTTTGATAGTACACGAACGAAGGTTCCGTTGCAAGTACGCTAATAAAGAATATACAATTTTTTTATTTTACTGTAGAATATTGAGAACAAATATAATAGTAGGTCTCTAAATCAATTGTATATTTCAAATTTGAAAACTGTAAAATTTCTAAAAGTTGTTGTTTTGTCACGAGAATTGTGTATGAATAGGATTTGTAAGGAAGGCGTATTGTTCGCGAATATTGATGATATGGAGGTTTAACTTCTATTTATAATCATTGTATGTTTCCCTCATTTAACGCATGATATTATTAAATTGCCTAATAATTTTTTAAAGCTATGTAGGAAACATTTTACTTATTTTCAGCCTTCTGCAATTTTAAAAAATGACTTTTTACAGTTAAGCAACATATTTTTTTACAAATAAATGACCACAAAAGTTTTAGAAAATTAAATTTTAGAATCATTTTGAATTCAATTGCAATCTTCAGCTGTCAAATTATCTAAAATTTAAAAAAAATTTTTCTCTTTTACAGGAATTCATGGCATGGTTGTTCTCGAGGTTCGAAGAATCAGAGGTGAAACATCCATGTCTAATCATCTTATCAAGGGACACGATTTTTCTCTTACTAATTCTAATACTTTTTTAAAACTATGTAGAAAACATTTTCCTTATTTTTAGCCTCCTGTAATTTTAGAGCAGAAAATGCCCAGTTAACTTTTTCTACATATTAATGGCCACAAATGTTTTTGAAAAATTTAAATTTAAAATAATTTTAAACTCAGTTGAAATCTGAAAGTTTTAAATTATTTTAAATTTCAACAATATTTTTACCTTTTACATGAAATCAGAGTCCGGTTTGAATAATAGTACTAACGAATATAAATAGTGTCGTAAAAATTCAATATTGTTACGAAGAAATCTAGTTGAAAGTCTTGAAAACTGGTAGTTAATAATTTTTTATTCATAAATACAAGATAAAAAGATGTCTAAAAAGTAACACTTATATTTATATTTCAAGAATATTTTTCATAAATCTAGCTCTAATTTAAATTTTTTATAACAAGAATGGTATAGGGCTAAATGATTTTGAGGTTTTTTTTAAAGTTCTTTTAATTTAAAATAAGTATATAGATATGGGGGTTCATTACTATAGTTGTGTAAGATTTCTAGCAATTAAACAAGTAAAAAAAATCTAATAAAAAAAACATTTTTGAGGAAAATAAAAAAGTTTCAGTGCCATGCTCCAAAATAGAAAAGATTTAACAACAAAAATGTTCCGGAATAAATAATTTTAAAACTCAAAAAAATTAAAGATATTAATAATTGTTAACTTTCCACATATCTGAAAAATGCTGCATCATGAACACGGGGAAAATTGAGAGCTTTTAATGAAATACTTATTTGCATATAGATTATCTTAGGATAGATATACAGACAAAATATTTAGGAAGTAGCCAATAAACACATAATCTATGTAATATTATGCAGAGATAAAATTTGTATGTTTTGGGTAATCTGTGAAGTCATGGATCCAATTCTTAAAGTTCTTTTTTATTAGAAAGCTACACTATCCTTGAATAAGACAAACTAAGTTTTATTAAGGTAAAAATAAATTTTCCATTTGAATTCTCAATATTTGTAAATTTAACAGTGGAAAAAGTGTTACTTGGTTTCTTTATCGGCCTGCTCTAGCTAAATAGTTGGTGTGAGACGTTAAGAATTAGTGGAATGTATAATTAAATGTATAAACTAAAATAAAGACTTTGTAATTGGGAAATGACCAAAGGGAAGGGATTTGCTAACAGTTATTGTAGATTAGAATCTGACATTACAAAGCAAATATATTACTAACAATAGAGAATTAATGACTACTAACATTTAAGATTTTAACACAGTACAATAGATAAGAATAATATGAACGAGGGGGTACATAATACATAAACACAATCACATAGAATTAAATGTATAAGGATTGGATCATCTTTGGGAAAATAAAAACCCAATAAGATTTATGATTAACACTAGATTGCCCAAGGCAGTCATTTTGACTGTTTTTTAATTTCAATTAGAAAAACAATTATGAAATATAATGACACAATTTCTTAGAATTTGGTGACTTTTTCTATAACATATAAATGGGTTTATGAATAATTGTAGTTACTTCCGCCCTCCTTTATTATATAATATTAAAAATTAATTTTAAACAAATTTCTTTATATATTTGTTATTTTTTCACAATGCAGTCATTTTGACTGTTTTTGGGCAATATAGGTATAAAAGAAATCTCGGGCAATCTAGTGTTAAAGGAATTAAGAATTTACTTAGTACAACGACTTTGAATATTTTCACTCTAAACGTAGTCAAACCATCCACTTTAAAGAAACATCAAGAAAAAACAGAGTATATTGGGTCGTAGCCGCTCTAAGCAAACACTATTTTTTTTCAGATGGCGCTAAGCTCAACGGTAACAAAACAATCACACTTTACAAAACTATTAAGCAATTGCTGCCTCTGATCCAACATCATGGCTACTGGACGGAACAGTTGGATAGAAGTGCAAATAATCTACTATAAAACGTATTAGTCATCAATAGATCTCGAAAATATCAGTGATCTGATATAACTAGTTTTTATATTTAAGAGGTAATATCCTTTTTTAAGTTGAAAACAAATTGAAAATTTTATCTAAAGATAAAACTGTTCACAATGTTTTTTGAAATAAATTTTGCATTAAGATATATAAATTAAGGAAATAATCCAATTTAAAAGAGTAGTGTAATGAAAATTGTATCAAATTGACTGTTCAATGGGAATTTAACTAGCACTTGAGATATTCGTAACTATCTAACAAATTTTGATACCCTTATTCTAGAAATGCTTTCACATCTTCCTACGACTTAACAGTGGCCTGAGTCATACTTATAGCTTTGTTTTGTAAAAAAAAACCTGGGAATTGAATATGACTATAATATACAAAAATGGATAACAACTGCTGTATTAGTTTTGAGACATGAGTTAAAATGGAAAAAACCGCAACTTTTTAAAAATTCTCGCTACACCCGTTTCTATCCTTATTTACCAGGCCCCTGGTTGCAGATACATAAAAATGGAAGCAAATCACATATTTGTTTCAAAGTAAACAAAATGAGTATGTCTTCAAAACATACCCAGATAGTACTCGAAATATTCGAAGATTGTGGGTTTGAAACCCACTTTCGAAACGGATTTTTGTAGTCGTTATAAATTAACTTTTAGTCATAAAAGATTGCAAACAAAAAACTAGGAAAATTGGTTTTAAAAATTTTATTATAAATATTTAATAAAAGTTTTCACTAGAACCAGAGTAATTCCATGTACATAATACAATTATTATTTATATAAATGCAAGGACTTTTATGTTTAGTGGTTTAGTGTGCTTGGGTCGAATCAACCAAGAGTATGAATAGAAAATTCTCCCTGCGCAAGTGAAATATATATATGATAAATCGATAAGATCGATAATTTTCCTGGTGATCAGCATGTAAATGAGGTGTGGGACCGAAAGAATACACTCCTACGAGATAAGGATTTAAATTAAGGAAATGCTTTACAGATAGTAATGTTAAAAAATCTATATTAGCACATTTTCATTCATTACATCTATTTGTACATCAAGTTTTGTCATTACCCCAGATATTATTTATAAATCAATGATGAAAAAAACAGTTTCCAATAAACAATTTATTTCTTTGATTAACAATCCCCTACATAACAATAGCCTAAGTTGTCTGTCCGCGAATTTATGAAGTGGTTGTACACAGTGGACACAGGCATGCATATTGGAATTTTTATGAGTTAGGGTTAGCAAAATTCAAAGCGAGTTCGAAATCCACCCCGTCAGCACTTTTCGAGCATTTAATGTTATTATTTCAAGCTTTATTCTCCCTCTTATTCTATACTAAATTCAATCTTAATAGGATGGCGAGGACGAAGCGTAATATTTAAATTTCTAGATTATTTTTACTTGACCCTCATATATTCTAATTAGTTCGTTCACCATGTGTAGTCGTTTGGTAGAGTCTGCTTATTATTTGATCGTCATACTTCTCGGGTTGACTGTTCTGCCCCTGACGATAGCCAAATTTTCTAAATGTCGAACTAATCTAATATTTTCTGCTTTTTTAAAAAAAAATTCTTATTCCTAAAGTTGTTTTATTATTTTTAAAATAAATTTTTACTATTTTTTCAACTTTTTATGATTTTTATAAAATAAAATAGATACATGTGTGATAATTTTAATCGATCGCTTTTGTTGAAAGATAATTCTCAGCCAAAAAACAAATTATTTTTTTACCTGCCTCATAGGGTACTTTACAATTCTGGAAAATTAAAAATTTTGCTGATCCCGTTATATGAAGGACTATATGCTAGTATGCATATAAGAGTTGATTCAGAATTTATTTGAAGTATACAGAAACGGATGATAAAATATCACGTTGTAAAGATAAGAGTCCATAATCCAACATGATATCTAAGTGATTTGATATATGGGTATCCATGTATCAAACTTTTGTACTAAAATAGCTGCATAAGAAATTAAATATCCGTGTGATACTTGACACTATTAGAAAAAAAAAGTACCGTCAGTATTCGAATCAAACAATTATTAAAACTGAAGAAGTCAATTTACATAAGTATGTGGCACTCAATGACAGGTGAATAGTGCAACTTATGTTTCTTTAAACATTTTTATACAAATTGCTGTAATGAAAGGCATTAGTTGATACAATTTTTCTCTTAGTGGGCTAAAATTATTAAAACTTTTAAGTATGTCGATTATCTACCTTAATATCAGTTTTACATTTTTACTTGATTTTTTAATCATTTAAATTTATCTATCTTTATTTAGCATATTTCCTTTTTTATTTTAGTTTTTCTGCTGTTTACGGGCTAATTCCCTTGTTAGGATGTCAAACAATAAAAATCAAAATTTTGTATAGATATTTGTGGAATAATAAAGTGAATGAAGCATTCTGAAATACTGGGAAACCTGAAACTTTCTAAACGTGAAAAATATTTGTTCAATGATCACATGTAAAAAGTCACATGTAATCTTAAAAAGTTAAAAAACTTTAAATTCTAATAATCAGATAAATAAAACTATATTCCAGCACTTTTAACTTTTGCAATTACAGTCATAGTCGTATATCTTGTTGTTTTTTATCTTAATAATTTTCTTTGCTGATCGCATTTTTATAAACTGTCTTTTGATTTTGTAAAATAAAATTATGTTATACAAGTCTTATAAAAGTTTGAAAGTAAGATATCTCATGTAAAATATTAACTTATAACTGCAAATTAAAAATTGCTAATTGTTTCATCGAAATTTTGAACTGTAATTTTTTTTTCATTACAGACATTCAGCTGTTTATGCAGTTATTTTCAATGTAAAACTTATCCTCAAAATTATATAGTTTCTAAAACATCGTAACTATTATTATTTGACTAAATTCTTTAATAAAGGTTAAAATATGTATTATCCACATATATATAAACAATATGTTATATTAATGATTGTTGAAACTATATTTCAGATGTTGATAGAATAGAATATGATACATATGTACACTATAATAGTGCAAACAGTTCCTGCATTCTCAAGTACTTTAAAACATTTGAAAAATTCACAGTAATAGATTTATAACCAACATTTGAAAAATTCACAGTAATAGGTTTATAAATGGTTTATAAATGTTTAACGTAATAAAAAGGAACGCGGAAGAAAATCTAGTTTTTTCTTCTGTTTGGGATAAAATATTACATATATTGAAGTATTTAATCGTTATTTAAGGTAATGTTTATTAACAAGGAAAAACTTTCCATTCTTATCCTAGAGGTTAATACCTTTTTGAGAACTTTAACTTTTGCATAACAGAGTTATGTTTCATAATTTTAAAATAGTATTCAAAATGCTGCTAAAATATTTAGCTATATAATTACATTATTGCAAACTAGTATTGAAATAAAACGATTTAGTTTAGAATTCCTTAGAAAACAAAATGAATATTCATATTTTTTTAAATGCGCATTTTAATATTCATTGTTTAGAAAAATAGTTTTATTACATGCAAGATTATTTTGGTTGATTCTACAGTCGTAATAATGGAATACACCTTGATTTTGATAAATCATTCTTTGAAGGAAACATATGTTGAAATGCTTGTAAAAACAATCTAAAAATGTAGTTCAATACCCAAAAAGTTATGAATAACGTAAGTAACTAAAAAATCATGCGTATATGCAATAAATCAATGAAATAAAAAGTTTTATTCACAAAAACACAAGGTACGGGGAAGTTTCTAATGCAAAGTCAAGCCTAAAAAAATCTATGTGTTTTCCCAAAGTAAGCCTACTGCTAAAAAATGTAAACTTTTAATTATGCTAGAAAATCGTAAGCTTAAACTCTCTTCAAGACCTGTGGCCCTATCGTATCATACACTTTTATCATACACGTTTTTCAAACATAAATCTGCAGCTAGAAGACGTAAATTTTAATTTATGCTGGAAAATATAAACTGCAGATTATCTTTATGAACCTGCTATACAAAACATTAAGGCATGAAAAATAAAAATAAAGATAAATACTAAAAGCACTCCAGATACTCAGTTGTCTAAAAAAGGCCTATTTTACTTAAATAAGTAATATAAATGGTGAATTACACGACGTACCATGGATTAAACTATTTTGTCAAATTTTTATGTCTGTAGATTCCACAATTTCTGTATACTCAGTTTACACATATCCCACTAGGCGTTTTAGACATCATAGATATGTATATACGTATACATACATATATATATATGTAAATATATAAGTATATATATACATATATATATATATATATATATATATACACATATATATATATATATATATACATATATCCATATATATTTAAGTATACATATATATATATAGAGAGATAGATAGATAGATAGATATGCATATTTATATATGTGTGTGAGTATATTACCTTCGTGACTTCCCGTGTTTTATAATTTAATATTACAATATAATAATATAAAAGATTCATTCATTTAAACAAGAAGTTTAATTTTTTATAAAGGAAATAAAACCTTCCGCTTGCAAGAACTCATTTACTAATGTTAAAGTTTTTTCCATTCAATCAAAAGATAAAAATGTTTAAAAGCAATTATTTAAAAATATAGTATTAAAACATTCTACTAACACACCCCAAATTGACAAGAATAAAATCAAGAATGTGAAATTATGATCACATGACCCTAAGCAAGTTACATGTGCATGAAATTAATTTATTATAATTATTTCATTATAACCAAAAATTGATACATAGGAGTATGTTTTTTTTCTTTTTTAAATATTCCACTGCGTAACGATTATTATAAATTTTTTTCCCACAGCATGTAGACACTTTTAAAACAGTGTAGAAACTTATATTTATTTTAATGCCCTCAAAAAGGATAACTCGGGAAGTGGCCAGTTAATTCCAGATATCTTCTGCATGGTACCTGTTACAAAATTACGAGAACCTCTCTTAGAAGAAGTTCAACCTCTCGAGGCATGAGCTTGTATTAACAAGTACATGAAGAAACATAGCAAGGTATATTCCTTTAAACAGGTTTTTCAATATTCCATTGCAAAAGGAAAAATGGGGATTCTATTGTGTTATTTGTCTTAAGACTATATTGTGGCAGGAAAGTGTGTAAAAAACTGAGTGTTCCGACAATTCCTGGTAATAAAAACAAATAATCATTGTTGTGAATTTTTTAGATCAGGTGGTTGTTTGGTTGATGTAGTGTCCATTTAGAAGTCATACTCGGAGACGACTTCTCGTGAAAAGATGCTCGCCATTGCCTCCAGAGGTTGAACTTCTTCTAAGAGAGGTTCTCGTAATTTCGTAGAAGGTACCAAGCAGAAGATATCTGGAATTAACTGACCACTTTCTGGAGTTATCCTTTATGAGGTCATTAAAATAAATATATATTTAAAGTTTCTGCACTGTCATAAAAATGTCCACATGCTGTGGAAAAAAAATTATAGTAATTTGCATCGGAGGGTGGAGGTTTAGGGAAAGAATTTTGTTTTACAGTTTTGTCCTGAGAACTATTGGAGTCAGCCCTGTTGCATGTATACATACAAGGCCAGACTTACAGAAATGGGGGCATAGGACAAACCCATTCATCCAGAGCCCCCCCTCACTCTGCTGTACACAGGTGGTGGCTATGGAGGGATTGTTATATGTAGTGGTGCTTAAACTATGGCCCGCAGAGCCTTTAAAGTTGACTCACTAATACAGTTAGTAAAATAAGATTAAATTAAAATAAAATGTAAAATTATAAAATAAGTAAAATTATAAAAACGCGGCAAGGTAAAGACCATATTAGAATTTTGTAGGTCCTTATCTGATGAATTTTCCAGCCTAAAACAGAGTGTAGCTGCTTGTTCTAAATTTTTGCCAGCTCTCTATTGACACTGAATAAGACAAAAACTGAAAGAAATTGTCGACAATTTAAAGTGAATTTTAGACAGATGCATCATATTTTTAACTTGAAATAGCAGTTAATTTGGGGCCCGTTTTGACTTGGAGCCCTGGCGCTTGCCCCGTTTGCCCTGTCTTAAATCAGGCGCTGTATACATATCAAAACCTCTATGGAAAGAGAAGCCTCTCTCTGATGCTAACGAACTGTCCTGTCGGAGCTGCACGCGTTGTTATTAATGTAATCCTCCTGTCGAACGCCCACGAATCTTTGACCTGCAGCTGCGGGCCGTCGATGTCTATTTTTAAGTGATGCTACGCCCCGTGACAGAAGAGGAAGTGGCTGGAGGTCGGCGAGGTCAGAGTCACCTGAAGAACGATTCGCTTGATCTCCGACAACTTCCTGCCACCTCCGGAGACGGTATTGTTACTGGAGCTTCGCCCGCGCTCACAAGATCAAAGTAATTGGTCCCCTCGTCGTCGCACATTAACCAGCAGACCGAATGCCGACGCATAATCCCACCAATTATTCACTTGTACATAGATGTATATGTATGTATATGTATGTTTATATATATATATATATATATATATATATATATATATATATATATATATATATATATATATATATATATATATATATATATATATATATATATATATATATATATATATATATATATATATATATATATGTATATATATATATATATATATGACTGTGTGTGTTATACATAAATACACACACACACACACACACACATATATATATATAAATAAATAAATATATATATATATATATATATATATATATATATATATATATATATATATATATATATATATATATATGGCATGCCTATGGAAAGTCAAAGAGCCAATTATGTCTTTATTCGTGACTGTTGCACATCTTTATTCGTGACTATTGCACAGTAAAACAGTCAATTATCAAACGTGGCGGTGAGTGCCTAGCGTCCACACTCTAACAAGGAAACTACATTTGACCAAGTTTCATATAGCAAACTTTCTGAAGACGCTCTCTCTTCATTCTTACGCTTCAGGCTCTTTTATATGGAGTTATTAGTGATTCCTGCGCCAGCATTAAAGAATTTGCTTTTAAACTCCTAAATTGTTATTTTTTTTATTTTCAAACCTGACACCCACATATTTATTTATGTGTGTGTGTGTATGAGTGCGTGTGTAAGGATATTTTAACCAAACTAACCTACCTAACTACAATTATATTCTAAAACAAATTTCTGGTGGTTCTATATTTGAAATGACAGCCTTTGCAGAGAGTCTGTTTCTCAATTAATTGTGGTAATCCCTAATAACCACGAGAATATCAACTAAATTTTTGCTTATGGGAACTAATCGTACATCGCTAGTTTGCGTAGATTAGTTTCAATTGTTAGCGTCGTCCCCGTAGTATGTTTTTAACACCTCTGATTGGCAGATTCCCTTGCATTCTCATTACACTATATAAAAGAATGTACAAAGTTTAGGAGTAAGAGTACCAAAGTGGAATTGACTCAATAAAATCTACATTTTTACTTTCAAATTTTGCTGTTTGCTTTTAGAGCCTAACTACTGTTCTTTATTCAGCATGGACATAACTTTAAATTTATAGAGGGTGAAAAACACCAATTACACACACACACACATTAATATAGTTGTGTATAATCTATATAAAACTATTGATTAAAAATCCTCCAATTCCCGTTCTAATTTCCTAATTTATACTTTCCCCAGCCCTATAAATTAAAGTCAAGGTTATCACTCTTAAGACTGCATATTTTCTACAGTTCTTAAAACCAAAGATGATAATTGCTACGGGCGACATCCTTACACTCTTTCTGAAAAAGATGTCAGTTTTTCCAAGAAAAACAAGGTATCCTTAATAGTTTTATGAGTGTGTGGGCATTTTTTCAGCTAGCAAAGTGTTCTAACAACTATACGAAAAACTGCCTTATAGTCTCTCTCACATGAAAAGATAAGCCAATCATCAGGAATTATCCAATCCTCAGGAAGGTATTTCTCACAGCTTCACAGATGCATCGTGACTTTTGACTTCATTTCGGCTTTGCTCTGTGTTTATGTTAAAAACAAAGGATATTTAGTAATTCTCACTACTCTATATATTGGCCTGTTATTCTAAGTGTCTCCCTCGAAATGACTTAATTAATATTGCTATGCAAGCCTTATCGATAAAAAAATGTAGACTACATTCTAGTGTTAATGGTGAAAGAACATTTTTTATGTGTGTATAATTAATTTTAATCAAGCTTACCAACTTCATTACATTCTAAAATAAATCTTTGGCGATTCTATCCCTAAAATTACATATTTTAAGAAATAACTTTGTTTCTCTGATAACTATTACAATCTTCGGTGACTTTGATAGCAAAAAATTAATTTCTGCTTTACTCATCTTATTATATATGTCTTATCACTACTTAGATACTACTTAGATCACAACTTAGAGTTCAATTTCAAAAGTCATCATGTAATACACTTCAATTGGCCGCCAGCCTTTCGCTATTATACCTTTATATAAGCGAATGTGAAATGTTTTAGCAAGAGATACCCAAAATTGGATTGCCTGAATAAACTCAATATTTTCCAGATTTTGCTTCTTCTTTTCATAGACTAACGACTGTACTTTACACACCATGGAGTTTGCAGTGGGTAAAAAAAGCCTATTGCATACACCCACATACATGTGTGTGTGTATGTTACATTGGAAATAAAAGACATTACGTCCATTTTAAAAAAATAAGATTCAGCAAATATATTGTTATATGTTCTCTTTATTTTCAGAGATATAAAGAATTACCTCAATTTACAAATAATAAAAAGTTTAGCGAATTGAACTAGACACTGTGGACTAACACATAGAGCACTATTTTGACATAAAATCTAGTGAAATTACTAATTAAAAAGCGTTTTTCAACGCTACTGTTTCTAACATATAAAGATTCAACACTCAATACATGTATGTGTACGTTACATTGGAAATAAAAGACATTACGTCCATTTTTAAAAATTTAGATTTAGCAAATATATTGTTATTTGTTCTCTTTATTTTACAAGATATAAAGAATTACCTCAATTTACAAATAATAAGAAGTTTAGCTAATTGAACGAGACACTGTGGATTAACACATAGAGCGCTATATTACTAATTTAAAAGCGCTTTGCAACGCCACTGCTTTTTAACATATAAAGATTCAACACAAGAAAGTTTTATACATTTAAATTTTACTCTGTCACCCGATGATTCAGCTCATTGTGTCATCTGTGATGCATCAAAATTTGGCATCACAGCACCAAAAAGCGAACGACCCTCTGTCATAATATAATAGACCGACTAGGTTGTAGCAAATTGTCAAGTCTACTCAACAGTCATCTAAACACATAACTGTGTGGTCAAAATAAAAATAATTCCACTGACATTTTTTTCTGCACATGGACAGTTAAATAAAATTTATTAACAATAAATTTCTTGTTTATACTCTCTTCCACAGAAACATAGACGCCTACATTGTCCATGCCTTGATTGACAGGAAGAGGAAATAGATTCTCCCTCTTACAATTTTTCACACAACGAGATTGACAATGAAAACTGTAGAAAATTGAATTGATTAAATTAAACTATAGAAATTGTAGTGTTGCAGAATCACAAAATTAACAAAACCATTGTTGGTCAATTTCTAATGAGTTTGTACATCTTCAATGTACCCAGACCAGCGTGAATCTCAATCAACACCATCAGGCAAACGTCTAATGAACACCTTTAAGCAGCGATGATATTAGAGGAAAATAACTTATGGTCAACTCTTGAGATATAATATGATTGACATAAATTGTACTTTACATTTAATCTTTTTGAATGTGTTAACGTTTTGTGCGTTGTTAAAGGCTACACTTATACATATTTAGTAAGAAAAATCGAACAAGCATAAGGGTTTTCTGTTTAAATAGGAATGGGATGAAATACTTGTTTTAATAAGTATTACAACTTCTCTATCACCATAGTTGTGATCAATAGTTAAATTTGGTTTTTAAAAGGACATATTTTCTTTTCTGTTTGGACTTTTAAAGTGTAGAACTCGGTGCTGTTTTGTGCCGTTCGAACTTGCATGTTTTAGTTCATTCCGAACCATTCTGACTTTTCAACTTGGTCTTGAATGCATTCTCAATTACTAACTGCAGTATGTACAAATTTAATGATTCTATACACAGTGTTATTACATTTTTTTATTTTACTGGAGGATAATGTGTTAGTAATGTTGTAGATTTAGCGGTATCTGTAGAAGTTGGTAAGCTTGTAAACGTTTATATTACATTATTATTATTCAAGGTGAATGAAGAAATACTCGTTCTGTGTTAAAAGAAATTGTTGTGGACTTAGTTTTCAACTTGAACCGTAACACACACTTTTTCAACTCTGCAGTATTCGACAGATAATATATATCATCCATATTTCTCATTGTGTTAATCATGTAAATTATTACTTCGTTTATATCCACGCCGTCAATACGTGCAGTATCTTGCGACACACGACAGCACTGAGTTCTACACTTTAAAAACTCCAAACAAAAAAAAACAAAATACTTCCTTTTAAAAACCAAATTTATTTAGCGATTATATCTAAGGTGATAGAAAAATTCTAATACTCATTAAAACAAGTATTCCATCTCACTACCTGTTTGAACAGGAAACATTTTTGCTTGTTCGAATATTCTGTGTAGGCTTTAACAAAGCACAAATCTTTTACACATTCAAAAAAATTAAAGGTAAAACGTAATTTAAATAATATTATTGTTTTATGTAAATAAAATTACATCTCAAGAGTTGACCATAAGCTATTTTCCTCTAATGTCGCCCTTACTTAAAAGTGCTCATTAGAAGCTTTGCCTCATAGTGTTGATTACCACATTGTGTGCGAGAACATTTCGCAGCGGAATTGAACCGGGAGAGGGGCGTTTTGTGCGTAAATTTAGTTATTCAATTAAATTTCAAAAGATAGAAAATTATTTAATTTTTTAACCAACTTTTCGTATTTTATTTTGAAATATATAAACAAATGTATAAATAGAAATATATAAATAACAACCATAAGATTTTTATAAACAAAAAATATATTTTTAGTGGATAAATTTATAATAGTATCGTAAACATGAAAAATCAAATTGAAATAGTAGTATAAAGTTTTAATTTTTTTTCATTCTATGGTTCCGCATTGACTCATGTAAAAACTAGTTTTTATTTGTCTAAATTTTTCCAGAATATATGTGGTAGACAAGAACATTCGGCTTCGTTTTCCTGTATATACCGTTATTTTTGTACCCACAAACAAACCATGTTGTTACACTAATCTGTACTAATACGTGACCAGCTCTCAAGTATCAATCGCCAGAAAACGTACTAGTACGTGTCCCGCATACAATGTGTTAAGATTTGTGCAGGTCTGGGTACGTCGACGATCTACAGTAGGGGTATAAAAGCAGTAAATGAATCTCCAAATAATTTAGGATCTTCCATCAATTCCACCCAAATTGGGATTTTCCCTTACTTCCAGCATCACTTGAAAATCCTGAATCATATGAGAGAAATCAACACCCCGCATCGTAATATATCCTGTATTTCTCTAGAATATTAATAGAAATCGGATACGTCGAAAACGTTGACCCCACTTACCGCGATATTAATTTTCTCGCACATGAGTGGATATCACATTTTATATAGTTTCTAATTGGCCTTACATCCGCGTGGGACATTTCGTACTCCCGATAGCTCAACATCACGTCTTCTTCTTTTTCTATTTTTTGCACGTGATTCTCATTTCTCTGTCGGCCTTTTCGGGAGGAAGACGGGGGGACTTGATTCGAGTACCGGTAGGGTTGATCCTCTGTCTGGAGGAAAGACTTGTAATGGTAACTTCCTTTCTGAAGAAGTAGAAGATGTTATCTGGTAAGTAGAATGAGCTGTTATGGAATATAGCAGATAGTAAGTTCCTGTTATTACGTACTAGCATGCGTCGAATCGGAAATTAGGTCTATATAAAAGAACAAAGTTATAATGAGATCTGTAAACTTATCATTACGTTGTTAATATCATGTACTTAGCAGGAAAGAATATGCTGTCAGTGAAGATTTAAAGGAAATGCAGTTCAAAAATAATTCAACAGGCAATAATGTTGCAGTTATGTAACTTCTTTTTGAAGGAGGGAAATGTGTTAATTATATATATATATATATATATATATATATATATATATATATATATATATATATATATATATATATATATATATATATATATATATATATATATATATATATATATACATATATATGCATATATATATATAGCATATACATATATATATATACACACATATATATATATATATATATATATATATATATATATATATATATATATATATATATATATATGGCATGTGTGACAAGTCACAGACTCAATGATGTCTTGATAATGTCATGACTATTCATAACTATTGTACATTTCCCATCCTACCATTAAACATGGTGGCGAGTGCCTAGCGTCCAC
Source organism: Pardosa pseudoannulata (assembly GCA_032207245.1). Classification (NCBI taxonomy): domain Eukaryota; kingdom Metazoa; phylum Arthropoda; class Arachnida; order Araneae; family Lycosidae; genus Pardosa; species Pardosa pseudoannulata. The sequence goes on along the minus strand of CM063505.1, from coordinate 89,547,229 downwards.
AGTCTAACAAAGAAGCTACATTTGACCAAGGTTCATACAGCAACTCTTTCTGAAGACGCCCTCTCTTCAGCAATTTTATATCTGTTAAGTAGAATGAGCTTGTAAGGAATATCATAGATGTTAAATTCATTTTATTGACTATTAGCATGTGTCAAATTAAGAATTAAATCTATATAAAAGAATGAAATTATACCAAGATTTGTAAAATTATAATTAGTTTGTTAAAGTCAAAAATTCAGCGAGGAAAAATATATTGTCGACGGAGATTTAAATTACTGTATTTGTGAAAAAGAAGTCTTTGAAAAAATTCAACAAGAAATAAATAATATGACTGCTATGTAACTTTATTTTAGATTCCAAGGAAGATATTATCTGGTAAGCAGAAGGAACTGTTAAGGAATATCCTAGGTGGTAAATTCTTGTTATTTGATATTCTCACCAGAATTATTCGACTAAAAAATTAGGTTTATATAAAAGAACGACGTTTTGATGGTATCTATAAACGTATCATTATGTTGTTAACCTGCTAAGCTTAGTAGGAAAAAAATATAGTGTCCATGGAGATTTTAAGAAATACTCTTATATAAACAAAGCAATTTTAGAATCTAAATAAGCACTAAAACTGAAGATATAAGGTACCATAAAGAAGTATTTTGAAAATATAATACATATATTCCTTACTTTATGATCTATTTGTTTAACGACCACTCGCATAAACAACCAATCGAGTTTTGAGCCTGCAGTTCAGAGAATCCCTGCAGTACAACATTTTAGATTACATTAAAAAATTAATTCGAGTGGGACGAAATGACAGATATGTGTTTGCTAGGCACCTTTAAACATGCTTAAAATGATTCGCGATCAATGTTGAATCGATTGACAATCTTGAACAAACTGATGTAATTTGAAGGATTGTGGGCTTTGTCAATGTGTTTAACTTAGATGAAGTGGAAGACATTGTTGAATTACTGGATTATGTAAATGGAAGGCTAATAAGTGAGGATATGATAGAGTTAAAAGGGTTGCAACATTTGGAAGAGGAAAGAACTGAAGAAGTTCATAGGTTGGCTGGCGGGTTACCCGAAACTAATGCAGCTAGAGAAGAACTTGAGATTATGGATCCAAATATCGAACATTTCAATAAATTTGAACGTGTGATTAGTTACCTTTTAAGGTTCTATGGAGAAATTTATCAAGGAAAAATAGATTACAAAGCAAATGATTCGAACTTCTTTTGACTATTACCCTTCATGCTTATAGGTACAACTTCTGTTCATCGTTATCTCTCTTACCTGGACCCTCTCTACCTAAATAAATGATAATAAGTAAATGCATATTTCGTACGAATAAATTTGAAGCTTATTGCATACTTCATATAAATTCATGTAGCTTTTATATTTCGCTCAGGAGTCCCTTGCTTATCAATCAATTAGATTAACAAAACTCGAAAAAGGGTGGAATATTTGTACTAAATCTTTTAAAATTGACAGCAAGCCAAACTAGGAAAATTTCCTTTTATGAAAATATAGTTTTAAGGATTGGATATTTGATAATATAAAATAATAACAAATACCATAATACTTGTCAATTTCTGCCCTTTTAAAATTATAAATTTTTAAAAGTGCATTATAATAAATTTATAATTTTATAGTAATCAGATACAGCATTAAATAGAATTTTGGTTTTATAACATCTAATTAATGCAAAACTAAAATTGCAGTCAAAACATAATTAGCAAATTGGTTCAATACTGACACTACAATTATATTTAAAAATTTGTAAAATTATTTTTCAGCATTAATATATTCTTAATTATATATTTCTATGTAAATAAATAAATTTTTATACCCATATTTTTCACTTTTTTTTTTAACAGGACTATTGTCAACGTCGTGCTTCTTGAAGATAGGTGGGACCATAACTTTTAATTTCGAGCATATACAGAATGATGGCTGAACTATCCAACAAGCATTCAAGGATAGAAGGATGAATTCTTAATATTGAACAGAAAATTTATTCACTTTAGCTCTTTATTTCAACGTTTTCATTCTTTACATAAAAAAATGATTACATTTTTTAAAAAAATATTAAAATTTTTCATATTTTATTGCAATACCTCAAGAGTAAAAAAAACTTATACATAAAGAAAATAATTTATTAATTTGTTTTAAGCAGTTATTATCCATTCTAAAAATTTAAAAGTACCCGATATTTTTCATCAGTTTTCATTAAATTTAGATATACTTTGTTGTTGTTGTTGTCTTATGCCACTTGGTCAAATCAAGCATGATTTAGCCGGAGGCTACTTTGTATTAAGGGAAAGACTTAGACTGTTTCAATTTGACAATCACCTCAAGGGTGAAAATGTGACTTATGCTCAAGTTGGTCCTCGTAATTATGAAGCAAGTACCAAGCAGAAGACTCATAGGTTTGGCCTACCACCCCCTCAGAGGTATTAATTGAGAACTTGGAGGACTTTGTGACCACGAACATATTTTACATGCCCCAGTCACCTTTAACGAATACGGCCGGCTCAGGCTCCGAACCCGCAACTCTACAATTACAAATGCGTTGCCTTTGTCGACTAAGCTACGGCGGTTCAGATATACTTTGTTCTTATAGTAACTAAACGTGCACATCCATGGGGAAAGCTAACTGCCAAAGGAAATGTTAAATTTTAAGAAGTTGAAAACCTGTTTAAGAAAAAGAATAGAGCATAAATATCTTTTAGCTTTGTTCAACATGCATAGAAATATTATAGTTAGCATGAATTATAGAGTCAATGAGTTGGCCATGAAAAAAAATTAAATTATAACTAATTATTTCTTTTTTTTCAGTAGTTTTAGTACTCATTTACATATTTCAACCAAATATGTTCAGTGTAAAAATTAATAATATAACTGAAACAGAACTTCCACTTGAAGTCTAACTCCTATTTCTTATAGTTTAGTATAACATATTGAACTTAGTGAAATGGCTGTGTTTTAGTTTGTTGAGTTCCTTTGAAGTCAAAATCTTGCATTCGAGCCTGAAGCACTTAGCATAGAATATACTTAAATCTTTAATTAATCTATAATCTATCATAAACTCGATTATTTTCTTGACTTTTATGAGTCCAAACAGTTGCACCTTATTTAGTGGCCAATTTCTTCTAGATGAAGAAAAGTTTTGTTGAAATACCTCATATGTTTCATTGTAATATGCCTTCATCTTGTCTATATAAGAAATTATATAGTTTTAAAGTGAGTTAAAGAGTAATATGAATTATTTATGCTAAAACATATTGTCAACTTGTAAAATTCAAAACATAATTACGAACTAGTTTTGGAAGAATGTCGACTAAAATGGTACTATTGGAGCTTTAATATAAAATTACTTTAAGTTTACAGCCTATGTGTCTTCCTAAAAAATATAGAAACTATATTTGCCAGTTAAAACTAGCAAATTATTGTATTAACAAGTATGTATGTATATATATATATATATATATATATATATGTTATAATTTATGAAAATGTTACCCTTCAGTGAGACGATTTTCTCATTTTCCGGAGGGAATCTGTAATATTTCAAAATTATTACACTTTAATATTTCAAAAAATTCTCCTTTTTCCCCATTCTTATTGCTTCAAATCTGTTTACTCAGTAACAAAATATATTAAATAAAGGAGTGTCCGCTACTTAACATCTTCCAACCCATTTCCCAAAACTTTCCCTGCATTAGATGCAAATTTTCTGCCCACTCTCCAGCTGTCCTCGGTTCACTTTTCAACAATCTAACCTGACTTTCCTTGTTAAAACGCCGACTAAGATACTTTCTCTACGAAAGATTTCATCTACGACTCGCTCTGGGGTACAACCCTGTTCCAAGACGTATTTAAATGTTCATTCTATCTTCTGCCTTTGACTATGAAATACATGAAGTTCTCTTAACTAAAATAAAATTTAAGTTCTACTCGGACTTTGATTCTCTTCGATAGAGCCCGACTGCATCATCTTCAATTAGTCTAATTGCTCAGGCTTTTCCTTGTCCAGAAAGCCAGGACAAGTAAATACAATAGGGGCTTAATTATTTGTGACAGTTGGATTAATTTTCGCCTTGGTTACATTTTTATATGTATACTAATATATATAAGAGAGAAAGAGATGTTAATTTTGCTAGTTAAGTAATCTTTATTCAAGAAATATTTTCCAAATAATTAGTCACATTTTTACTTTAAATAACTAATGTAAAAAAATCTTTCTTTTTGATTAAAAAATTAAGACGGAATGCTCTACACAAAGCTACTGAAGCTTTCCATTATAATAGAAAAATCCTTGTAGATGAATCAAGGTCATGTATTATTAAAAAGGTAAATGTTTGTCAAGTTGCGTGAAAATAATTCGCTCCTTCCTTAACGTAAAAAGCGAAAACATTAATCTTACTTCAAGGGCCTTACATTCTGTCGTAGTATTTCGGTTTTATGTTAAAGAAGTATTATGAAGTTAATTGCTTCTGGTTACGCAAAATTTATTATGAAGTTTTGTATTTTTTTCTAAACTTTCTTATTTTTATAGAGATGTTAATTAATTTTAAACAATTGAAATAATTTCACGAAAAAGGAATAAATGATTTCTTTGGTTACTTCCAAACAGATACGGATATTTAATAATTTGGAAATTTTTTAAAGGAATACTATTTTAGTTTTAAACTAATTAGAGTTAAAATTACATTTTCAAGAAAGCAGATCTGTTGAAAAGATTTGTACTCAGTGGAACCGAGCTATATATTTTTATTTTTGTAGAGGCTTTATATAATCCATACACCATGAAATGATTTTATTTGAATTTTTTCATAAATTATATTCTTTAAACTTACTTTCGGTAATCACTTAATATAATTTTGAGCAATTACTTTCTAAAAATTGAGGGACTAATATAGTGTGATAAAAATTTAACTAAAGGTATCACTTTAATGATTATGAATGTATGTCAACAATTTAACTAACATGTAAGTTGATGAATTCAATACTTTTTTGATTTATTGTTGACTTTTTTAAATTTTAACATTATTTAAGTTACTAGAAAAGTTCTATTTAAGACTCTTTTAAATTACGCGACAGTATTTGTTATATTTATGAGAAAAAAATATATACCTAAATGTATTTCCTAATCTAAATAGTTAATTTTATTTGTTTAATTATTTATTTATCCATCAATTTTAATTTACAAAATGTCTTAAAAGCTTGTTTAATTTTTATAGTAGAAATTTTTATACTTTTCGTCCTTTTTTAGGTTAAGACTGCTGAATAACTAAATAGATATTAATGAAAGCTAAATTAGTGTTAGGAGTGGTAATAGTCTGCCATAATTTCCCAACCTCTATGTAAAACAAGAATGGAAAAGAAAAACCTTCTGAAAAGTTTGTAAAGATATAGAGGGACGAAATCGAAGAAAGTGAAAAGTAGAATAAAATACTGAAGTGACCCACCCTCGCTGTCAATCACAAGGTTTTTAGCAGCCGAGTAGCGGAGTGCAAGGGCGGGTGGAGAAATACTACACCCACAGTACTTTTATTAGAAAAAAATTCAAAATACATTAAAGCAAAGTATAAGAACATTTGAGTAATATAGTGCAAAAAATACATACAAACTTTACAAACTATATATACATACATAAATATATATATATATATATATATATATATATATATATATATATATATATATATATATATATATATATATATATATATATATATATATATATATATATATATATATATATATATATATATATATATATATATATATATATATATATATATATATATATATATATATATATATATATATATATATATACATATATTCTTATTTTTACATATAAACATTTAATTACAATATTTAATAAATTAAAATTCTAGTACAGTTTTATTCATAAGTAAATTTTTTTTAACACGTTGACGGAAACTTGGGTCTATAGCAGTCAAATCGTAGTTCACTATGTAGCATGACTGCAATAGCCGTCCAAAACGAAACGGTCGTTTTTAGACACTACCGCTATAGCAGCACAAATGTACATTTACCGGCGTACAAGTAGAAGCCGATTGTCATGTTTTGGAAACAATTTTGTGGGTTGAATTTTGTTTTCCACCTGTTCGTTTTCCTCAACGAAATTAATGCGTAATAATTATAAAATTATAATGCATTTTTTTGTCATTTATTTATTTTTGTTTGATTGGGAACTAACATTTTCTGTAAAACTCCCAAAAATACTTTGTTGCACACAAAAAAATTGCTTATTTGAGTCATTAAACCTGTCATTCACGTTTTTAAATTTTTGCTGTTATTGCCGCCATCGTTCCATTACTTAGTGTCTAGAGTCCGCTGGTGCCATGATGGTTATAGCCGCAATTTAATTAAAGGTGCTGAATTAATCCAAATTAAGTTTATTTAAGCAGAAAGAGTAAAACTATACTTCTGATATTCTAAAAACTACAAAAACATATAGTGTTAATTTTCGAACTTCACTTGTTCCTACTGTCCGCCAATGTGTTAAATTACAATAAATAAGAAATAAATAAAAAAAATCAGAAAAGTGAAAAAATACATGGGAGGTAGGAATTAGGTTTATTATAAATTTCGTCAAGTTTCTTAAAATCTAAACGACTGTTGTCAATTCTTTATAATAGTTCTCTAAAGACTCATTAGCTCTTATTTTTATTTTTATTTTTATGAAACCGCAAGAATTTTAGATGCAGTGATGTATGTCAACATATTGACCACATGGACAGTTTGGAGTACTAGTCTGTAAAGAAAGGCAAGAAAACTTCCATGACCGGTAATAAAGTAAATAATAACTGTTTTTTTAGACTTAAAAATAAAATTAACTTAATTTGATATTTCATAGGTTTTTCATCCTATTTCGGACGATCCCACATTTTATGCCAGTTTCATAGGATATAATTTAATCTATAGTTTCGGAGAGCATTTAGTGGAAAACTAGCTTCTGTGCAGGACCGTAACTACGGCGTGGCAAAGGTGGCATCTGCCACGGGCGCATCAGTCTTAGGGGCACCGCACCATGAAGAAAATGGGGTCCGAAAGAGAACGATTCACCCTGAGTAGAAATAAGGAAAAGTTGAAAAATAGTTTGTTTTTATTATAAAATCCAATGTGTTTATAAATGATTTTTTTAAATGAATTTTTTTATTTTCTAAAATACTTTTAGAGACTAAACTTGTGATATATTCTTATAAAATGTTTACCAAACACTCCCAATATGCCTTAATACAAATCCTGGTATTCGTTTTAAATTTTAAAGTTATTAAAATTAATTTTAAATTTAGAAATTCACCAATTTTTTATGAAAATTCAACGTTTGAATAAAAAATATTCATCTCAAAAACTATTCAGTTTATTAGCAAAATAATACCTGCAAAGTGTTTAAAAATATTTTTAAGTATTAATAAGGTAAAAAGAGAAGAAAAATTAAAAATTAATGTACTAGGAAAATTTTGAGAACTAACAAAATATTTTGCTAGTTTATTTTGAGTATAGGATAGAAAAAAAAAATCATGTTTATATATTTTCTCCTTATATATAGTGGTAGAGACGCAGACCAGTTTTTTGCCACGAGCGGTAAAGGACCTACTTACGGACCTGCTTTTGTGCTACAGTTGAAGTCCAGTTCAAAGGAACGTTTAGCAAGACTGTCTGCAAATTTGGCCACATGTGTGCATATACGCATTGCACACCGACTAGCCCTGGCCCTGTATATATATGTATATATATATATATATATATATATATATATATATATATATATTATATATATATATATATATATATATATATATATATATATATATATATATATATATATATATATATATATATATATATATATATATAATATATATATATATATATATGTATATATATATATTATATATATATTTTTATATATATATATATATATATATATATATTCTGATATGATATTTATTTTATACATTAAATATGAACTGAAATTGAATTATTATGGAATTATCTTTTAAATCTACATAGGAAAGAAGAAAAAGCCTAAACTAAGAGCTCAATGACTTCCGTAGTGAATAATAATAATAATAATAATAAATTATTAATTTTCAATTCCTTCCATTTTTTATACGCAGTTCTCCTGAGTGAGCTATTTATTTGAACTTTAAACCATGATTAGACCATTTATCTTGACCATTTCAGAACAAAAAAAGTTCTAAAGTAAGAGAATTATCGTGAAATTTTGACTTCTGTAGGTTTGGGATAACATCAAGCTTCTAGCACTTAATAACAGAACTGATACGGTAAGGTTTGATTTGGTTTAGAGCTCTACGGTCTGCCGTTTTGAGGATGAGGAATAATGAGACTGGAACTGCTGCTTAAAGCCAATTCCGAATATGACTGCTGATTTAGTTGTACCGTCTATGAACAACTATATCAGCAGTGGGATTCTAACCCGCGAACTTTGGAACCGAGGAGCAGCGCACTACTATTCAGTCATCGTACAGCGATGCGAAGATTTCCGGATTTCAAAATTGGTATAAACAGGATTCATTTTAGGCAGGGTTTATGGAGAGCTCCAAACTGTTTACAACTTCATTAAAAAAATTTTTCTTTCATGTCCCACCTGTTTATCCTCTCCAACTCAAAAGATAATACAGGACAATATTTTATTATTCATAGGGTGCCGCCCAAGAATATATGTCACTGCTTCTTTCCAAAGCATAGTTAAAAAAAAGAACCTTTTTTGAATTAAAGTGTTCTTTTTGGCCTTTAACACTCTGCTCCTTTTTACATTTAAATTGAATCTTACACGAATAAATGCCGAATTAAAAGCACTTTTGTCTCGATTGTCCTCTCGAATTTAACAGGGTGAAAGTGATTTTGCTTAACCTATCAAAGATCAAAGATGGGCTAGTTTTTTTTATTTATTGTTATTAAAGTTTTTTTTCCAAAAACTGTATGTTTAAAATTTAAGCTTGACATATAATGTATGTAAATATATGTGTGTGCGTATATCTTATTATAATTATCATTTCAATACCCATCAGCTTAAAATGGCAGTACTTTGGAAATTATACTATTTTTACTGAATTGATCTTTTTTTAAGTTTTTCAAGTTAAAAAAATTATACATATTAATTCCGAATGAATAAATTTACTGTACCATTGTAATAGTACTATGACCGAGAGCAATTTTAATAATAAAGTCAATTCACGTACATATCCATATAGCATGCATATAATTTAATCATTTGTTTTTTTAAATCATTTGTTTTCGATCTCTGGTATAGTAACTATAAACTATACGCAAGTGAGCTCACGTGATTCGTTTCCAAATCAATCCGTCGCTTTATGTTTGCTATTCGGATGTGATGAGTAATTATGCAAGACTTACTTTACGTGTAACATGTCACAGATGTAGATTTCCTGCAGGGGCAGCTGATTCCTTCAAGTATGAAACTACGAGTCTTGGTTTTTATGCGAATTCTTCATGCGTAGGTGGTTTCGTACGTATGTAATTTTTTTTTCTTTATCATCCCACTAAATTTTATCCGTTTCCTCTGCAAAAGGGGAGAATCGTCGATTTGGTAGCGGAAAAGACAGGTGCGTGACTTTCAGGGGTGTTCCGAAGGGTTTGCTGAGGAGTGAAGTCGTTTCTACAGGGAGGAAGAGGAAATCAGATCAGGCATTAGGAGATTGATGATTATGGGTAGATGAAGAAGGATGGATGATGCAATCAAACTAATCGTGTCCTTGAGAATTGGATTGTCAGATATTTTTATGAATTGCATCGCGATATTCAGGTCGGAATTATAGAATATATGAAAGAAATTCTGAGGTCAATGTTGAAGAGCCATTGAAATATGATGTCTTACACATTAGCCCAAAGTAGAATTTTAACTCGCAAGAATTTGCATCTTGTATGAAATACTCAGTTCGTTTGACTTCTAAAATTTACACTTGATTTTTCCATTCCCTCCTGCTGTGGTGTAGTACATTGCTGTTGTTATTTCAAAGTCATTAATAACCCAAATTTGCTTTATATCGTCTTTAATTATAGTAAAATGCAACTGAACTATATTACAGCATTCAAATATAGAACAAAAGACAAGGAAATATGCTAAAAATATATATAAAAAAATTAAAAAGCAAAAGAAGCACTCCACGTGCTGCTAGACCTGAAAGAAAAAAATTGCCAAAGTTCCTTCTTTTCCTTCCTTTTGAACTACTCCAGCAACCCTAGACTTTTTCCCTTATCCTGTGCTGATGCGTTCGTTGTTCCATTGTCCTGTGGACAATGCGTCCTTTCCCGGCTCTGTCCAGAAGAACCGGGACTCTAAGGATGGTCCTGAATTTCATCCTGGAGACCAATAACAACTCTCTAAAACATGGTGAAGTTTAAGTGCACACACCACACGCTTCCTGGAGTCGCGAAAAAATACTTGGGCATGCAACCCACAACGTGCGAGTGCGGCGAGCAAATAAGTTTCGCAAACCTTACGTAAAACATAGCTGCACTCTCACACCCCCTATTTTCTAAGTAGACTAGTTTTTCCGGCGCATGCGTAACGGCTTCCAGGGACCTTGCTTCGGTAGTCGGACGTACCTTGATCTCAAATGAATTTTGCTTACAATCAAAAAACTTCAGAGTCTCCTTGAACTAGAGCTAGCAATATTTCACTATTTCTGACCATTACATTTTTCTAAGGCTGATGCTCATGGAAATGGCACACAGAGCGCACTACAGAATAATACAATTTTATGTAATGGTCGCTCATTATATGATTACTTATCCCAATGGAGCAAAAGATCTTTCCTAAATATAGTCTTCATGATGTTTAAGCCTAATCAGTAGCAAAGAACTCAACTAGAGATCTCGTGACATAAATTGGATGTAAGTGTTACCGAGTTCAATTGATTTTTGCAATAAGTGTGGGACGGTATTTTTTTCGTAAGCTTGGGGAGATTCACAATTGTGGATCTCTTCTATTCATTTGGCAATATCTTTGGTGTCCTACAAAGAGTTCCTCTGCAATTGGACGTCAAAGGTTTTGAATGTTAAAGACTACTTTTTGACTGCATGGGGACAAATAAGAAAAAGACCTAATATTTAAAACTGATTTCAAATGGTAACGAACGGTAAGGCCAGAAGAGAACCCACCTTCTGGCCCTCGAACTCTGGTACCAAATATCAACACCCTACTCAATCGCCCATCTTTCAGCAATACGTAAAAGGAAAAGGTTTAAGTCATTGAATTCCCTTAAGTTAACATAAATTACATTTGTGCTCCATAATAATGATTAATTACAATGAAAAATCAGAAAAAGACATTCCATTTCTCATATCTTATGCCTTTAAAGACAATTATAATAGCAATAGATGAAAAGCCAATGTAAGTCACAAATAAAAAGAGGTTAAGGGCACACAACTGTTTCACACCTACGAGCGAGATGAATTATTAATGCGAGGAACTCAGTGGCTGAAAAATCTGACTGTATTGTTTGTTAGTTGAGTTTGGTGAATGCTATTATTTCCTATAGAATTTATACACAAGTAAACGGATAAAGTTTAATTAGAAACATGTTGAAAAACATTAGATCACGCATTACCATCCTACAGTTCTTCAAGATTTAAAATAAATAAACAGAAACACCTGGAGTATATATTCTTATCCACTTATATATATATATATATATATATATATATATATATATATATATATATATATATATATATATATATATATATATATATATATGACATGTCGTGTTTCAGAGTTAAGGCGAATGGAAAACAGTCTTCTTGATAATAATAATTTGATTAAAACATCGTTTCTTCTAAAAGCAAAACCTGAGACATTTTCATTGTTCTTGGCAGATTACGCGTAAGGTCTTCGCAGTTCCATGTCCACTCGCTGATTGAAACTTATCTGTTTGCAAGCTCATCAAATAGTTCAAAAATGCTTTCGCCTGACCAGAAAATCCCAAAAGCTTACGCGAGCGTGGGTCTTTTTCATTTATTTTATTATTATAAAATCGTTTTTAAAATCGTTTTTAACTCACGTAATTTCCAACTACCCCTTTATTAGACCTGACACACACCACACACACACACACACACACACACACACACACACATATATATATATATATATATATATATATATATATATATATATATGTGTGTGTGTGTGTGTGTGTGTGTATACATATTATAATATATCAAGATTATTATACTTAAAATATCTCTTAAAATTCTCCTTTCTCATTCTTATTTATTTTAATCTATTTTCCCAGCCACAAATAATCTTAACTAAAAAACTGTCCACGGTTTAAAATTCTTTTAACAGTCTCTCAAAGCTAACTGATATAAATGCACATTTTCTGTCCACTCATAGCATTTTCCAGCTTTTGCTGGCGAATGGCTCAGTTTTTCCCCTAATCTAAGTTTCTTTTTACTGTTAAATCCCCTGACTAAGTTACCGGTTCCTTGGTAACATTTTATGCGTTTTATTCTCTGTGGGGCTGACTTTTTTTTAATACGAAAGTGTTTTTGTAATCATTCATTCATTACTCTGATTTCGCCAGAGAAAGACGTGTATCATTCTATCTTCTGCCTTTGGAGTAACATGTCGTCTCCGTAGCTCTGAAATAAAAGCTTAAGTTCCAAGTTAGACTTGTGTTGCTTCTCTATTACGGAACGACCAGGTTTGGTTTGGTTTGGTTTGGAGCGCTACGGTCTACTGTTTTGCACACGAGGGCTAATGAGACCGGGACCTACAGTTTAAAGCCGATTCCGAACGGCTACAAACATCCATGCCCGCAGCGGGATTCGAACCCGCGAACTCCGGTTCCGAAGAGCAGCGCTCTACCATTCGGCCATCGTTCGGCCTACGGAACGACCAGACTGCATCATCTTTAATTAATAGCTCTTAGATTTCTTCTTGCCAAGTAGTCCGGGAAAATAAAAACAATAGGCTCTACAATTATATGTAACTAGTGGATATTAAATTGCTCTGTTTAAGCTATTGTACTTCACTAGAAATAATTGTTAAACCCTTTTTTCAATTTGTCTAAATATGTTGTATTTACAATTAGTTTGTATATTAACATCAAAGGTTAAAAAACCGATGAAGTATTGCTTTTTAAAGATATATTTTAACTGAGAATGCATAATTCAACAATACAGGTATATTATTAATGCCTACTGTAAAAAATATGCCAATTTTAATAATTTTTTTAACCTAATTTACATTTTTATCACTCAAATTAATAATGCTTTGATTTATTGCTTTTAATTTAAAACTCTGAACCTAATTTGAAAGCAATTTTACTTTACCCGTTCATTGCAAAAAGAACATCTTTAAAATAACATTGTTTATCTAGTCTGATCAGTGAATCAAACAAGTTATAAAACAGATTAAAACCGGAAGGCGTAACACCAATCTGAGTATAAACTAAACCAAAAACCTTTGTGATGAAAAAGCAAAGAAGAGGAAGCGATGTAAATGAAGCAAATAAAGTCTACAGAGCAATCAGCTGTATTGAATCTCATTGGAAAAATAACAACTGCTCTTTAATTCTGTATTTTATTTTAATACATTATACGTTTGTTTCTATTATGTACAGTCAATTTAATTTATTCATAAGGCGATTGTAAATACACTAGTTACTGGTAAAACAATTTTTAACAAATTATAAACCGTTTGACGTTAATTAAAAAATATTTTATAGTACATTAAAGGTATCTATCTGACTTTTATTCGTTTTAGTGCACGCTTTTTATATTTTTAAGACATTGTATGCGAGACACTTAATTGTATGTTTTCTGACGATTGATACTTAAGTGCGGGTTACGTACTAGTACGATTTCTGAAGAGAGGTACTTGAGCGCGGGTCACGTACATGTACGGGTTAGTGTAACAACATGGTTTGTTTCTGGGTACAAAATTAACGGTATATACAGGAAAAGTTCTTGTCTACTTCATAGATTCTGGAAAAATTTAGACAAATAAAACTAGTTTTTACATCAGTCGATGAGGAACGACAGAACAGGAAAAAATTAAATCTATATACTATAATTTCTATTTGATTTTCCATATTTACCATACTATTATAAATTTATTCACGTAAAAGTATATTTTTTGTTTACAAAAATCTTATGGTTGTTATTTATATATTTCTATTTATATATTTGTTTATATATCTCAATATAAAATACGAAAAGTTGGTTAAAAAATTAAATAATTTTCGATCTATTGAGATTTAACTAAATAACTAAATTTACGAAATTCTACAATTCCGCTGCGAAACACCCACTCAATGTTATCTTTGAGTAAATGGCAATTTCTTTGGTTTGAATACATGGCAATTTCTTTAAATAGCATTTCGTGATATATCAATAAAAAACATTAAAAATGTATGTCAATTTAACTTATTATTAAGAACATTAAGCTTTTTCAAATCGATTATGCTGATCCAAAGTAGGTTATCTCTCTAGGTTTGGAAAAAATTTTGAGTCAAATAAAAACATTATTCTTAGACATTTATTTTTTAAAGTATTATTTTTATAATGCGAGGTACCGAATGGTAACTGAGAAAATTGTGTAATGCCTTTCAGTATTGACGTCCATGGTTTCAAATTAATTTATAGCATAGATGTTCTTAGCCGTTCTTAATCAGCTTTAATCAAATGGACCCGTCCTAAACAGCTCTCGTGTTTCTTAACACATTGTGGAATGGTACATTTCGCAGGGGAATTGTACCGGGAGTGAGAGTTTTGAGATTAAATTTAGTTATTCAGTTAAATCTCAATAGATCGAAAATTATTTAATTTTTTAACCAACGTTTCGTGCTTTATATTGAAATATATAAACAAATATATAAATAGACAAATAAACAAATATATATATAATATATAAATACACGCACACACACACACATATATATATATACATATATATATATATATATATATATATATATATATATATATATATATATATATATATATATATATATATATATATATATATATATATATATATATATAATATCATTTTCGCAAGGATAAATAAAAAGTTAATTTTAAATCTAAATTGATTTTTTAATCAACCTTCTCGTTCTGTGATTCCGCATCGACTGATGTAAAAACTAGTTTTTATTTGTCTAAATTTTTCCAGAATCTATGTAGTAGACAAGAATATTCGGCTTCGTTTTCTTGTATATACCGTTATATTTGTACCCACAAACAAACCATGTTGTTACACTAACTCATACTAGTACGTGTCCCTCGCTCAAGTATCAATCGTCAGAAAACGTACCAGTACGTGTTTCACTCTCAAGTATCAATCTCCAGAAAACGTACTTGTACGTGTCCCGCGTTCAAGTATCAATCATCAGGAAACCTTGTAGTACGTGTCCCGCACTCAAGTATCAATCGTCAGAAAATGTACTAGTACGTGTTCCGCATACAATGTGTCAATAAAAGATACACCGAAAAGCTCCAAATCATACCAACCTCTAATTCCGCAGCACTTGTTTTTTCTCAACTTTTGCCCGTTTAACACCGCGGGTTTGTCGAATATTTTATCATGGGAGCACCCCATAAAAGATCAACATTTCTGCTTATGAAGGCACGGCTAAAATACAATGAAACCTTCTTCGGGAAATATTTTTAAAATTTTGTGGGAAAATAAAAAAGGAAACAATGAACTTTCGTTTTTTAAATCCAGTAATAAGATTATACGTAGCTTATTCTTTAAACAAAAACTGTTTGCCTAAACACTGTAAAAAGGATACAACTTTGGCATGCAATTTATTCCAGGTCGGTGCATTAAGACCTTATGTCAGTTGGCTTAAGGGAAGACAAAGTAATGAGAAATTTTTTCTCAGACTTTTTCGTATTAAAATTGCATATTTTTGCTTATCTGTTAACCGTGAATTTGATAATATAAACCAAAATAAATTACCTTATTGACTATAAAATATTTTCTATTTTCTAATTTCATTTTAAATTTTAAATTTAATTTGTAATATATGTAAGATTGAGAAATTATTTTTATTCTTAAGATACGACATTGTATCTTTGTCAGATCAAAAACTTAAATATTTAAAACGAATTAATTAAATATTTATTTAAGGGACAGAATTCAAATTTAAATATTCAACACTTCCTGATTATTAATGTACTGATAATAAAAGGTTTTTATAAGTAACGTCAAGAATTAATTTTACCTCAGCATAATTACTGTAAAGATAATTATAAGCATTGGCGTTAAGAGATGATAAACTAGATTTTTTTGTATTGTTTCAACAGATTCAGTCATTCTTATTTACATATGAAATATAAAAATACAGAATGTTTATGAAGACGCAGTGATAATTCCTATCTTATCGTACTGGCCGAACAAATAAAGAACTGTATAAACTGCCTTTATACATCAGAGTCAGTTGATTTACACTGGTGTCTCAGTTAAGCATAATTGAAATATATGTGAATATTTGCGAACATCTAAGTTAGTATGGAGGGAAAGCTAGTATGCGAGTTTAATGTGGTTATAACAGGAAAAAGTGCAAAAGAAGTATATGATTACAGTTTAAAGGAAAAATGCACAGATTAATAGTGAAGAATAATGTGATTAATAGTGATTATGAAAAGCTGTGGTGAACAAAAAAATACTTTTGACAAAGTACCATTATGACTTTTAAAATAGAGGACAAGCACTAAGATAAATTATCTTTATCTTTTTTAAGTGTTTAATGGCGATTAATAAACAAAACGTTTTTAGACTGGGAGCTTTAATAGTGAAGAGTTGAGCCATGACTTTTTAATTTAATGTAGATCTAATGTATATGGCACAGTATTAGATATGCAGTTTCATATTGATATTTCTTTAATTTTTGTGTGTCAAAATGACTAGTCGCCATGGATGTTAGAGAATTCGTTTACCACTGTAGAGGGAGTGATTTCAAATCCCTCTTAACACTAGAATTACGAAAGGGGTCATTTTGACACCTAGCAAACTTTTATCTCTGACAGCTCTTCTATTTTTTTTAATATCTTAATCCTTTCTTGACTTTTCTTAAATCATTGTGATTTACGAAATAGTAAATATTTCAAGAAAATCGTATTTTTATTTAACCCTAACAAATGATTATACCTAGAAATACGGTAGGCTATATACTGATGTTGAAGACAAGTGTAAACTTCATAATGACTCTTTCGCTATTTTATTAGCAGAACTGGAAGCATTCATAGCGTTGTTTTACGTAAGGGGACATTAGAAGCCAAGAACTTACCAATTCTAGTTAGTGGTCCAAGACTTGGGGACCAAAGTTTTTTCATGAAACTATGAGTAGAGATAGGTTTCCGGAAGTTATGAAATTTCTTCGTTTTGAAAATAAACTAACAAAGTCTTCACGTTTACAGTGTGATAAATTTACACTAATATCCGAGGTATGGAATACTTTTATAGAAAACTGTAAGCTTTGCTACAAACCAAATGAAAATATTACGTTTGATGAACAGTTATTAACAACAAAAACAAGATGTCGTTTTTTGCAGTATATGCCTAACAAGCTCGATAAATTCGGAATAAAATTTTGGCTAGAAATAGATGTTAGAACAAAATACTTATTAAACGGATTTCCATATTCAGGAAAAGATGAAATGAGACCAAGTGATCAGAAGTTTAGGAGAGAGCGTAGTAAATCGTTTAATTGATCCTACATACCTGCAAAGTCTGTATATTTTTAAAAACAAACTGTAGTTGTCATAATTTGCGTTATTTTAATTTATTTCTCACAAATATATTATATCATATAGAGAAATATGTAGATATCTTATCAAGGGGTCAAAATGACACCCGCCGTAATTCTAGGTGTACAAAGACCACCGTAATTCTAGTGTTAAGGCTTGATTGCAATTCGTGTTGCTCCCTCAGAGGAAGTAAAGTTCACTGCCAACATGGTACTCCCATAATAAAATGGTCAACAAACCTATGGCATAGTATTGTAAACGCATAAAGAGTATTGTCTCCACGTTTGGAAAAAAAATTTCCTTTTTGTAAGTATTCTTTAAAAAATTCATAGTGTACACAGTCTTGCAATCGTTAGAGCACAATATAATATTAGTAATTATTATTATTATTAATACGCTAATAATATTACAAAGTGCTATTAAAAAAATTTGCCTGAATAATGTATACATTTCGAGTTTAAAGTAACAGATATGCTGGTCACGTTGATAAAGCCCAAGTAATCCACATTTTAAGAATTCGCATGGAATTCTTAAAGGTCAAAGGAAAGGTTCATTTAGCAGCTGTAAAAGTCGTGCTTCAGAGATTTCATTCATCTTTTTCCACCCCTGACCACTAAATATTTCACATCTTCACACTCCGTGTAGCTTCTTATGGTAAGAGCTGCTTTGGTGTCTCAAAAGAAACTACTGATAGCAGCTTTTCTTGTGCAATTAAAAAATCTCTGTAGAATTCCTCATTCAAATGTAATACATCATTTGTGTCTGACATCATTTTAAACCGTAAAATTTCAAAGGAAGTAGTCTTTCGATTTGTGAAATTTTACTTGACAATTTTAATTTGAAAGGTGACAGCCTTTGAGATCACTTCAAAGCACTCGATTCAACTTACTCATAACATATGGCAATTGTTAATAACATTTCTGAATTTGCAGTTTTCTTTGTATTTTTGCACAACATATAAAGTATTTTAGTGTGCACAATTATCCTACTGGTGGTATAAAAAAATAAATTTGAATAATATAGTGGTTTTTTTATTTATAAAACATCCCTATACCAAGTTGACATCTAGCCTCAATACCTAAAGTTTAAACCTGAAGTTCTCTAGTTATGTTGGAATAACTATTTTTGTAAGATTAGAGGGTTTTTTACTTATATTTTGATATATGCATAAAGGTATTTTATTTATGAGATACTTTTCTATTAATAACTTAAATTAGAATAATATGTATACTCATATATGTATACTCAAAACTCATGAATACCAGAGAAAATTGTATCATAAAGAATACATTTTTAGATAAAATAAAATATTGTTATTGTCATCAGCATAAAAAAACCCTCAATCTGACGAGCAATTAATGCACGTCAGGGGAAGATAAAGTATACATATTATTCTAATTTAAGTTACTAATGGAAAAGAATCTCATAAATAAAATACTTTTAAGCATATATCAAAATATAAGTAAAAAACCCTCTAATCTTACAAAAACAGTTTATTCAAACATAACTAGAGAATTTCATGTTTAAACTTTAGGTATTGAGGTTAGATTTCAACTTGGTATAGTGTTGTTTTATTAAAAAAAAACTCACTATATTATTCAAATTTATTTTCTTATACCACCAGTAGGATAATTGTGCACACTAAAATACTTTATATGTTGTGCAAAAGTACAAAGACTGCAAATTCAGAAATGTTATTAACAATTATTTTATAATCGAGTAATGGCACACCTATGTTTTTCGTTCTGTTACTCCATGGTATGGAGAACAAATTAAACTAATTTATATTGCTTAAACCAACACATCAGAAACGAACTTTAGTCAGTCAAGATGTGTAATATGAGTAAATACTAGAATAAAACTTTCTTTTAGTTATTATATATTTCTATTCAGTATTATTTGTAGGTTAATGTACAATGAGAATCAAAGAGCTGGTTTGCGACAAAGACATCACTTTGCTCCAAAAATTAAATGATCCAACTACTTTTCATCCTGGTAAGCTTCTTTAAAAAAGAGTTTGAGAAAAGATTAGAAGTGGACATGGTTAATAAAGCTAGAGGAAAAAATTATAAATGTATTTTTTAATCCGGGAACTTCGATTCCAGATTCTTTATGAAGAGTTACTGTTGATCTCTGGGAATGACTGCCTTTATGCCCATTGTTTTTAGAGTTGAGTTAATGGAATAATAGAATTATTCTCCAAGTATTTTTTTCTCGAGGATCGAAAGGCAAAAAATGTTTATGATATTAGCAATGTTTAAAAATATTATGAATCCGTATGATGAACGATAACTTAAATGTGAAAGTAGGGTATTAGAACGCTAAATGTTGGTAATACAAGATGATCTCTGGGAATGACTGTCTTTATGCCCATTGTTTTAAGAGTTGAGTTCATGGAATAGTAGAATTATTCTCCAAGTATTTTTTTTCGGTGATCGAATGACAAAAAACGTTTATGATATTAGCAACATTTAAATAAAATATTATGAATCCGGATGATGAATGATAACTTAAATGTGAAAGTATGGTATTTGAAAGCTAAATGTTGGTAATACAAGATCTCTGGGAATGACTACCTTTATGCCCATTGTTTTTAGAGTTGAGTTAATGGAATAGTAGAATTATTCTCCAAGTATTTTTTTTTCAGTGATCGAAAGGCAAAAAACGTTTATGATATTAGCAATGTTTAAAAATATTATGAATCCGTATGATGAATGATAACTTAAATGTGAAAGTATGGTATTTGAAAGTTAAATGTTGGTAATACAAGATGATCTCTGGGAATGACTGTCTTTATGCCCATTGTTTTAAGAGTTGAGTTCATGAAATAGTAGAATTATTCTCCAAGTATTTTTTTTCGGTGATCGAATGACAAAAAACGTTTATGATATTAGCAGCATTTAAATAAAATATTATGAATCCGGATGATGAATGATAACTTAAATGTGAAAGTATGGTATTTGAAAGCTAAATGTTGGTAATACAAGATCTCTGGGAATGACTACCTTTATGCCCATTGTTTTTAGAGTTGAGTTAATGGAATAGTAGAATTATTCTCCAAGTATTTTTTTTTCAGTGATCGAAAGGCAAAAAACGTTTATGATATTAGCAATGTTTAAAAATATTATGAATCCGTATGATGAATGATAACTTAAATGTGAAAGTATGGTATTTGAAAGTTAAATGTTGGTAATACAAGATCTCTGGGAATGACTACCTTTATGCCCATTGTTTTTAGAGTTGAGTTCATGGAATAGTAGAATTATTCTCCAAGTATTTTTTTTCGGTGATCGAAAGACAAAAAACGTTTATGATATTAGCAACATTTAAATAAAATATTATGAATCCGGATGATGAATGATAACTTAAATGTGAAAGTATGGTATTTGAAAGCTAAATGTTGGTAATACAAGATCTCTGGGAATGACTACCTTTATGCCCATATGCCCATTGTTTTTAGAGTTGAGTTCATGGAATAGTAGAATTATTCTCCAAGTATTTTTTTTCAGTGATCGAAAGGCAAAAAACGTTTATGATATTAGCAATGTTTAAAAATATTATGAATCCGTATGATGAATGATAACTTAAATGTGAAAGTATGGTATTTGAAAGCTAAATGTTGGTAATACAAGATGATCTCTGAGAACGACTGCATTTATGCCCACTTGTTTTACAGTTGAACTAAAGGGATACATGAACTAATCTCCATGTAACTTTTTCCGGTGATCGAAAGGCAAAAAACTTTTCTAATACTGGCAACGTTTAAAAATATTATGAATCCGGATGATGAATGATAACTTAAATGGGAAAATATGGTATTTGAAAGCTAAATGTTGGTAATAAAAAATTAGTAATTTTCTTAATAATACCCATTATTAAACGATTAGCTTTTCATTAGATATATTAAATTTCTCATTAAATATGTATTTAGGATAGTAAAAAGGTTTATAATATTGTTAGCAATGTTTATAAATATTATAAATCCAG
Source organism: Pardosa pseudoannulata (assembly GCA_032207245.1). Classification (NCBI taxonomy): domain Eukaryota; kingdom Metazoa; phylum Arthropoda; class Arachnida; order Araneae; family Lycosidae; genus Pardosa; species Pardosa pseudoannulata. Next base: position 89,525,456 of record CM063505.1, on the reverse strand, counting down.
ATGATGGCTAATAATCTAAATGCGAAAGTATGGTGTTTAAAAGTTAAATGTTGGTAAGACATGATAGATACTTCTTTTTAATGATACCCGTCCGTGTACGACGATTAGATTTTTCATTTAGTATATTATATTTCTCATTAAATATATACTAGCATATAACCCGTCATATGACGGGATCAGTAAAATTTTTAATTTTCCAGAATTGTAAAGTACTGTATGAGGCAGGTAAAAAATGGCTTGTTTTTTGGCTGAGAATTATCTGGTAAAAGCTGAATAATTTGTTTATCTTCATACTCCTCTAAAGTCTCTCGATACTGTGAATGCAGTTTATAATCAAATTGAATTAATTTAGTCAAACGGTGTGGTTAAGTATAAAACACACACACACAAACGAACAAACCTCTTAATTTTCAAAGATATTTAACTTAAACGCTAGATATTTATTAGTCCGTGAAATAGACGCCTAGAGTTTTATGAAAAGAATTTGTTGTTCATACGGGTGATAAGATTTTCATTGCAACAAAAAATAATCGATGATTAAATTTAAAATTATCACATGTGTATCTAATCTATTATTTAAGCCAAATATAAAAGAGAATTATTTATTTAATATCTTATTTTTTATTATATAAGTTCAGTGATAAAACGTATGAAAATAATGCAAACAATATTTAAATAATTTAAAATAAGAAATGATTAACTGAGATGGTTAAAGGAATGACATCATAATGCTAAAAAAATATTATTTTCATCTACTTATTATGTGATAATTTGATAAATTTAATTGCCTTCTCTTAGCCGGGGAAAATAGGGCATGAAATAATGGGAGGGGGTCTAACCGCTTCATAAATTCGAGAACAGACGAACAGATAACTTAGGCTATTATTATATAGTGGATTTAGGATAGTAAAAAGTGTATAACATTTCTAAACTTTTAAGTTTGCTCTAAAATCCAATATTTTTTCCTAGTACAAGTTGGTAAGTATTTGTGTGTACATTACTTGATGCATGTTCAGAACAGTGGTAGGAGGAAAAATCTTAATGCATAAATGAAAGTAAATAAATTTTTTTTCTTTTAAACACCTCAAATCCTATAAATTTAGGGTAAATCCAGAATTGAACAATCATGGGGTTAAATAGTGACAAGATTGTAAACAAAAACACAATTTTAAGCAATAATCTCAAACAAGGAGAATTATTTGTTGCGCTATATAAGATACGCTTATGATCTTTATCTTGACACTCAATCAAATAAAGAGATTGAAAACTCTTTGCGTGTAAGGAATGAAGAAGCTATGAAATAGGACTTTAGTTCAAGAAATTGAAGTAAGATATATTGCCAAAGAAAAAAATTTACAATATTTTTTAAATTTAGATAGAAACGTATTTTTAAAGTTCATTAAAAAAGTAAAAACTTTGGTAGCAAAATTTTTTTTTCTTTTTTTTAGGGCTCGGTTTCGAAATAGCTCATAATTGTTTTTATTTACCAAAACTTCCACTCCCCCATACAAATCCAACGAAACAGAAGTTACAATCTATGATTTCGGCGGAAGTTTAAGATTTTAAAATGATTTTTAAATCAAAGCTGTTTAACATCAGTGGCGGATTAAAACTCAATTTTCAGTCGAAATTTTTGATATTTCGACAAAAGATCTTTAGGTTCAGTCATTTTATGGAAATTATGGCTAAAGGAGGACATGTTTAAGAGTAAATTTCCCCTTTATAATTTTATGATATTATTTTTATGTATTTCATCAAGGTAAATCTGTGTTCATTCTGGAAGTGAACTTAAATTGTTGTTTATAGCAAATTTAAAAGCATTCAGAAGGAGAAACTAAAGAAAAGAAGGAATGTAAAATCTCTATGTGAAATGTTATCTTTATGTGAAATCTGTGATGCATATGAGAATAAACGTATTTTCTTTTAGCTGGTTAAATTTATTTAAGACTTTTTCAGAAGTTTATAGGAAGGAAAAATGGTGGCATCATCGAAATATTGTTTTGAATATGGTTTGTTCGCAAATATACATATGCGAGTTATACTTACTCGATTAATCAGGAAGATAAAAAAATTAAACTAGATATAAAGAATACTGCAGATTATTCGAATAGTGTTGCTAATAAGTGCTAATAATTTCTAGAAATAAAATTGTAAAGAATGTCTAAAAACAAAAATGAGAGTTTTTACTGGATTATACATGAATAATCAGAATTTATTATAATATGGCACACTAATAGAAGAATGAAGATAACAAAATTGTTAAAATCAGGAAGTCATTTCAAGTATAACTATACGTTTGTCATCAGTTATCCTCACTGGAAATAATTGAAGCGTAGACTTTATCTGTTTCATGATCTTAACTCACAGAGACATCTTGCAACCGTCAAGAATCATCCTTGAGAAAATTACGAAATAGCATCTAGCAAAATGTAGTTTTTGTCTTTTGTAGTTATGAAGAGGAAGGCTGAATAGCTCAGGAAACTAGCAAGTCACTGCAAAGAATCAAAGCGAAAGTGAATCATTCTCATATCTCAAAACTGCCTAAAATCATTCTAATAAAGCTGTTGATTCTTTTCAAATTAGACTAACCCAGTGGTTCCTAAACATTTTTTCCTAGACCAATTGCCGTTTTTTTCTGTTTTCTTATATACCTCTTTCCCAGAGGTCATTCAAACAGCAGTCATGCACCACTTATACATACTCCAGTTTAAACCGTCCGGTAACATAAAACAAAGTGAATATAATTGGATAAATTTTAAGTAAAAGAACAAGTCAATATGTATATCAGGAGTGCAATAATTGTTGCATAAACATGACAAAGAAATGTAACAAATACACATACAGTCTAAAAGTTGTTTAAAAAAATAGATGAATAAATGAACCTCTAAAGATAGCTTGTTTTACTTTTATTTCTGTTATTATCTCGCTTTATATTTTAATTTGCAATCTGAAATGCAATTGATTGCTAAAATTGAATTATATTGAATTAAGAATGGAAAACTTCCCCGCTATTTTTTTCAATAATTTTAATCATCTCTTTATAATTGAGTTAATTCATCTATAAAGATATTATTCCAATAGTTGTTGTTATTGTTTCTCATGCCACTTGGACAAACCAAGCACGATTGAGCCTGCAGGCTCTGGTATTAAGGTCAATGGGTGCGCCTTTCGTTTTAATGTGAACTACTAAGGTGAAAGAACGACTTCGCACAATTAGGTCCTCTTAATTTTGAAGCAGGGGACCAAGCAGAAGACCCATAGACTTGGCCTGCATCCCCCAGAGGTATTGATTGAGAACTTGGAAGACGTTGTGACCACGAACATATCTTACGTGTCCCAGTCACTTTTAACGTACACGGCGGATTTTAGACCGGCTAGGATTCCGAACCCGCAACCTCTCAGTTATGAGATCGTTGCTTATGCCGACTGAGCTACCTCGGATCATTCCAATACTAAAATCGTTTATGAAGCATTACCATGAAGTAATTTTTTTTTCGAAATTTTCAGAGCTTTGGTAGAAAAAACTGTTATTGTGTAAAATGCATTGTTAAATTTCATTCATTTTCTATTCAACCAATTATTAGCCTAATGATTACCGAATAATAGGGCGCTGTTCTTCCCTACTAGAGCTCACAGGTTCGAATCCCGCTGATGGCATGGATTCTAGTAGCCATTAGAAATAGGCTTTAAGCTGTAGGTCCAGGTAGCAAAATAGTGGACCGTAGCACTCTAAACGAATCAACCAAATATTATCCTTACAGTGTAGTTATTAATTTCATATGTATGTCAATTCCAATACTGTCTTTACTAAAATAAAACTAAACCTTAGTTTTTTTCTATTTTTTTTATTTGAATCTATTCAAGGTATCTGTCTACTGAGATACCTCTACATAAAAATCTTTAAAATTTCAACAATAATAAGGAATTAGAAATGTCTTTTAAGATTAGATTTGCATTAGTATCACAGTATTTGTACAATCCAATTTCCGATCACCGAAAATTCTGCGAGAAGAGAAAAAACTTGCAAAATCACAATTTATGAAATTAGAACACAAAAATTTGCAACCTTTAATTATTCAAATCACTATCTCCCTCTTGCTGAACGATTCCAATATCGTAGAGCGCTTCTCTTCGGTACTAAATTTTTTAGATTCAGATCATATTCGTGGCATGAATAGCCATTCAGGATCGGGTTTAAGCAGCCTATCTCGATCTCAATATCTCTGATGCAGGAGAAATAAATCGTAGCGATCTAATCCAAACCATTTTTTTCCAAACCGGATACGTCAATGCTTGTTAGTTTTATAAGAATTTATAACAAAAAATTAATATTATTAATCTTTTTTCAAATTCAGATCTGCATTAGTATCACAGTATATGTCCGAATTTCTGATCAGTAAAATTTTTGGAAGCAGATTAAAAAATCTTACAGTCATAATTAGTTTTAAAAACTATTATACTTTATGAAATTAAAATAGCAAAGATTTGCAATCTTTAATTAATAAAATCCTTATCTTCCTCCAAAATCTAAGATGTTAATGCCCATTACATTTTTATGGTAGATTATAATAAAAAACTAAATCTATTTTCACAAGTTCAGTTATGCTTAGTATCACGTCGTTTAAAGTATAGGTTCTCAACGTAAGCTATACCGCCCTCCGGGGGTCGGTGAGACGATACTAAGGGGCAGTGAACTTGTTTCGGGCAGTAAGGGGGCCATATGACCATGTTTTGATTTTCAAACTTAATTTTAAAAATACCAAATAAATTTGTTATATATAATCATGTAATTTATTCATTTTTTACCAGTAATAGATCAAACTTACGCGACGATACCAAAATCGGTAAAAACACCGTCTGATATCAGAAGGAAATTGGGCCGACTTAACATTCATTTGAGCGTCTCTCACTAACAAAAATTTGTAGTCTAACTATATAGAAAAAATTTAAACATTTTGCTCTTATAATTGAGTATTTCTTCTCAATATTTTAAATTACTGGATTTTTACAAAGGGAGCGTTGAACACACTTCGGCTCCGAAGGAGGGAGGTAGCTTAAAAAAAGTTGAGAATCACCGGTTTAAACGATCGATTTTCTAATCAGCAAAAATTTTAGAAGAAGAAAAAACTTACGAGGTCACAATTTTTTTAAGCTATCATAATTTATGAAGTTAGAGCGGAAATATTTACAAGCATTAATTATTCAAATCCCTGTCTTCCTCTTTAAACCTGAGACGTTAACACCTATTGCTTTCTTTTTTTCCTCAACATGCGTTACAATGTCGTCTGCGATGACGCATCATCACCCAATGGTGAAACGCATGAACCCAAAAACGAAATCAAACTTTTCCCTTCACTGACCATTGAAAACATCACGAATTCCTTTTACCCGGTCACTATTACAGGCTACCTTCCAATTATTTCATGCATTAAACAAACCTAATAGCGCCAGCTATTACATTTCGGCCGTGTGCGCCTCTCTTTTACTGGGCGGCACGCTCTCTGAACCCCCTTGCAGCCTTATACAGGAACCTCGGTCCCTTGAGCGAGTGCCTGGTGTCGTTCAGCCATGCCGAGAAAAGTGAGAGTTTTTCCGCTACAGGTGGATGCTGTTCGCCGTCAAGGATCAGTCAGCAGGCGGTCGATGTGTTACGAAGAATCTTGACCATGAATAAAAGAAGCGATTTAAATGAAGGGAAAAAATTGATCTAATGACTTCGGCTCTTGATTCTGGAGCAGGTTTCAACTGTATTGTGCAATTCTTTGAGCAATATGCTATGATGCTCATCAACACGTACCTTAAATTAAGATTAATGAATCGAGTTTGGTTGTCTCAGCCTGTAGGGTTGTTCTGCTCTAATGTGTAAGATACTTTTCTGGAAATATACAATGTTTGTCTTTCACATTATTTGTGTTTCTGATTACGTAACTACTGTGCTCTTCTTTTAGAGTAAAAAACAATGACACTCATCAACACGTACCTGATATTAAGATTAATGAATCAAGTTTAGTTGCCCCAACCTGTACGTTGTTCTGGTCTACTATGCAAAATACATTTTTGAAAATAGACAGTGTTTGTCTTTTACATTATTTGTGTTTCTGATTACGCAACTACTGTGCTCTTCTTTTAAAGTAAAAATCTATGATACTCATCAATATGTACCTTAAGTTAAGATTAATGAATAAGTTTGGTTGTCCCAACCTGTAGGTTGTTCTGCTCTACTGTGTAAAATACTTTTCTGATAATTAGACAATGTTTGTCTTTTACATTATTTGTGTTTCTGATTACTCAACTACTATGCTCTTCTTTTAGAGTAAAAAACTATTATACTCATCGACACGTACCTTAAATTAAGATTAATGAATCGAGTTTGGTTGTCCCAACCTGTAGGTTGTTCTGCTCTACTGTGTAAAATACTTTTCTGGAAATAGACAATGTTTGTCTTTTACATTATTTGTGTTTCCGATTACGTTACTACTGTGCTCCTCTTTTAGAGTAAAATAATATGATACTCATCAACAAGTACCTTAAATTAAAATTAATGAATCGAGTTTTGGTTGTCCCAATCTATAGGTTGTTCTGCTCTAATGTATAAAATACTTATATGAAAACAGAAAATGTTTGTCTTTTACTTGATTTGTGTTTCTGATTAGGCACCTATTGTGCTCTTCTTTAAGAGTAAAAAAACTATGATACTCATAAACACATACCTTAAGATTGATGAACAAATTTAATTGTTCCTTCATGCACCTGGTTGATATTCTTCTTTACTCTATAAAATATATTTAAAATTAAACTCGCATTTTTTACGATTTAAGCTTCTGATTATATGAGTATTATGCAATTCTTTATGCAATTAAAAATTATGACACTTTTCAACACGTATCTTAAGTCTGATGAAGAAGTTTGACTGTCTCAACCTATAGTTAATTCAGTAAAATTTTTCTCTGAAATTTAGACTGTTATTCCGTTTTATGATTTGAATTCTGGTTATATGTGTACTATGAAATTCGTTGATAGTGCATTCGCCTTTTATACGATTTGTGTTTTGGATTGTACAACTACTGTGCAAATCATTGAGAGTAAAAAGTTATGATATTCCTCAATCAGTATGAGATTGATGTATCATCTTGACTGTCTCAACATACACTTAATTCAATGAAATATTTCTCTGCAAATTAAGCAGTTATTTTATTTTATGAATTGGGATTCTGATTGTAAGAGTACTGAGTAATTTTTTTATGTTGCTTCTTTCTTCAGTATCACCATTGCATGATTTGTGTTTCAGTTTGGTTTGGAGCGCTTCAGTGTACTGTTTTGTTGAATAAGAAGGAAAAAAGAGAAAGGGCAATTAAGATCGGAACATACTACCTAAAGCCGATTCCTTACGGATATGTACTGTAACGATCCGTTACATGACCCTAAAGAACGAGGAGCCCGATGGTGACCTTTCGCCGTGGACACTTACGATTAGAGGCAAGGTAGAAACGGGTGGTCTAAGATACCCGTGGATACTTAATTGAAAACTCTTCGTGTGCTGGAGCCAGCGCGTCTAGGGCTTTGGGAGAATGTTGAATGGAAAGACGCTGTGAAAAGATTTTAAATAATTACAGTGCACCTTGTCGCCCATTAGCGGTGGCGAAAAAGGCAATTAAGTTGTTTGGGTCGGCTGATCCGAAGACGGCTTTCCGGCCACATATGGAAACGAAACAGCTGATCTAGGCGGGAGTTGACCGTAAGATTGCATCATCCTGGTTCTGGAAGTTTCTAGAAGAATCGCGTAAGGGGAACCTGGTGCCGCTATAAAAGAAGAGTGACGGTGCTAAAAGGAGGCTTTTTCTCCTTGAGGCTTCTTCCTGATAGAGCCTTTGTTGCTCGAGAAGAACCGCTCGTATCTCCGCTTCTGGAGTTTGCTTGATTAGAGACCGCCAGCGTCTCTGTTGCTAAGAAGTCGACTTTCGACTTGGGAATTCCATTCCCGTTATTTTGCTAATTTTTTTTTACTTCGTGCATAGAAGTAGGTAGCCGAGAGTGACCTTTGCTCTAAATTTGGATCGACTTGCATCCCGAGTTTCCCTTCACGAACCCCAGCGTGATATGCACTCTGAACTTTCGAACCTTGGTGTGATAGCCGACTGTGCTAATCGTCAGCCGGGAGGTGATAGTGTCAGCGTTTATTACCGGCACTAATTAGCGAACAATTCCAGTGATTAGAAGCCCTAGCCATACTGTATCCGGTATCCCAAGCATCCTTATTGTGTGAATGTCATCTCAGCACGAGATCTCAGAATATTTAGAAATCTACTAAATCTGTACATAGCTGTACATAGTTTATTTGCCTGAATAAAACATTTAATCTAGATTAAACAGTTTTCTAGCCTGTTTCATTGACGGCTTCGCCTACCATATCTCCAGTACGTTACAGTACCAGTAGCGGGATTCAAACCCGAGAATTCCTGTATCGAATATCAGCTCTCTAAAATTCGGCCATGTTCGGCGATTTGTGTTTCGGATTATAAAACTACTGTGCAAATCTTTCAGTGTAAAAAGTTATGTAACTAATCAATATATACCTCACAACTTATGAAGTTTGACATCAGTTTCAACCTATATAATTAATTCATTAAAATATTTCTCTGAAAACATAAACAAGTACTAAATGCATAAAACTTTTGCTTTGGAAGTCTTTATTCTAAACATTAGTGAATAGTAATTAGCCTAAAATGTAAAGATTTAAATGCCTGCAAAAAGTTCGATAATAAATTTCATTTATGCATTAAGGAATCAAATTATAAAACTATTAATGTTGCACATTTATAAAATCTATCTAATTCAAATGTTAGAGTACAAAGAATATGATAGATATTCAGATGCAGTTTTCCTAAATATTTTTAAATATATATCTGTAAATATAATAATTTATCAGTAAAGATGGAAGCTGTCATTTTGATGATTGAAAGATAGACACACATATGTATATATATATATATATACAAGTGCATATATATATATATATATACAAGTGCATATATATATATATATATATATATATATATATATATATATATATGTATATATATATGTGTGTGTGTGTACGTATATATATATACATGTGTATATATGTATATATGTGTATATATGTATATATATATATATATATATATATGTGTGTGTGTGTGTGTGTGTATGCGTATATACATATATATATGTATATATATATATATATATGTATATATATATATATATATATATGTATATATATATATATATATGTATATATGTATATATGTATATATATATATATATATATATATATGTATATATATGTATGTATATATGTATGTATGTATATATGTATGTATATATATATATGTATATATGTATATATGTATGTATATACATACATATATATGTATATATGTATATATGTATATATGTATATATGTATATATGTATATATGTATATGTATATATATATATATATATATATATATATATATATATATATATATATGTATATATATATATATATATATATATATATATATATATATATATATATTTATTTATTTATTTATAGATATATATATATATATATACATATATATATACATATATATATATGTGTGTGTGTGTGTGTGTGTGAGTGTGTGTGTGTGTATACATATATGTGTGTGTATTTCAAAAGTTATCTTTAGGGTAAATAAATTTCAGTTTTTTTTCTATTTCCTTTATACATTTTCTTTTCTTTTATAAATTAAATATTTTAAAGGGAAAAACCTGAAAATTTTCTTAAATTATAACCCTATCCCAGGAAAAAATAGGTCTAAAACAAACAAAACTTTATTGGTTCACTGGAATTTCCAGGACCAAATACATTGATACACAAAGTTATAAACTTTGATAAAGTTAAATGAGTACATGGCTTGTTATACTGTTACTTTCTCGGAACGATACCTGCAACTCAGTCGATCAAAACATATCGGGTTATGTGTATGCACCTGGTAAATTTGATTCAAAAATTGAAATGATTACTGAAAGACTCTTTTGTGAAGAAGATTAATTACTGTACCTCTATTCGCACTCAGATGAAAACTCCATGGAAGGGACATCTTTAACATTGGACCAAAAGCCATACAAAGACAAAGGTCCATATTTTCAACTATCAAGAGGGATTTTTTTTTTTTTTACTTAAGATAGTGATGCAAAAATTATAGTAATCAACAGTAAATTAGTCAACAAATGCTATAAAACTGGATTAAACTTTGAAAGTAGTTCCTCGAACATCAGCTGAGGCTGAGAGGGCATTTTCTGCTGTCAGTTGGTTCCTAACAAAACTAAGAACTAGACTAAGAGATAAAGGCGTAGATTGCTTCTGTTGTCTCATATTACACTTTTAAAATGAATAATTAATATATTTTATTTTTTGGGTTGTTGAATGCAAAAAGAAGAATAAATTTTGACACTTATAAATATCTTTATCTTGAGTAATGGTTTTTAATATCCCTTAAAGACAACTAAACCCCAATTTCACTGTCATCATTTATTTATTTATTTATTTGTCAGTTTCCGCGAACAACAGATAAACACGGAAATTAATGCTATGAAGAATACAGTGAAGTTTTATTATACTCCGTCAGTAAGTGAAACATTTTTATCCTTTAATTATGACTTCATTGTCAGTATTAATATCTTCATTTCTGTAACAAGAAATAGCAGACACAAAGACACGAAACATAGTGCTACAAATCAGGCTGTAGCATTCTAGTGCTGTGTTATATATAGATCTATACTTATACTAAAATATCTTGCAAAAATTTAATTCTAAACCGAGCAGAACTTTTAACCTTTTGATAGATTATAAAAGGTTTTATAATGCGTTTTTAGCTTTAAAGATATTGTATCAACTTAATAAATTAATTTTTCAATCCTTCCAATGAAATTATCATCATGACTACACTGTCCACATTTGTTTATTTATTTATCTTTTCAATAACAGGAAATAACAGACTCAGCAAACACGAAGCATTGTGCTATGCAAAGCTTACAACTTACGAAAAATACAGTAACGTTTTATTGCCGGAAGCAGAACCTGAAACCCGTTATAGCCCTCCGCACGTAAAGTTAACCATTTCAGAATAATGTCCAATTTCGATGCCGGAGGGACAGGTAATGGACAAAACGAATTGTTCAGTGTTCTTTCAGTATCCAGCCAATTAAGTTAATTTGCCTCTTTTTTTTTTTTTTCACTTGCACCCCCTCGAAATCCACTCTATCGCACACTATCATCCGGTGAAACGGCCGAAAAAGCCTCCCGGGGCTCTTTTTTTACGGTTGAGAAATTAAATTAATGGGTGACTCGTGCCATCACCTGTTGATAGGGAGGTCACGTGACTCAGGTGTGTGTTATATCTGCAGGCCTAGTAGAGATGGCCTGGGGAAATGGAAGGTGGCGGCAGTTTATATGTGCCTGGCAACAGATGGCCGATCTCTACCCCAAGATCTAAAACGTTGGAATGGGCTTGAATTTCATGAAACAATTTTGGTTTATATATATATATATATATATATGTATATATACATATATACATATATATATATATACATATACACATATACATATATACATATACATATATACATATATATATACATATATATATATATATATATATATATATATATATATATATATATATATGTAATCCATTTTTTATATCACTCCTTCACAAGGAGAAAGCTCAACAGCTATAAGTAATGAGAATGCAGTCGGGCTTCATATTTAAGAGAACTCAGAAGTCTAATTTTAAAACTTTATTTCAGAGCGGCAACACCGCACATCTATCCTTCTGGACAATATACAATCAAAAGCCACAGAGTTCACTCTGCTCTGACACAAGTACACCCAAGAGCGCTGACAACAAGAATTTTCCCACAACAAAAACAGCTTAATAAGCGAATTAACTGCAATATCAGCAAAACGCGAAACCATGTTCCGCCACCAGCTTGAAAACTGCTCTATAGACAGAAAGTTTACAGTTTTATGACAGAAAGGAATGTTAAGTGGAAAATACTCCGTTGATTAAACCATTTAGAGGCTGGTAAAGATATTTAAATGAATTAAAATTGGAGAGAGGAGGTTTTTGAAGAAATATTAAAGTTAAATAATTTTGATATATTACATATATATATATATATATATATATATATATATATATATATATATATATATATATATATATATATATGTATATATATATGTATGTATGTATATATATATATATATATATATATATATATATATGTATATATGTATATATATGTATATGTATATATGTATGTATATATATGTACATATATGTATACATACATATATATACATACATACATATATATATACATATATGTACATACATATGTATATATATTATATATACACTCAAGAGCCAAAACATTATGACCACCCCTACATTTTGCAATGAACTAGCCTAGATGACGTGGAAGGCACGTGATCAGGTGGAAGTGGTATTCCACTGCTGCTGGAGAGTCGTGCTTTCACTTACTTCTGTATGTGACGGGAAAGGCTGCGGATCTAAGCGATTTTGATAGACGGCAGATTGTAATGGCTCTAAGGCTCGGAACAAGTATTTCCGAAACTGCATGGCTAGTGGGTTGTTCGCGATCTACAGTTGTTATTACTTATGCAAAGTGGATGAATGACGATGAAACCAGCAGTAGACCACATGATGTTGGACGTCCACACGCTATCAAAGAAAAAGGTTGTCGGAGATTGTCGGATGGTGAAGCAAAACCGGAGCCAGACAGTGGCTCAGCTGACAACCCAATACAACGCAGGGCCAAGTAGAATAGTATCGGAGCACTCTGTTCAGCGGACACTGTTGTACATGGGGCTAAGCAGCAATCGTCCCACTCGTGTGCCTTTGCTGACCAAGCGCCATCGCCAACTGCGCCTACGCTGGGCCCGGGAACATCACCGTGTCAGGATACTCCATCTTCCAGGCAAACAGTTGCTCCCTCAATATACAGTAGGTCGTACACAGGCCAGTGGTGGCAGTATTATGCTTTGGGGGACATTCTCTTGGGTGTCTCTGTGATCTGTGGTTATGGTAGAGCAGACCATAATGCTACAGGTTATCTGAACATCATTGCGGACCAATTGAACCCTTTCATGACCTCTTGTTTTTCCAGCTGGAAATGGAAAGTTCCAACAGGATAACGCCCCGTGTCACAAGGCTAAAATTGTGGAGGGTTCCAAGAACATGATTCTGAATTCCAGTTAACTTCCTGACCACCTAACTCAAGGGATCTCAATCGGATAGAACACATTTGGGATATCATGGGACGGCAGCTCAGAGTTCAAAAACCACCAAATAGCAATATCTTGGATTTGAGGAACCATTGCTTAAACATCTGGTACAACCTGTCTCCGACCATCTACCAAGGATCTGTGGCATACATGCCAAGGCGAATTGAAGCTGTGTTGCTCGCCAAAGGTAGGCCAACTCGTTATTGACAGGTGATCATAATGTTTTGGCTCTTGAGTGTATATAGTTGTCAAGAGACCAAGTAACATCACTTATTATGTAGACCTATATTGAAGATTAGGCCCAGAGAGGCCACTATTGTTTATACATTTAAAAGATCACATAACAGTATTAAACTTTGTTTGTCGAGCCTAAGGATGAGAAAATATTACGATAATTCTGAAGACAGCGAAAAAGCTAAAGTAAATTTTGAAATTTTTTAGAGCTACATAAAGCTAAAAATTCAAATCCCGACAAGAAAAATATATCCTGAATGTAAAGCGAAGGATGCATCGGATTAGCAATGTTTTCCAAGTAGATAATAATATATAATTCAAAACAGTATCATATAATTCATCACATCCTTTCCACTTATTAACTGCCAAGGAAACTGTGATTTGATTAACAGCGTAACAGCGGAAATATCTAAACGCCACTTCAATGAAATGATTGATGTATTTAAAGCGAAGATAAACTAATAGAGTTATGAGGTGAAATTAACAAGTGGTTTGTGTCTATATTTGCAAAAATTTGCATCTGCTTATTTTATTATTTCCTACCTGAAACTCACGGCAGGATGCTTTAACGCAATATGACAAATGGATAGTTTTGAGCCATTCTGACCACAATTACTTAGTTCTCTAGAAGTTTTTAAGGAACTCCTATTTTCTATGCATTTTCCACGCATCATAATCTGAAAACACATTTCAGGAATTAAAGAAAACGTAAAATGTACAGGATCTAAGCATGGTAAAATAGCGTTAACGCTCAAAGTATCTCACTGTACAGGAGAAAAGTCATCATCCTTTTTAAATAGCCTAAATTTCTCCTAAGAATCTTCATTTGCCTATACAGATTACTATCATTCGCTTTATTAGTGTTCGAACCTGAAATAACATAAAAAGTAAATAATTTTGTAGTAAATATTTCGTAAGAAAATTGCTACGCATTAATATATTACGCTGATATATTAATGCGTATAAAAGACTATTTTTGTGAAGAAGATTAATTACTGTATGCCTGTTTACACTCAGATGAAGAGACCATGGAAGGGACATCTTTAACATCGGACCAAAAGCCATACAAAGACAAAGGTCTATATTTTCAACTATCAAGAGATTTTTTTTTGTTTTGTTTTTTTTTTTTAGTTGAGTGTTAAGATAGCGATGCAAAGTTATAGCAATCAACAGTAAATTGGTCAACAAATGCTATAAAGCTGGGTGAACTTTGAAAGTAGTTCTTCGAACATCAGCTGAGGCTGAAAGACATTTTCTGCTGTCAGTTGGTTAATAACAAAACTAAAAACTAGACTGACATATAGAAGCCTTGTGTTTTCTGATATTACACTTTTAAAATGAATAATTAATATATTTTATTTGTATTTCGGGGTTGAATATAAAAAGGAGCATAAATATAGTTTATTTATTGTTCGGGGGTGTTATTACCCAATGAAAATGTGCCTCTGTTCATTATTATTTATATAAATGTATTTTTCTATTTCGTTAAAATTTTTGTATATATGGTGTTACATGGAAATCTTCCTGTATATAAATACTTTATAAATATCTGGACCTGAACTTAGTTGTCACAATGTTATGCATTTACATCAGTCCTCAAAAATTATTACTACAATGCCGTTATGAAATCAGAAATGTCCCAATTTATATTTGTGCGAAGGGGCTCTAATTTGGTTAATCGGCCCTGTCTCTACTGTCTTCGGAGAAGTTATATTTACTATCTTTAAAGGAAGTACTGAAGATATAGTTGTAATATAACGAATCCTTATACCGAAAGAATACAAGTACTGTACATCTAAATGCTAACTTGTTTAAGTTTATTAATAGCCCTCTGTGTGGATAGAGATAAAACCGAAAGAACGAATATTAATTGGCTGTCCAGGAAATGAAGCGCTAAATATATAATAAACCCGGTAATTTGTTTTTGAATAATTCAAAAGTGGGATTTTAATTTCTGCCGTTCTCTTTCGTGCTGTAATAAGTTTCCGGTGACAAAGCACTGTGCTTGGAAAACTGCGACGGTGAAGAATACCGCGTGCGTTCATACTTAATTACCCTTTGGATAACGAAGAAAGGAAGTGTACTACACCATGCTTCCGGTTTTTAGTTTTCCTTACCGGGAGGTTGTTATATGAACTTCTTAATTTATTCTCTTTTCAATTATAAGAATTCAAATGAATCCATACTATGGGGAATGGCATGAAGGTTTGGATTAACGTATAAATTTTTAAATGTATTTTACATTTACAGGTTGTTATAAAATTATAAGACCACTCAAAATTTCGACACTTTAACAAAAAAGAAAGCCTTAATAGAAATTTCAACGAACATTTATGGAACTAGCATATAGCCCGTCATATGACGGGATCATTAAATTTTTTTATTTTCCAGAATTGTAAAGTACCCTATGAAGCAGGTAAAAAAATCGTTTGTTTTTTGGGTGAGAATTATTTGGTACACGCCCAATAATTTGTTTATCTTCCTACTCGTCTACAGTCTCTCGATACTGTGATTACAGTTTGGAATCACATTAAATCTATTTAATCAAACCGTGTGGTTATGTATAAAAAACAAACACACAAACGAACTAACTTCTTAATTTTCAAATATATATAACTTAAACGCTAGATATTTATTAGTGAAATAGACTTTTATGAAAAGAATTTGGTGTTAAAATTTTCATTGCAACAAAAACTAATCGATGATTAAATTTAAAATTATCACATATGTACCTAGTCTGTTATTTAAACCAAATATAAAAGAAAATTATTTAAGTAATATCTAAGTTCAGTGATAAAACGCATGAAAATAATGCAGATAATATTTAAATAATTCAAAAATAAGAAATGAAACCTTATTCACAAATTAAATAAAAACAGTTAAGTGTTGACAATTTTAGCTAAAACACACTCCAGTTTACTTATTTACATCACTCCAGTTACTTTTTTTACTCATTATTTACTCCATGGTTCTGAGTAGAAAAATTCTTTGCTTTTCAAATTTTGCAGTAATTAAAGAAATATAATATTAGAATAATAGTTTATTACATTCAACATTTATACTATAAATCATTAAGAAAATAATTTACGAAATATTAAAGGAAAAAAGCATTTATCTTATATAATATAAATTAGGAATAAGTTAAAAACTTCCGAAAGTTATAAAGAAATATTAGCACTTTTTATTATGTTTCTGAAATTTAGATACAATTGTTATTTGCTTAAGAATTTTATTATTTTATTACTTTTTTCTCTTCTTAATTTTGTCTTAAAATCTACGAATAGCTATGTTAATCTTACTTATGCTATTTCATTTTTTATATAAAAGCGTAATTGCAAGTGTTACAGTTTACATCCCTGAGAATCTACAGATTTTTGTCATTCCACTGTAATAAACTTTCCTACAAAAATATTCAATGGTATCCTCTTTTATAAACTTTTTTTTTTGCCTTGAAAGGAGGGTAAGCGGGGCCGAAAGACTACCAGGCCTTAGGACCAAGTTTGCCTCTATCGGGCCCTGATTAGCCCTCGTGTGCAAGAAAGTAGACAGTAGACTCCAATCTAAATCCAAATCAAATAATGTTAAAGAACCGCTGTCAAAATCAATAAAGTTTAGTAATATTTGTCTAATGTCAAAAATTACGAATAGACTACCAAAAAGTGAACTTGCGTTATTGAGTGGTGGTTTCATGCAATTAAATATTAAAATAGTGTTTTAATCAGAAAAAAAAAAAAAAGCTTTTTATAGGTAACTTTTTAAGATTTATACATATCTTTAACATAGGACAACTTTGGCGATTTTTTACACTTGACACTTGTTCTGAATTTATTTCTAAAAATCATGAGGGATGTAAAAGAGGCAGAATTATAATATCCGTGTAACTTTATCTATAAATTTTTAATCCACAAAGTTCATTTTTATTTTCTTTATTGTGTTATTTTTTAGTTTCTATTTTATGAAATGTGCCCCACATTTGAAAAAAGATTGCAACATTTTTATGCTATTTATTACTATTAACGATGTTTGATTGGATGACAAAAAAGTTGCTAATACAAAATGTTTCTGTTGTGGTCTTATATCAGTGCTGATTCTAAAATACATTGCATTTAAAAACTGTATGTATAATGTAACTTTCATTAAAATACAAAACACAGGAATAAAAAAAGTATGTACAGCTTCATAATACTTTTTTAACTATCACTTCAATCATAAAGAAATCGAATGCTTTAAATGTATAGCTAATAATTCTAAATAGAAATTATTTCAGCATAGAATATTAGATTAGCTAACATACAATAGCCACAGAAGAATTCAGAATTAAATAAACTATAAATTTAATAAACGAGGTTATTTATATTAGACTTAATGACAAGATGAACGCTAATTGTTATGTATAACTCCACTTTAATTACAAATCTTTAGACAGTGTCTTTTACGCGTACTGCTTAAACAGTACAGTTATATCTCAAGAAATACCATTAGAAAGGCAGTTTATTGGTATCGTCCATTTATCTACCCTATTTGAAATTAACATAACTGTGCTATGCTGGATATATTAACCCTTTGTGCTCCAACGTCGAGTTTGACTCGACATCATTTTCCTTTGGAAGCAAGTGCAACTTCGGTACGGCTTTCCAATTTAAAAATTGTTTTTTAAATCAATTAAATAAGCTAGTCAGGCAGTAAATTGATATAACTCAAACATTAGTTTGGAACAAAATGGAAAAATTAATTTCTAACGAAAAGGTAAGATATCAATTTTCGGATACTGCCCTTTATTTCAATATATGTCAGGAGAGAAGCTGCATCGTGCTTAACCTGTAAAGATGAGTAACCAGCGAATCGAAGCGTATTGAGCAAAGGTGACTCACTCTCAAATTAACAGGCTGCACTGGTATCCGAGTGGAAATAGATTTAAAACATAATGAACGGAGGAGATATTTAAGGCTTTTCTTTCTATTGCCGACCAAGCTGGAAGTATGTCATCACTTTAGATGTTACGAAAATCTCTTAAAACATTTTAGTCTTCATCACGCTTTTTTTTTAATTACTTGTACGGAGTAATAGAATCGTCAGAAATCTTCGGTCTTCAGATTTTAACAAAAATACCCTTTTTGCACTGATATCCGAGGTGAAATAGATTCAAAACATAATGAACGGATGATATATTTAATAATTTTCCTCCTACTGCCTACCCAACTGGAAAATATGTCCTCACTTAAGATATTACTAAAAGTTGTTTTATATCTCTTATTATAAAACAACCTAATCTTTAAAACATGTTCGTTATACCTTCTATGTAGTAATAGAAGTATTCAAATCGTAAAATTTCGGTCGTTGGATTTCAACGGAAATTCTAATTTTGACTAGATTTCAATCCATTTTGAGTAGTTAAGCATTACATCTTTATTTACATACAAGGAAACTTTGCTTTTCGACTAGTTTCGACGGGACTGTAACGGCGTGATTTAGCAATGTATCGTCATCAAAGAACTTTGCTTTGAAAGGTGGACTTGTGTGGATACAAAAGGATTGTTTTCCCCGGCACCACGATGTCCACTGCTGTGCCCTATAGTAAAGGAACAATACGCCAGACGACACGGCACCTTCACTGACAGCCGAAAAAATGATCGCGGGAACGACAAAGGATTTGCCGCTACTCAGATGTAGTCGCTAAGAATTCCAGGGACCCCTGGCTTTGCGGCCGATGATTGCTTAACCCGGACCAATCCAGTTGGTTGAAGGTGAGGTCATCGCTAGGTGACTCAATAATGAAATTGTGGGTGAGGCCCCTCCCCTAGAAAGAGACGAGAAAAGATTTTTTTTTTTTTTTTTTTTGAGAGAGAGAGAAGAGTTAATTAGCAACCAGCTAATTCAGAGGTCGCATTGACCAGTCTCTCTACCGGAGAGTTTTTTTGCTATAATCCCCCCTTGGGATCTTTTCTTTAAGGAGTAGCCCGCATCGGCTAACTCGGAGGTCGCCTCGACCAGTCTCTCCATCGGAGAGTTTTATTTAGCGAAATCCTGTCTTGGGATATATCTCTTGCTGAGATTGAAGCGATACCCTGTGCTTTGGGTTTCTTTCTTTTTTTAATATAATCCTCTTCGGGATTGTTTGTCGTTCTTCAGAATTAACTGTGCTCAGATCTCCTATCTGTACTTCAGAGAACTTTCAAGAGAGCTACGAATTGTTCTTCCGTCTAATCACCCATATTTAGTTTAGGTACCCGTCTCTACTCAGGCCTATGTGTACTAATCACTTACCTGTGATTAGAAATTGTTTTTCATAGTGGTGAAATGATGTATAGCAGAAGTGTAAATAAATTCATTATTCAAGATACATCTGATTCTTTCTTGTGTCACCTGAAACAGGGACCGGATACGTTACAGGACATTTGTAAGTAGGGATGGACGTACTCACAAAAACTATAAGCTGTAGAACGTTACAATTTGGCTTTTAGGACTGTTGAGCACCTAGGATGGTGGTTCTCAAACTCGCTCCTTTGAGCTTATGACAGTGGTGGTACTGTAATAATTTATACAGCTTGTCAAAATATTTATAGTTATTGAAAAAGACATGAATATACTTAGACCCTAAAATTTATGTTTCCTTCCCTCACCACTGCGCTACTATCAAAACGTGTTAAGAATTGTTCTTGTAATTACCTCGAGATGTGACTGACCTATAATTACGTAATTCTCCAACCGTTGTTTGAAAAATGGCAGAATGGGAAGGATGCTAGTCTTTGGATCCAGTGGGTACGAATCCAACTATTGGCAAGGAGATTTATAGCCGCTTGTATTATCGCAGTGTAGAAGAAGTTGCGATTTTTTCATCGGGTAAACTAATCAATTTTAAGCCTTATTATTGCAAAAAATGTAGACTCTAGAGCTTCAAACCAAAAGAAGTCAATCAAACCGGAGCTTCCTTGGGTTTCGAGTTCATTGGGTCCAGAGTTCGAGTCATAGGTGAAAGTCGATCAAAACATTCCAGTAGAATCATGGGTAAAAGTAGATCAAAACATTCCAGTAGGTTCCACATTAACAGAATCTGTCAGATTGTCATGGGAAAACAGACGAATGATGGAATTGATGAGTCAGATGAAAAATCTCTTGATACTGAGTTACCTCCTACAAGTGCTGAAATGAGAAATTCATTGAAAGTGTTGAAACATTATAATTACGAACAATTTATCAATGAGCTTCTTAGAAAAAAATTGTAGGCAGCCAACAATTGATCAGTTTTTTTAATTATGTATACGATTCTTATGTTTTAAAGGATAATATACAGTACATAAATATAAAATGAGTTTTTTCATTTTATTTTGAAATTTAGTACGTGTGAATTAAAGGGGGAGGGGGTAAATTTATTTAATTTTACATATCGTTTATTGTTATCAATCGTTTATTGTTATCAAAATTACGGTGTCCCAAACTGATCACATTAAACGAAGTCCACTGTATTACTTAAAATATATTGTGTATAGTAATGTTTTTGGTGCTCCAATTTCTCCAATTTTTTTATATGTATAAGTACATGATTTATCAATTTTTATTATATTGATAGCTCAACAAAAGTATTTTGTTTCTAATGTAAAACTTTATTTTCAGTACTTGTATCTTTTCATTGTCAGAGCTTTATTCATAAATATATTTCTTTAAACTAAAATATTTCATTTATTTTGACAAGACAGAATTATTTTTATTATATTCCACTAAGTAGGGGAGAGTGGGGCACCTTGGGACATAGCCCACCTTGGGACACCTTTATTTTCAGGCTTTAATTTGCAACCAGGAATTAGTTCTCATGTGTATTGATAGATGGCCTTCCTCTTCACTTCTCAAAGAATTTTGATGAAAATAGTGCTTATAGGTAAGGAACAATTTCATTTTATTTGTTTTGAATAACCCAAAATTACATCAATGTGCATTTTAAAAAGTAATTTTTTTGAAAAAAAATTTAAATATTTAAAAAAAAGTGTATTGTTATGAAAGAAAATTCATTTATTATTATTTCTATGCTAATAAATAAATTGTATTGTTAAGCCTAACTGTATAGTAGTTACCAAAAGATACTATGTAAAATGGGGCAGGTTGGGACACACATAGATGGGGCACCTTGGGACATTTTAAAAAGTGTAAACAAATATCAATTCAAGCAAAATAATTAATATTTTGGTGCCTAATTTTTAATTGATTTAACATGTCAAAATATTAATTTATTAATCTTTTTTTTTTCAGAAAAAAAATGGTGAGAACAAGAAAAACAAACAGAAAGTATTCTGCTGTAAATGCTAATATGCTTAAATCAGCTGCAAATATAAGATTTGTTAAAAAATGTATTAACTTGAACAATTTTCAGCTATTTCTCTTTTATAACAGTTAATAAAAATAATTTGAACAGTATTTTGTATTTGTTGTTTAGTGTCCCAACCTACCCCATACAGTGGGGCAGGTTGGGACATTGAAAAGGTATTTTATTTCTTTTATTACTCTTTAACTGAATGAGATATTAAGTAGGTTTAATGTTTATAAGAAGCAGATATGATGACAATATATGCATGCATACTTATTTTTTTCAATTAGCTTTAAAAAAATTCATAAAAATGTTTAACTGTAAAGTGTCCCAAGGTGCGCCGGTCTCCCCTACTGTAAGTAATAACAAAGCCATTACTAAATCCCTTACATATATAAATATAACCAGGAGCCAGCATGCAGAAAAAGTAAATAAAAGTAAGCAAAACCTATGCAATCTTTGTAATTTTTACAAGTTTCTGGTTTCTCGTATGAAGGGTGTAACGTACTGGGGATATGGTAGACGAAGCCGTCAATGAAACAGGCTAGAAACTATTTAATCTCGACTAAATATTTTATTCAGATGAATAAATTATGTACAACTATGTACAGATTCAATAGGATGTTAAATATTCTGGGATCTCGTGCTGAGATGACATTCACACAATAAGGATGCGTGGGATACCGGATACAGTATAGCTAGGGCTTCTAATCACTGGAATTGTTCGTTAATTAGTGCCGGTAATAAACGCTGACACTATCACCTCCGAGCTGACGATTAGCACATTCGGCTTTCACACCAAGGTTCGAAAGTGCTTATCACACTGGAATTCGGGATGCAAGAAGATCCAAATTTAGAGCAAGGGTCGCTCTCGGCTACCTCCTTCTATGCACGAAGTAAAAAAACAGCAAAATAACGGGAAAGGAATTCCCAAGTCGAAGGTCGACTTCTTAGCAAACACAGACGCTGGCGGTCTCTAATCAAGCAAACTCCAGAAGCGGAGATACGAGCGGTTCCTCTCGAGCTAAGAAGGCTCTATCAGGAAGAAGCCTCAAGAAGGAAAATGCTTTCTTTTTAGCACCGTCATTCTCCTTTTATAGTGGCACCGGGTCCCCTTACGCGATTCTTCGGGAAACTTCCAGAACCAGGATGATGCAATCTTGCGGTCACCTCCCGCCTGGATCAGCTGTTTCGTTTCCATATGTGGCCGAAAAGCCGTCTTCAGATCAGCCGACCCAAACAACTTAATTGCCTTTTTCACTACCGCTAATGGGCGACAATGTGCACTGTAATCATTTACAATCTTTTCACAGAGTCTTTCCATTCAGCATTCTCACAAAACCCTAGACGATCTGGCTCCAGCACACGGACAGTTTTCAATTAAGTATCACGTGTATTTATTTCTACCTACCGCTAATCGTAAGTGTCCAAGACGAAAGGTCACCTTCGGGCTCCTCGTTCTTTAGGGTCATGTAACGGATCGTAACAAGGGCATTATTAACTTAAAAAAATATTATATATATATATATATATATATATATATATATATATATATATATATATATATATTATAAAAAATATTATAAAATATTTGCATTTTTTTATTTTTATCACTATATTTGGGTATTTACAAATGCTTCTCTCTTTTATTTACAATTATATTGATGTATGGGTAATTTAAAACAAAGCAAAACTTTTTACATACTTTTAATATTATGTTATGGCTTAAACATACTTCAGTTTTTCACTGAACTGAAATCGGATTCAAAACACAGAAATATTATTAATAAGACTTTTATTTACAATTATATTGATGTATGGGTAATTTAAAACAAAGCAAAACTTTTTACATACTTTTAATATTATGTTATGGCTTAAACATACTTCAGTTTTTCACTGAACTGAAATCGGATTCAAAACACAGAAATATTATTAATAAGATTCCTTTGATCCATTTAATTCATTGAAATTTTATAACTTATTTTTAAAGAATAATCATAGCAGTTATACAAACACTAACTTTCCTTAAAGTCCCGTGGGAAAGTTTAAACCCAGTTCATAGCTTCAGGCTGTATTCTCACGATAACATCGGTTAAATTAAACACCGAAAAACACTGTAAAAACAAATTAAAAAATCTTAACTTTGAATCATCTTCAATTCACTGTAGAATGTTTGGTAAACAATAGAGGTTAAGCATAAAAGCTAGCTGGTTTTTTAGTCAGTGTAGTTATTTATATCTCTTTAATTGATTGTTTAGTTTTTGTTTTTGTTTATATTAGTATCGATCGTCTGTTTATGATACCGTTTATTCTAACAGGGAAGTAGTTTCCTTAAAACAACGGTAATATTTCGTTGGGCAGAAATTTCTTTCGTGTTAAACTCGAGAGACTAGAAGGATAAAAAAATTGTACGAGAAAATGACTTACAAATAAACTATAAGTCATTTCTTCAGGGATAAAAATTAGGTTATCGTTGTTCGTGTCATTTTTACTTCTTTGTAAATAAAGGAGGTATTGGAAACACGAAAAATTTCAACGGAAATACTCATTTTGAACATATCTTTATTGCTTTTCACAAGTTTCAGTGTTACGTCTATATGTTTGTACAAAGAACTTTAACTCTAAAACTTTAGATATCCATTCCCAACATACTTCTGTGCATTTTGATTCGTTCCGTAATGACATCAGTATGTATATAGATATGTATTTCGCATAACTCAAAAACAATTAGCTGTAGAATGCTTCAACTTTGTATTTAGAAGTGATTGATTTGGTTTGCTTTCGTTTGGAGTGCTACGGTCTACTTTTTACAACACGAGGGTTAATGAAACCGGGACCTAGTGCTTAACGCCGATTCTGAACAGGCTACGAACATCCTTGTCTCTGTGGGATTCGAACCCACAAACTCCGGTACCGAAAGCTAGCACCCTAACCAATCGGCTATTTTTCGGTGTATTTAGAGTAAAGTTACTCTTGTTCTCTGCCAACCCCGCAAGGTTTTTAGTAGCCAAAGCCAAGGAAGAACAGAGAAAATAGAATTATTGTACTTTGTAACACCTACTTCTGCACCTACATTGCAATTCGTATTCCACCTAGCTAAACTTCAAATTATAACAAACATTTGCGGTACTGGTCTGCTACAATGCAACACAAACATATCGAAGTATTCGTATTCATTTAAACAGTGCCTTTTATATTGTTGAAACAGAGCTGTTAAATCTATTTTTCGAAAACAACAACAAAAATCTATCATTTGCAGAAAATAGCTTTGGACTTTTACTATCATTACTGTCTGGTAAAGATTACTGTTATTGTGAAAAAGTGTCGTTTTAGAACAAAATCCACTATATAATAATAGCCGAAGCAATCTGTGATTTATGAAGCGGTTGAACCTGGAATATATAGAGGCATCCATATTAGATTCTTAATGTGTCAGGGTTAAAAAATTCAAAGTTTATCTTCTACTAAACTGTCGATCTGATTCTAAAAAAAGTGGTATAAATATGCTTCCTATCACCATAAAAAGTACTATAGTCTTTAAAACGTTCGAAATCCACCTTTTCACATCTTTTCGAACATTTAATGTCCTTATTTCAATCCCTATTTTCCCCGGTTAAGAACAGGCGATTGAATTTAGAAATTTATCATGTAATAAATATTTAAAAATAACATTTTTTTCTAGCATTATGGCATCACTCCCTTACCTATCTCATTTAATTATTTCTTATTTTGAATTATTTAAATATCGTCTGCATTATTTTCATACGTTTTATCACTGAACTCATATATCATATAAATCTTTTTCTTAGATTAGGTACATATGTGATAATTTTAAATTTAATCATACATTATTTTTTGGTGCAATGAAAATTTTATTAATGGTATTAACAACAAATTCTATCTACCTCCTGGGTGTAGTGGAAATGACAGTTTCATTCCTTTACTTCCATTAATTACTGGGTAAAAAAAAATAGGAAGAACTAAATGATAATGTTTGTTCATAAAATATAGTATCTGCTTCATTCAGATGTCTTTAGTTTGCTGTCATCCAAAAATGCTTGTGAAATGCTGATGAACTTAATAAGCTACGCACGGAACAAGCCATATATTGCTTATTTATTTTCTACATGCAAAAGTTTAACAAAAGCTGTCAAATTTCATTATTTTACTGTAAATTTCAGTAAACTTTTTATATAAAATATAATTTCTACTTCATTCAGATATTTTTAGTAAAGATGTCAACCAAAAAAGCTTGAGAAACACTGATGTACAGGATAAAATGTTGCATGGAACTAGCCGTAATGTTCCTTATTTATTTTCTATACGGAAATATTTACTGAACTGTCAAATTTCATTATTTCACTGTAAATTTTAGTAAAAATCTTATATAAAATATAACTTCTACTTCATTCATATATGTTTAGTGAGCCGTCAACCAAAAAAGTTTTAGAAACACTGATTTACAAGATAAAACTTTGCATGGAACTAGCCATAAAGCTGTTTATATCTTTTCTATTTCGAAATATTTACAAAACTGTCAAATTTCATTATTTTACTGTAAATTTCAGACAAAATTTTATATGAAATATAATTTCTACTTCATTCAGATATTTTTAGTAAAGCTGCCAACCCAAAAAGTTTGAGGAACACTGATGTATAGGATAAAATTTTGCAAGGAACTAGCCATAATGTTGCTTATTTATTTTCCATTTCAAAATATTTACAAAACTGTCAAATTTCATTATTTCACTGTAAATTTCAGTAAAAATTTTATATAAAATATAATTTCTACTTCATTTAAATATTTTTAGTAAAATTGTCAACCAAAATTGTTTGAGAAGCTCTGATGTAGAAGATAAAATTTTGCATGGAACCAGCCATAATGTTGCTTATTTATATTCTATATAGAAATATTTACAAAACTGTCAAATTTCATTATTTCACTGTAAATTTCAGCAAAACTTTTATATCAAATATAATTTCTACTTCATTTAGATATTTTTAGTGAGCCGTCAATCAAAAAAGTTTGAGAAACACTGATGTACAAGATAAAATTTTGCATGGAACTAGCCATAACGTCGCTTATTTATTTCTATATGGAATATTTACAAAATTGTCAATTTTCATTATTTCACTATAAATTTCAGTAAAAATTTTATATAAAATATAATTTCTACTTCATTCAGATATTTTTAGTAAAGATGTGAATCAAAAAAGTTTGAGAAACACTGATGTACAGGATAAAATGTTGCATGGAACTAGCCATAATGTTGCTTATTTATTTTCCATTTCAAAATATTTACAAAACTGTCAAATTTCATTATTTCACTGTAAATTTCAGTAAAAATTTTATATAAAATATAATTTCTACTTCATTTAAATATTTTTAGTAAAATTGTCAACCAAAATTGTTTGAGAAACTCTGATGTAGAAGATAAAATTTTGCATGGAACCAGCCATAATGTTGCTTATTTATATTCTATATAGAAATATTTACAAAACTGTCAAATTTCATTATTTCACTGTAAATTTCAGCAAAAATTTTATATCAAATATAATTTCTACTTCATTTAGATATTTTTAGTAAAGCTGCCAACCAAAAAAGGTTGAGAAACACTGACGTACAAGATAAAATTTTGCATGGAACTAGCCATAACGTCGCTTATTTATTTCTATATGGGATATTTACAAAATTGTCAATTTTCATTATTTCACTATAAATTTCAGTAAAATTTTATATAAAATATAATTTCTACTTCATTCAGATATTTTTAGTAAAGATGTTAACCAAAAAGTTTGAGAAACACTGATGTACAGGACAAAATTTTGCATCGAACTAGTCATAATGTTGCTTATTTATTTTCTATATGGAAATATTTACAAAACTGTCAAATTTCATTATTTCACTGTAAATTTTAGTAAAAATCTTATATAAAATATAACTTCTACTTCATTCATATATTTTTAGTGAGCCGTCAACCAAAAAAGTTTTAGAAACACTGATTTACAAGATAAAACTTTGCATGGAACTAGCCATAAAGCTGTTTATATCTTTTCTATTTCGAAATATTTACAAAACTGTCAAATTTCATTATTTTACTGTAAATTTCAGTAAAATTTTTATATAAAATATAATTTCTACTTCATTCAGATATTTTTAGTAAAGATGTAAATCAAAAAAGTTTGAGAAACACTGATGTACAGGATAAAATGTTGCATGGAACTAGCCATAATGTTGCTTATTTATTTTCTATTTTGAAATATTTACAAAACTGTCAAATTTCATTATTTCATTGTAAATTTCAGTAAAAATTTTATATAAAATATAATTTCTACTTCATTCAGACATTTTTTAGTGAGCCGTCAATCAAAAAAGTTTGAGAAACACTGATGTACAAGATAAAATTTTGCATGGAACTAGCCATAATGTTGCTTATTTATTTTCTATTTTGAAATATTTACAAAACTGTCAAATTTCATTATTTCATTGTAAATTTCAGTAAAAATTTTATATAAAATATAATTTCTACTTCATTTAAATATTTTTAGTAAAGTTGTCAACCAAAATTGTTTGAGAAGCTCTGATGTAGAAGATAAAATTTTGCATGGAACCAGCCATAATGTTGCTTATTTATATTCTATATGGAAATATTTACAAAACTGTCAAATTTCATTATTTCATTGTAAATTTCAGTAAAAATTTTATATAAAATATAATTTCTACTTCATTCAGATATTTTTAGTAAAGATGTCAACCAAAAAAGTTTGAGAAACACTGATGTACAGGATAAAATGTTGCATGGAACTAGCCGTAATGTTCCTTATTTATTTTCTATACGGAAATATTTACTGAACTGTCAAATTTCATTATTTCACTGTAAATTTTAGTAAAAATCTTATATAAAATATAACTTCTACTTCATTCATATATGTTTAGTGAGCCGTCAACCAAAAAGTTTTAGAAACACTAATTTACAAGATAAAATTTTGCAAGGAACTAGCCATAATGTTGCTTATTTATTTTCCATTTCAAAATATTTACAAAACTGTCAAATTTCATTATTTCACTGTAAATTTCAGTAAAAATTTTATATAAAATATAATTTCTACTTCATTTAAATATTTTTCGTAGAGTTGTCAACCAAAATTGTTTGAGAAGCTCTGATGTAGAAGATAAAATTTTGCATGGAACCAGCCATAATGTTGCTTATTTATATTCTATATGGAAATATTTACAAAACTGTCAAATTTCATTATTTCATTGTAAATTTCAGCAAAAATTTTATATCAAATATAATTTCTACTTCATTTAGATATTTTTAGTAAAGCTGCCAACCAAAAAAGGTTGAGAAACACTGACGTACAAGATAAAATTTTGCATGGAACTAGCCATAACGTCGCTTATTTATTTCTATATGGAATATTTACAAAATTGTCAATTTTCATTATTTCACTATAAATTTCAGTAAAAATTTTATATAAAATATAATTTCTACTTCATTCAGATATTTTTAGTAAAGATGTGAATCAAAAAAGTTTGAGAAACACTGATGTACAGGATAAAATGTTGCATGGAACTAGCCATAATGTTGCTTATTTATTTTCTATTTTGAAATATTTACAAAACTGTCAAATTTCATTATTTCATTGTAAATTTCAGTAAAAATTTTATATAAAATATAATTTCTACTTCATTCAGACATTTTTTAGTGAGCCGTCAATCAAAAAATTTGAGAAACACTGATGTACAAGATAAAATGTTGCATGGAACTAGCCATAACGTTGCTTATTTATTTTCTATTTTGAAATATTTACAAAACTCTCAATTTTCATTTTTTTCAGTGTAAATTTCAGTAAAAATATCATTTAAAATATAATTTCAGAAATATCTAAAAACACATCCGGAATCTAGTGATAAAGGCTATAATGCATTTAAAGAAATTTAGAGCGAAAATACAGACTTTTAAAAAAGTTATTAGGAATTAAACTTGTTTAAAAAATGTTTTTAAAATTTAGATTTAGTTAAATAAATTGTTTAATTTACTTTCTTTTACTTTCTTTACCTGAATATGTTGTAACCGCTTACCTGGTTATCCCGAGTTATCTCGGGTTCGTATATATTGCAGTTAATTACTATTATCCTGTAAAAACTCGGGTGAAGCTGAATTAGACGGTAGGATTTATTTTATCACGTTTTTACTCAGAGGAAATGATAGGAAATATTCAGCTCTGATTGGTAATTTGCCAAGTTTGTTGTTTTCGCGGTTCTTTTGGCAGAACTGGTCACGTGTTTTTCACGAATTTAAAAAAATAATAATAATAATAATAATAATTTCAGAAAATCATCGTGAAGAGTTTTCTACCTCATCAGAAATACCCAGTATTTGTTCTTTACCACTCAGGTTAACCCCAAGGCATTTTCCAGATGTTATTTCTACTACGAAAAAAAAAAAAATCAAATCCAACGAGACAGTGTACTCTGCTTTCCTGTATAACAGATTTCAGAGGTAAGCTAATAAGAAAAGAGTTCAGACAGCAGTGTACAGAACTTCAGGTATCACTTTGTGATATCACTTATTGTTTCAAAAACTATCATACAAAGACTAATATTTAACTTTTTCCCATTTGCCCGAGATACCCCGGGATAGTAAACTAATATTAAAATTAAATGTTTTTACACCTGTAAAAAGTTAAAAATTCAACTCAAAACCTACATATTTTGTTTTGTTTCACTTCCTTGCATTTAATGATAAAATAAAAAAAAAATGTGACTATTTGCATTTTTTTTTTCAAAAAAATTTGCAAAGGAAGCGGTTAAATTCGAGCCTACAATACATAACAATTATAAATTTCTCAATAAATTCTTTAAAAAATTGGAAATTTTACCGTCCACTTATAAAACAGAAATAAATATAAAAGTAGTAAAGTATAAATCTGAATACCAATTGCAATAAATGAATAAACAGACAATATTTCTAACAAATTCCATTAAATAAATAAAAGAAGCTGTTTGAACTATAATATAATATTGAAGTAAAACAAAAATAAATAACTAAGTAAATCGTAAAACAAATAGTACCTTTAACAAATTGCATTAAATAAATATAAAAGTAGTAAAGTATAAATCTGAATACCAATTGCAATAAATGAATAAGCAGACAATATTTCTAACAAATTCCATTAAATAAATAATGAAGCTGTTTGAACTTTATATAATATTGAAGTAACTTATATATATATTAAATATATATATAAAAATATATATATATATATATATATATATATATATATCTATATATATATATATATATATATATATGAGAGTATCCACAACAACAAAAATAAATAACTAAGTAAATCGTAAAACAAATAGTACCTTTAACAAATTGCATTAAATAAATATAAAAGTAGTAAAGTATAAATCTGAATACCAATTGCAATAAATGAATAAACAGACAATATTTCTAACAAATTCCATTAAATAAATAAAAGAAGCTGTTTGAACTATAATATAATATTGAAGTAAAACAAAAATAACTAAGTAAATCGTAAAACAAATAGTACCTTTAACAAATTGCATTAAATAAATAGCAAGTTATTTGAAAATCCTTTCTTTCTATCCTCAGTTTATAAACCGTTATTGTCTTTATTCCTTTTAAGATTTAAGCAGTAAGTCCTGCAGATCTATATACAACTGATCAAACTAATTTCTTATTTTACTAAAAATTAATCGTAACGCTTTAATTTAAATTAGTTTTTAAAATGCTGAATTTTCTCGCTTTCAGTAACTCGTTTCATTTCACTTTATTTGGTTAAAACTGCACAAATAAATAAGCAATACATCTGGTTTTATTTCATTTATCTTTTACCGATTAACTCAATATTACTAATCCAATTGTGAAACTCAGTTCTACGGAAATTTCAAAAATCATTATATACGAAAACATACTCACACAAATAAATAAATAAATAAATTACTTGTAATATGTTTTCCTTTCTCTTATAATAAATACGTTTTTTCGAAAAGAAACTAAGAACGAAACTTTCGTTTCAATTACATTCATTAGAAAAGTCATTAAAACTCGTTAAAAAAGTGCTTTATAATAACATCTATTCTTTATAATCTATTATTTCTTTTCGAATTATGTTATGAATTCTCAGAAAAGATATGCGACCTGATGTTGTTTTCTTTCCATTTCTTAATTTATTTGGTACACATTGTTCGAAAAATTTATTTTGATACAGAATTTACCTTTAAAAGAAAGCTTATAATAATCCTTAGTTTTAACGTTTGGTGTGCTTAAATGTTTTGAAGTGATTGCACTAAAAGATTTAGTGTTTAAATAAAAATTTAAATTTGAAAATAGAACTGGTATTTGATTTGGTACAATAAACATTTTCATTTAAAAAAAATTAGGATTGAAAAGGGAAAATGAATTTAAAAAGTTATTCAAAAGGGGGAATTTAACTCACTTTTTTTAAAAAACATAAAATTACCTTTTAAGTGAGCTCAAATTATTTTGTATTTTTATAAAAGTTATAAAATAATTTATATGTATGATATATATAATATATATATATATATTGTGTGTGTGTGTGTGTGTGTGTGTGTGTGTGTTTAATAAGACGGACTTCACAATGGTTGGTTGCAATCATGGCCCATAAAAATGACACTGTTTTAGTTAAAGACCTTGATTAACAGATCTTTGGAGGACGGGTGCAAGTTATCTGTAAGTCTGTCCTCGAATTTATGAAGCGGTTGGACCTGGAATTGATAGAGGTATCCATATTGCTTTCTTGATGAGTTAGGGTTAGCAAAATTCAAAGCGAGTTCGAAAACGTCCGAAATCCACACTATCCCCCTTTTTTCGATTTTTTTAATGCCATCATTTGAAGCCCTGTTTTACCCGGTGAAGAACAGGCGATTAAATTCAACAATTTATCACATTATAAGTAGATGAAAATAACATTTTTTTTCTACCATTATGACGTCATTCCTTTAAGCATCTCAGTTAATCATTTCTTATTTTAAATTATTTAAATACCGTCTGGATTATTTTTATACGTTTTATCACTGAAATTAGATATTAAGTAAATTTTCTTTTATAGTTGGCTTAAATAATAGATTAGGTACACATGTGCTAATTTAAAATTTAATCATCGATTATTTTTTCTTGCAATGAAAATTTTATCACCGGTATTAACAGCAAATTCTTTTCATTAATGTCTAGGAGTCTATTTCACGGACTAATAAATATCTAGCGTTTAGGTTATATATCTTTGAAAATTAAGAAGTTTGTTCGTTTGTGTGTTTGTTTTTTATACATAACCACACGGTTTGCAATTGATTCGCTAAATTTTGTATATCATTCATATATATCGCGAAATAATCACTGCCAATATTAAAACCTCTACTGTTCATCCTATCCCGTAATATAACAAGATAAATTGAAGTTGGCAACTAACATGCGGTCAGTAAAGATAAGCACATTATTGAGTATGTACCAGATAATTCTCGACCAAAACACGAACCATTTTTTTTTACCTACCTCATAGGGTGCTTTACAATTCTGGAAAACTAGAAATTTTACTAATCCCGTCATATGACGGGCTATATGCCAGTCTTTAGAATAACTTTATAAGTCCATTAGAGCTTGATTCTTTGGGTTCCTGTAGAAATTATTTTACAATTTAGAAAGTCGCTTGTAGGCCAAATTTTAGAAGCTTGTAATGTACAAGATATAATTTTTCGCCGGTACAAGATATAATTTAAAAAAAATTTCTTTTTTTTGGATACATACAACATATGCGTTATATGCAAGTAGATTTAGTAATTAAATATGAGAAGCGAGAAAACTTTTTTATTATCCACCATTCTGCAATAAATGTAAATATTACTTCGTCATATAATATAATTAATACTAATAACAAATGTTTCTTTCAAGACAAATTTTTATATTTTACAAATGCTTGAAATGTCCCAAAGGGAATTTTTATATCTGTTATATTCCTTTGTATCAAATATCTCGTTTTGTAGCATATAAAGGAAAAAAATAGTTCACATAATTATGTTTCGAAGCGTTAATAAATATCAACTCTGCACTTAAAAGAACTATTAGAGAGATTGTGTACAGGAAAAATGATATTTTGAATATTTTAAAAATATCTCTCTCATTACTTTCCGGCCGAACGATTAGGGCGTTAATCTTCGGTATCGGAGTTCGTGGGTTCGAATCCCACTGTAGCTTGGACGTTCGTAGCGGTTCGGATTCGGCTTTAAGCAATAGGTCCCGGTCTCATTAGCCCTCGTGTTGCAAATTAGACCGTAGTGGTCCAAACCAAAGTAAGCCAATTTTTCTGGGAATGATTGTGGTAATAATTAAGTTTTATTCTAAAATCTAAAAGATTACATATCAATAAAAATTATGAGTTACAGGAATACACTTAGCAAATTTTACTTTGGAAATAATTAATAATTTTTTTAATAATTAGTTCTTAACGGTAACATTTTACTCATTAATTAATAGTTAATCGATAAACTTTACTCATTAGTCAATAATTAACCGATAAATTTTACCCAAACATTTACATAAATATAGTTCTAATGACATATGAATTATCAAGCAGGTGTATAAGAAATAGAATTAAATTGCACTGACAAGTTTACTGTAGCTGGAAGAGGGTTTAATGTTAACTGTTTCTGCGGGTTCGAATCCCACTTCTGGCATGGATGTTCGTAGCTGTTCGGAATCCGCTTTGAACAGTAGGTCCTCATGTCATTAACTTTAGTGTAGAAAATAAGTATACAGTAGTGCATCAAACAAAATAAATTTATTGTCGACTTAAGGCGACATAGTACATTTTGATTCTTAAAATTTTAATTATAACATCCATTATTCAATTGATAATAAAATAAAAAGTTCTACTACTAGAATGATTTTTATAAGTTGTTTATTAACATGTTAACTTTATAAAATTTAGTTTTATCGTTTTAAATTTTATATTCATTAATATAACATAAAAGTATACACAATTTGAAAACAAAGAAAAGCACTTACGCACAAGATAACTTTTCTAATATGATATTAGAAACAACTTTTATAACCCATACATTATTAAGGGAATTATATTTTTTTTTTATTCTACAGACCTAAAACTTTAAAGCTTTCTGACATTTTAAAGTTAAAATTTATTAAAAACTCCTTAGAAATTGAAAACTTTATAAAATTTAACATTTATAACTTATTATGTTATAAAATGAAATATATAGCTCGTATTCATGTAATTAAAGTTCACAAAATAAAAATTATTATTAGTGCTTATTAATTATGAAAAACTGTGTTCTAATTTATTTGTTCCAAAAGTTATTTCGTTAAATAAAATCTTATTTTTTCACTTCGTGTATATATTTTATGTTTTTTAGAAAAATGTATTACTGCATAAAAAAACCAAATAACTTTTTATAAAGTTTGACCTTTATTAATGGGCAGGAAAAAAAGTTATTCTAAACATATCAGAACATTTTATTTACATTGAAAATTAATTGTTATAATCAAGAAGTTTCAACTTAAAAGGTAATAATGTCTCGTTAAAAGAAACGGTAATTTGTCATATTTGATGATCGTCGGCTGCAAAATATTAAGCTTCAAACTAATTAACATTACAATAGCTAAAATAGGTATAGTAGAATAAAGAATTAATTTACTTCAGGAAAGATATTAAGGCAAAAAGTCTTTTTATACACTAGTCATCAAACGGCAGTTTCGATTTACTAATAGAAAATAAGAAACAAGTACAGAATTTAAATGTAGTTTTAAAAGAAGTGACCTTTGGAAGTGAAAAGGAAAGTCTCTTAAAAAGATGCTTTTATTCTAATAATTTATATATATATATATATATATATATATATATATATATATATATATATATATATATATATATAAAGTATTTATATCAGACGAATAAGTGAAATTAGAATTAGAACTTGTGAAATTAGAATCGAAACCGAAACCTGTTAGCAAGAATAAAATACAACAATAATTATTTTAAAAATTGTGTTCTTTTTCTAAAAAATACTTTTTATTTCCATAAAACTGAATCATGACTTCATTGCTATCTCAAAAAATAATCATTTTAATCGGGAAATTAATCAATGATAAAGAAAGTTCTTCACAAAAGGGCTTCTATCTGAAGGGAGGAGCCCTATTATGGTCTGCCTTTCCGATACACCTCACTGCCTATCACTGCACTCCAAGCATTTGACGTCACAAGAAGTTGTAACGAATCATCTGTCTTGGTAGTTGGAGGTGTTATTACGGGCACAGGATCTTTTGCAAATACGGAGGTTTGCCACATACTTTTAGATAGCTTTTACTTGGCGAGATTTTAAAAAATTTGGAACGTCTTGATAGAAGAGTAAGAACTTTTAGTGCTTTGATGTTGCATGAAAGGGAATAAAAGATTTTATGTTTTGCGTGTCATAGCAATTCATTAAAATTGAATCGTTCAGCTTCTCCTTAAAAGTTTTCCTTAAAATTTAAACTATTCCAAACTGAACCATTTCAATTATAATTACTGCATAAAAGTAGTAATCTAATGTCATTTTGTTATTAGAATAACTGCTGATTTTTAATTAAAAATCTCTAGTGAGAACGGTTGAGTTGTTTTCATTTAAAATTATCTTCAATCGAGATATCAAATCCCACCATTCTCGAGTTTGTCAATCGAATGTGAAATGTATAACAGCAATTATTATTATTTTATTTTTATATATTACCATTTAGAAGGTAATTCTCAGCTGTTAATGTCCTAATTAGTTTTTGCCACAGAACTGGCCTGAGAATGGTCAAATGGGTAGGACAGTGTGTTACAGACCATTAGTTCGATTCCTTCTTCGGCATGGATGTTTCTAGCTGTTCTGAATCCGTTTTGAGTAGATTATTCTTGTCGAATTAGTGTTTTGGAAAAATTCTATCTGTAGCGCCCGAAACCAACAAGAATATTTACTAAAATAAAAAAAATGGCAACAATTTTCTTTCTTTTATAGAATCTCTCTCCACGTTAGTCTTCAGAAAACATCTTACAGCATTTCAATGGCCAAGACTCACTACGATCGTTCCGAGAAAAATCAACGTACTTAACTTGCCTTAAATATGATTCATCAACTGACTATGCATATTCTTAATAAAGAGTTCAAATATTCAGAATCGACCAATTTACAATGTGCATGTTAAACTGCAGAAGCTGTTCTAGGAATTTCTTTCTTACATTTATGTGTATCAGAGGTTCATAGCCCAGGACAAGTCAAAAGAACTTTCAAACTGTTTTTGCGAGATTAAAAAACTTGAATAACCTAACTGGAAAATAATTCAAAGAGGTTATCATCTACAGCACTAAGTACCATTAAGTAAAGTATTAGAGTGAAAGTTTAAAGTTTAAAGTAAAATATTTTTTCTAAAAAATAAAACTATCCACACTCAAAATTAGATAAGTGTATTATATTACCAGAAAATATTACATATTCACAAGAAATGGCCTTGCTATTATACAAATCTTAATTTTCGAGTTGCCCCTTTTTTTCCGTAAAACTTTGCATTTGCAAGAAAAAAATATGGACAGTCAAGCAGCCCACACTATGCATGAAAATGTTAAGTTACTATTTTCCCTTTATAATATTTGTGAAACAAATCAAGGATTTTAAGAATGGACAGGTTTACATTCTTTACTACGGGGTATGTGTAAATGTTCAATGAGTATTATCTTTTTTCCAAGAATCATTTTAAAATTCGGAAAAATGTGGTTATCGATACATTAACTTACAAATTTCTCCCGAAAAAAATTAGATTTTTTAGAAATTTGAATTAAGTTGATCATTTTTTAAATCGATCGCCCTCTAAGTAAATTGTTCATGTATTCCCCTTAAAAAGACTGTCACATTCGAAGGGCATCCAGTAGCAGATAAATTAGAAGTACATCTTTAGAGCAACTTGATGGAATGGTCTGTCAGCGATTGCCTTTCATTTAGGAAATTTCGCTTAGTGGCGCATGCATCGATGAGATAGCCATTCTCACCATTAAACATTTAGTCCCCACATCTGCTTACAAACAAAGTGATCAAACTCCCGAACATGGGCGAATGCGTACTTTGGCACGCTCCGGTGACTCTGCGACGCAGATGAAACCCAGACAGGAGAACGCCAAAACTTTGGCTTCCTCTTGTACCTGTAAACTTCTTGGCGACTTCCAGGTAAGGGGCTGGGTAACCCTGGATCGGGACCTCAGGTAGGGCTTTTGGCTAGCAAGCGTGGCGGCGTAGTAGCGCGGATACCTGCGTCGGTACTCAGACGCGTATCGAGAGTCCCAAGTATTGCATGACGGACGCCATATTGGACTACAAAGCGTGACGTCGTCGTGTGACGTCACACTCGAAGACCTCGAGGATTGACCCTTTATTGACAGCGTAACTGTTGAGTGACTTTTCGGGGTGAAGGAGGAATATTTTTTTCCGTCTCATGCTCAAGTGTAAATCATAGGATTGAAACCTAATATTTACCTGTTTTATTTTAAGAGATTTACTGTGGAAATAAAACAATTTACTATTTTTCACTTCTTTTAAACT
This sequence comes from Pardosa pseudoannulata, assembly GCA_032207245.1. Classification (NCBI taxonomy): domain Eukaryota; kingdom Metazoa; phylum Arthropoda; class Arachnida; order Araneae; family Lycosidae; genus Pardosa; species Pardosa pseudoannulata. The sequence continues at coordinate 89,486,981 of CM063505.1, read as the reverse complement.
ACTCCACTTTACAGAATATTTATTAGAATAATAGAATCGACAAAAAGACTTGTGCAACAACTTGTGTTTTCATCTATACTGAAGGTTCCGATAGATACCCAAACTTCTATGACAGTTCTCCTGGAGAATATATTTTTTAAATTTTAAATTTTCACTTTTTGGTGAAACATACCGGGTTCATAGAATATTATTGTGCATTCTACAAGACATACTGACGAATTATCGGATCTATATTTGTGCGAAATACATTCTTTTCTTCAAAAGTACCTGGAATCAGTGAGAGTTATGGAATCTTAGCATCTCCAAGTGTATCACTCAAGTTCCAAATTGCGTAAAACAATCCGAGGCACTACTGTTTAGGAAACTACCTAGCAATTCACGCCCGCACGTGCTGGTAATAGGTGGACAGTCCAGCGGTTTACATTGTCAGTCATCAAGTGTGAAGAGTGTTTAATAAGCGTTTAAGAGTAAAGGTGTGACTAGTTGGTCAGTGTTATGCGGCAACTATGCGTAGCCGCGTGTAGTGGCCTGTGATCCGTGGATGCTTCGCAAAGAATGAAGGAAACGCTTTTTACACCGGGGATGTGTAGAAAAGTAAGTTTTTCCTTACATTTTATTTGAAAATTCTTTTTATTTTTCCATGTTTATTATTAAAATCCAACAAATAGGTCTACTCCATCAAAAAAATATTTTACAAAAATTTCAGTCATATGTGTTTTAAATTGGTTACAAAACACTAACGAAGTTTTAATTGACTTAGTGTTGTTAAATTTTTCGAAAATTTATCTTTCTGCATCAAATAATACCTACAAAATTTTCAGTCATATTTGTTTCACAAACAATAATAAAAATTACATTCAACTTAAATCTATCTTTGGTGTGAATAAATATTTTTGGAAAATTTATTAAATTATATTAATGAAATTTTAAATATATATAATATTTCTTATGAAAGCAATAACAAATTTTAAATTTCACTTAAATCTCTCCATAAGAGAATTGTAGGCATTAAAATACATTTTTGAAATTTATTAACGTAGTTTTTATGAAAATTCAAACATTAAATATCTCTACTTCATAAAAAATCCTAAAATGATCAGGGATAATTTATTACAAAAGCACTAACAAATTTTACATTTTACCTAAATTTCCCTTAAAAGGAAAGTTGGGGTTTTAAAACATTTCCATAAATTTTAAATTTAGATTTTTGAAACGTTGTACATATTTAGATTGGAAATTGACAAAATTAATCACATTAATTTTTTAATCGAATTATTAATTCAGTTTTTTAAAAACGCTTTGTTAGATTTAAAAGATATTCTTGCGCTTTAATTTTTAGTTTTTCTTTTCATTTTGCTATATTTTAACTTCAAAATATATTTCAAAGTTTTAAGGTATTATTTTGTTAATCTATGGAATATTTAATTTACAGTAAAGAGATTCGTAATAGTTTATTTTTCACGAAAAATTCCAATTTGTAATAAACAAATTTATAATAAATGAAATTTAAAAATTTGAAATTTTATAAAGTTATCTGATTTTTTTAAATTTTAATGTAGTAAATTTAGTTATACTTCATTGCATATGTGTATAACATTTTATAACGCTCACTTAATTTACTCAAAGTCCACAACCCCTTTAAAAAATAACTATGAAAAAGTTTGCATTTTACTTACATACCGGCGATACTCTGATAATCGGACTGTTCAGTTTCTATTCTGCGCTTTCTTCTCCTATGCAATTACTACGTTTTAGGGCGCTGCCTCTCGTTACCACACTGTTTGGATTCGAATCTTGTTGCTGACATGGATGTCCGTAGGTGTACAAGGTCGGTTTTGAACAATAGTCTTAGGTGTCATTAACTTTTGTGTATAAAAAAAATAGACCGCGCTACTCTAAACCAAATCAAACAGAAACTGTTACTCATCATACAACAAATTCACTTTTTGGAATTGTTACATATATGCAGAACAATTACGCTAAAATAAAAACCGAACATTAACTTTTATGTATAAAAAATAGACCGCACTACTCTAAACTAAACCAAACAGAAACTGTTTCCCTGTTACTCATCGTACAACAAATTCATTTTAGGGAAGAGTTACACAACAATTACACTAAAATAAAAACCGAACATTAATTTTTATGTATAAAAAAAACCGCGATGCTCTAAACTAAACCGCAGAGAAACTGTTTCCCTGTTACTCATCGTACAACAAATTCACTTTTTGGAAGCTTTACATATATGCAGAACAATTACACTAAAATAAAAACCGAACATTAACTTTTATGTATAAAAAATAGACCGCACTACTCTAAACTAAACCAAACAGAAACTGTTTCCCTGTTACTCATCGTACAACAAATTAACTTTTTGGAAGCGTTACATATATGCAGAACAATTACACTAAAATTAAAACCGAACATTAACTTTTCTGTATAAAAAATAGACCTCGCTGCTCTAAACTAAACCAAACAGAAACTGTTTCCCTGTTACTCATCATACAACAAATTCCCTTTTTGGAAGCGTTACACAACAATTACACTAAAATAAAAACCGAACATTAACTTCTATATAAAAAATAGACCATGTTACCCTAAACTAAACCGCAGAGAAACTATTTCCCTGTTACTCATCGTACAACAAATTCAATTTTTGGAAGCGTTACTCAACAATTACACTAAAATAAAAACCGAACATTAACTTTTCTGTATAAAAAATAGACCGCGCTGCTCTAAACTAAACCAAACAGAAACTGTTTCCTTGTTACTCATCGTACAACAAATTAACTTTTTGGAAGCGTTACATATATGCAGAACAATTACACTAAAATAAAAACCGAACATTAACTTCTATATAAAAAATAGACCATGTTACCCTAAACTAAACCGCAGAGAAACTATTTCCCTGTTACTCATCGTACAACAAATTCAATTTTTGGAAGCGTTACATATATGCAGAACAATTATATTAAAATAAAAACCGAACATTAACTTTTCTGAATAAAAAATAGACCGAGCTACTCTAAACTAAACCAAACAGAAACTGTTTCCCTGTTACTCATCGTACAACAAATTAACTTTTTGGAAGAGTTACATATATGCAGAACAATTACACTAAAATAACAACCGAACATAATTTATAGCAAAAAAAAAACTTAATACATAGCATTAGAGTTATAATGAGAAGTGGCTATACGTGATAGATACGTTATAGATAAATCAGCTTTATTGATTTATCTATTCTTCAAATATATAAAATTGGTAAATTATAAAACATTTTTTCTGCAATGCGGAAGCACTTAACAAACAATTAATTATCTACACAATTCCATGAGGGTTTTGACCTTTTTATTACGGGAGCTTCACATAGGGGGTCAACAGTGCTTCCTATAAGAGTACAACACAAATACATCAAAGATTTGCAGTGAATGCGAACCCAAGCTAACAGCGTGAAGTGTGAAACGCTAATTACTATACAACAGAGTTTTCGAAAACCAAAAAGTAATCTAAGATAAATATATTTCTGAAAAGTAGTTAACAGTAGTTAAAGATTTCGTTAATGCTGTAAAAATTATACACATGTTCCCCACTGTTCATACAAAATTAGATTTCCAAATTGATGTCTTAATATGATTGGAAAGTTATTGAAATTGTCTATTTTATGCTATGTTATGACATGAATTCAGTTGTTTATTTAAACAGTATGATAGACAAATTTCTAAAAATCAGTTCACTTATTAGTGCGTTTACGTAAAAATAGAATAGTTATGACAAAACGAAAATCTTTCCGTTATTATTTTTTAAGTAGAATTACATAAACTCTTTATAATTCTATGTCTATCATATTATCAAAATCTTCTCTTTAAATATCGTCGATTGTCAAAAGATTTCTAAATTACACCAAATTTCGGAATTTTTGTTAGATCCTAAAAATCTTCAAAATAAAACCGAAATCCGGCTGATTAAATTTCAATACTTGTATACAGATATTTAGAAAAATATAAAATTTGTGCTTCTACAAATTATTTTTTACTTACATTTACAGTGATTTTTCATCCTTCCTGCTAATGAAATAACCAGCAATGTTAATGAAATAACACAATAGTCCACAGAGATTATGACTGGCAGTGCAGAACGTCAGCTCAATAATCAGTCTACTTTGTAGTCACCTATGACTTCCATGATGCTAATGAAATAACCGGCAATACTAATGAAATAACACAATATTCCACAGAGATTATGACTGGCAGTGCTGAACGTCAGCTCAATGATCAATCTACTTTGTAGTCACCTATGACTTCCATGATGCTAATGAAATAACCAGCAATACTAATGAAATAACACAATAGTCCACAGAGATTATGACTGGTAATGCTGAACGTCAGCTCAATGATCAGTCTACTTTGTAGTCACCTATGACTTCCATGATGTTAATGAAATAACCAGCAATGTTAATGAAATAACACAATAGTCCACAGAGATTATGACTGGCAGTGCTGAACGTCAGCTCAATAATCAGTCTACTTTGTAGTTACCTATGACTTCCATGATGCTAATGAAATAACCAGATGTCGGTCCTAGATGACACTACAATGCATCAGATAAAATATGCCTGCAACTAAGAAAATTCAAGTCAACCTGCAAACCAATTCTTATCATACACGCTTTCTCTTTCCGGATATTTTGCAATCCCGTAGGATTACCAATCTACACTTTCAATTGGTATTAACTCCTCAATTCTCTTTGTTTAACCCTTCAAAACACCCATCCAGAAATACGATGCTTGCACTCCCGCTGGCTCAATTTTAACCTAATTTTTAAATTGATTACTCGTTAACATATCGCAACTTATAGCAAAAAGTTAAACTAAACTTCATATTTAAAGGATTTTACATGTAAAACAACTTTAATTTAAGGAGAAATAGTACCTTTAGAGCTAAAAAGTCTTCATTATAAGAGTCTATCTTGATTTAGTGTAAAATAAAAAAGTTCTCTCTTTAAAATAAATTTTTCCATCGGTCATTAACAAGGGTGTAACTTTATAAAAATTGTTTAATTTTGTTGTATAAAGCAATGTGTATTTAAAAATTAAAATTAAACAAAAATATTAACAATTACTAATTAAAAAAATATATAATTATTTATTAAACATATATTTAATAATTATATATATACACAAAGCAACAATTAGTTAAACAAAATATATACTTGAAAAAAGATATTTCCAATTACCAGTAAAAAATAAGTTTTGAAACGTAAATTAGAAACTAATTTTTTATAAAAAATAGTATCTAATTATCTTCTTTATTCTGTGAACCTCAATTATGTTAATACAAGGGATCTATTTTATTTGATAACAAGATTAACCCATTTTTAAAATTTTTAATTTTTAAAGTTTTTAATATTTTCAATTTTAAAGTTTCACATATCATTAAAATATAGGTTTACAGACAAAAAAAAAATATATTTATCTTAAATTGCATGCAAAATTCTAGTTTCTAGTAAAAATATTTCAAAACGTTATCTTGCCGGTAAGTGCAAGCCAACTTACAAACTAAAATTAGTAACTTCTATATAGAAATACACAGATTCCTGCAATTTTCCTGTTACACTTGAATAAGCGTATTAAATCCGGTCAGCGGTATAGGTTTGTATAGGAATGTCCAGAAGCCTATTTATTCCTGATATATTTGGTTTTAATACTCATTCATTATTTTTTTAGATTCAAGAAATCGAAATAGATTTTAATGGGATGTATTTGTTTTCATTTAGTTATTGTACTGCAGTACAAGTGGTGTTGCACTCCTAAATTTTGCCGCTGTTGGCATTCCCCACCTTGTATATAACTTAAGGTAGCTCTGCAACCCACGTGGGCTTCAAGGAACGTACCAGAAATGAAGCTGAAATCAGGACTGGCCGAAACATTTTGGCCTCCGTAGAAACCCGAAAAAATGTCGCCTTCTAGTTGAAAAAACTCTTAAAAATCTCCCCAATTTCTTTTAAATATGAAAAAGTTATAAAATAACTTTGTTAACTGAGAAAATGGCATATAATTGAATTACAGCAATAATGCTAATACAAATTTATGGATAACTGTTTTATTGAAAAACAAAATATTTCCCTCCCATGTCTCCAAATGTTAAATTTTGCTGCCTAGTTAGTCGCTCACCTTGTCCGCAGACTACAGCCAGTTTGTATGCTTTTAGAAACTCCTAAATATTTGAAAAGAAATACGAGAAGGTAGGTCAAAATATCCCTATGAGTGGTTAATAAACTTATGAAAAGACGAAGATCTTTTAACTAATGCTACTTTGATTTTTTAAGTTTAATCCGAAGTTAAAACAGCAGCTTGCGTTTACTTAATACTAAGTTGTATTTTTTATGGAGTTTTTTTCTGGTAACATCCAGTGCAAGCATTCTGTTGATACTACAGCAAATATATACAGCTATTTATATACTTACAATACTTCTCTTACGTGTATTCTTTAATATCTATTTATCTCTCTCTATCTTTCTTTCTCTCTCTCTCTCTCTCTCTCTCTCTGTATATATATATATATATATATATATATATATATATATATATATATATATATATATATATATATATATATATATATATATATATATATATATATATATATATATATATATATATATATATATATGTGTATATATATATATATGTATATATATATATATATATATATATATATATATATTTATATATATAATATATATATATATATATATATATATATATATATATATATATATACTATATATATTATATATATATATATATATATATATATATATATATATATATATATATATATAAAGAATATTCTTTTGGGATACTTTTTTAATTAGGTTCGCTATAAGATGTATACAAGAAATGTTTTCCATTTCGTAATAAATTTTTTCTATACATTTAAATAATTCGATTTCACTCAGAGCACATATGTACATATGCAGACATATGGATTACCCGGCTATGTCGACGCCGGTTACTCCAGTTACTAAACTTAATAGAATTTGTTCATTGCCGACCCACATTATGCACCATCAAGGCTTCACATTCCCTGAATAA
>CM063505.1:89454885-89474885 GCA_032207245.1 Pardosa pseudoannulata | reverse complement strand
TAATTGAAAACTTGGAGCACATTGTGACCGCAAACATATATTACGTATCCCAGTTACCTTTAACGAACACGGAAGATCTTAGGAAGGCTCGGGTTCCGAACCCGCAACCTCTCAGATGCGAGAGCGCCGCCTTTGCCAATTCAGCCATCTCTAGGGTGACAGTGATGTTTTTTTTGTTTGGCTTATTCAATATTGGTTTATACGTTACGATATCAATACTTCAGTAATTAAAGTGAAATTCGGATATTACAATCTTATGGTTATTTATCATTATGCATATTTTAAATAGAAATAAATATAAGGGGAAAATTCAGTGCAATAATCGTCAATGAATAAATCTTAAATTACTAAACATTCTTATTATTCTGGAATTATTTGACATTTCTTTCTATTTAAGGCTAACTATTTTTAAAAAAGGAGAAAAGAGACTTGGACGTTGCAATCCATTATTTTTTATAAGTAATAGCAAGATGGTAAAGTTTATTTCAATAATCCCTAATTGATGAATTTTTCTCTTCTATTGCATCAATTTTTTTTTCTAAGTTTGAATTTCAATTTTTGGCTCAAAAACTTTGCAAGAAACTTAGAGGTTTAATTATAATTATGCTCCATATTTTCATTTGTTGCGTTTGTTGTTTATGATGCCAGTTGGTCAAACCAAGCACGATTGAAACATACACAACTCGTATTAAGGCAAAGAGGGGCGCCTTTCGTTTTAATGAGCACCATTAAGGTGAAAAAACGAATTCGCTCCAGTAGGTCCTCGTAATTTTGAAGCAGGGACCAAGCAGAGGGACCCATGGACTTATTAATTGAAAACTTGGAGGACATTGTGACCACGAACATATCTTACTTACCCTAGTCACCTTTAACTAACACGATAGATCTTAGGCCGGCTCGGGTTTCGAACCCGCAACCTCTCAGTTACGAGATCGTTGCCAATTCAACCATCTCTAGGGTGAAAGTAATGATTATTTTGTTTGACTTATTCAATATTGGTTTATACTTTACTTATCAATACTTCAGTAATTAAAGGGAAATTTGGATATTACAATCAATTATACTTATTTTATATAGAAATAAATATAAAGGAAAAATGCAGTGCAATAATCGTCAATGAATAAATCTTAAATTACTAAACATTCTTGTTATTCTGGAATTATTTGACATTTCTTTCTATTTAAGGCTAACTATTTTTTAAAAAACTGAGAAAAGAGACTTGGACGCTGCAATCCACTATTTTTTATAAGTAATAGCAAGATGGTAAAGTTTATTTCAATAATCCCTAATTGATCAATTTTTCTCTTCTATTGCATCAATTTTTCTTTTTTCTAAGTTTGAATTTCAATTTTTGGCTCAAAAACTTTACAAAAAGCTTAGAGGTCCAATTATCATTATGCTCTACATTTTCATTTGTTGCATTTATTGTTTATGATGCCAGTTGGTCAAACGAAGCACGATTGAGACACACGCTACTTGTAGTAAGACAAAGGGGGTGAGCCTTTCGTTTTAACGAGCACCATTAACGTGAAAAAACGAATTCGCTCCAGTAGGTCCTCGTCATTTTGAAGCCGGGACCAAGCAGAAGGCCCATAGACTTATTAATTGAAAACTTGGAGGACATTGTGACCACGAACATATCTTACGTGCCCCAGTCACCTTTAACTAACACAGTAGATCTTAGGCCGACTCGGGTTCCAAACCCTCAACCTCTCAGTTGGACAAACCAAGCACGATTGAGACATACGCCACTGGTATTAAGGTAAAGGATGTGGCTTTCATTTTAACGAGCACCATTAAGGTGAAAGAACGAATTCGCTCCAGCAGGTCCTCATAATTTTGTAGCAGTGACCAAGCAGAAGACCCATAGACTTATTTATTGAAAACTTGGAGGACACTGTGACCAAGAACATATCTTACGTGCCCTAGTCACCTTTAACTAACACAGGTCTTAGGTCGGCTCGGCTCCGAACACACAACCTTCCAGTTACGAGAAAATGTCTAAAGTATTAATCAGGTAACAATAGAAGAAAAATTTAAAAACTGATATACTAGGAATTTCTAAGCATTAACAAATTATTTTGTGAGTTCATTCTGGAATATATGATATAGAAAAATAACATGTTTATATTTTTTATCACTATATTTGGTGGTAGGGGCAACGTTGTATTTGCCACGACCGCATCACTCATAGGAGTGCCGCACTGTGTTGTAAATGGTATCAGAAAGAGGATGATTCGATCGAGTAGAAATAAGAAGTTGAAAGATAATTTTTTTTTTTTTTTTATAAAATCCAAAGTGTTTAGAAATTATTATTTTTTTTTGTGAATTTTCTTATTTTTTTAAAATGCTTCTTGAGACTAAACTCGTTATAGATTCTTGTAAAATGTTTTCCAAAGACTCCAAAAATGCCTTAATATCAATCCGTTTATTCGTTTAAAATTTTGATTTTATTAAAGTTATTAAAGCTAAATTTAAATTTAGAAATTCGTCAATATTTTATGAACATTTCACGTACAAATAGAACATATTCCCCTCAAATAAACTATTTCATTTATCAGCAAAATAATACCCCCAGAGTGTTCAAAAATATATAAAGTGTTAATCAGGTAACAATAGAAGGAAAATTAAATAATTGATATACTAGGAACTTTTAAGAATTAACAAACTATTTTGTGAGTTCATTCTTAATATATGATATAGAAAAAACATCATGCTTATATATTTTCTCACTATATTTAACGGTAGGGGCGCAGGCCAGTTTTTTTAGCACGGGCATCAAAGGACTTAGCTACGGCCCTGATGTAGTCCATCCATTACTTAAACAGATATCATTTGATATGTATCACAAGTTATGTATCTAATGATATTTAATTCGAAAAATTTGCTGGTTCTAATTTTTAAAATCTATAAATTAACTAATTTTGGTATTTTCCTTTCAATGGATATAACTTTGTAAACTTGTAATTTAACTATCTTGCTCTATATAACTTGCTCTATATAACTAATATCTTGCTTTATATATCTGTAATTTAACTAATATACTGCTCTAGGGTGAAAGTAATGATTTTTTTGTTTGACTTATTCAATATTGGTTTATACTTTACGATATTTAATACTTCAGTAATTAAAGTGAAATTCGGATATTACAATCTTATGCTTATTTATCATTATGCTTATTTTAAATAGAAATAAATATAAGGGGAAAATTCAGTGCAATAATCGTCAATGAATAAATCTTAAATTACTAAACATTCTTATTATTCTGGAATTATTTGAGGAGTTTTAGAAAAGATATTATTATCGGAATAGAGTAAATTGGTTTATGCTTTAATAACAATAAAATTCCTTATCGCCGTCATTTAATCAGTGCTAGAGACGTGTTCACCTCTCATGCTGCAACTGTCTGTGTTGCCAACGCACGTTATAATCTTCTCATGTTTAAAGCTCTTTGGGAGTAGATTTTGCGTCAAGTTCTAAGTCGTAATTATGGCACGGAAAGGTACGAAAACGTCGAACAGAACTCGTTGAAGACACAAATTGTCACAGTACGGAAGAAGTCGGTTACCGTATGGATGTTAGAGCTGTGTGTGTAGATTTTCCTGTTTCAGGCATGTTCATCTTGTTGCTTCGTAACATGCCATCGGGCAATTTATGACAATAGAACTCTCAAATGCAGGACAAATGGTTCAGAACTGTCAAAAAATGTTAAAAGAGGACTCATTTGGTATTTTTTAAAAGAAGGATAAATAAAAGCTGTGGGAACTGCAGCAAATAATCGCTGAGTTTTTATGATAATTAGATTTTGCAAAAATAATACGACTTCGATCTATAAAGATCGAAGCCGTATTAGAAAACCATAACACAGTTGAATATCAAAAAGTTAACTTTACTAAAGATAGGTTATTAGAACTGCATACTAGTGCTATATTAAAACTATAATAATGACAATTTAAATAAAGAAGGTTTTATTTAGAGTGCTACTTTCTACTTTTTTGCAACACGAGAGCTAATAAGACCTACACCTATTTCGAATGGTTGTGAACATCCATGCCACAGAGGGATTCGAACTCGCGAACTCTGGTACCGAAGATCAGTGAACTAGCCATTCGTCCATCGTTCTGTAATTAATTAATGAATTGAACAGTAAAAAGGTGTTATAAATGTGTTGTGTTTTTGTTTTCATTGTCTATAATTTGTATTGCAAAATCTTTTTGTGTTTTGGAACATTTAAGAAAATTACTGCGATGATCAGAAATATCTAGAAATGCTCTTGGTTACTTGTCTTTAATACACCAGACATATATATATATATATATATATATATAATATATATATATATCAAAATTATTTCACTATAATATCGCTTTAAAAGCTTCCTCTCGCTCATTCTAATTCCTTAAAATCTATTTTCTCAGCTACAAAATGTCTTAATCAAAGGAGAGTCATCGACTTAAAATTCTTCCAACACATTTCTCAAAGCTTTCTATGCAATAGCTGTAAATGTTCTGTTCATTCAACATATTTTCCAGCTGCTGCAGGTAAATGGCTCAGTTTTTCCCCTGATCCAACTTTTAAATTCTCTAAGTTTCTTGTCCCTTGGGAATACTTTATCTGTCTCGATCTTTGTTACACCTCTGTTCCAACAAAGTGTTTTTGTATCATTCTTTTCACTGTCTTTCACTGGCAAAGATGTCTTTTTAACAGTTCCTCAATAAATATTAAAGTTGTTCTTAAAATTGTACTTCTCTTCAATGTGGCCCGACTGCAACATTATTCATTAGTCTAGCTGCATAAGCTTCTCCTTGCCCAGTAACCCGGGCAAGTAAAACAAATAGGGGTTTACATAGTTATTGTGACCGGCAGTTATTACTTTGTTTTATTACACACACACACACACACACACATATATATATAATATATATATATATATATATATATATATATATATATATATATATATATATATACATGCATGCATGCATACACATGAGTGTATGTGTATGCTAATATAGCGTATATTCTTATTACAAAATTTATATTAACAGATTATCGTACTCAAGTAATAGACTATCAATATTAAGAATTAAGGTTTTAATTGACCCATATATTCAATTTTTGTTACTTTGATATTTTTTTCTTTTATCTGTATTTGCTTTCCGTACATGACTACATTTCGTTTTTAAACTAATTTTTATTGTATTTTGTTGTCTAATGGCCTCTTCTATATAATATTTCTAAGACGACAACACAGATTTTTTCAATAAGGTAGATTAATAATATGAAGCTTCCTTTTGTCTTCATGTACCTAGTTCTCTCCTTTAGACCGTTATTCTGTGTACATTTAGGATTAAATTAAACTATCTTTATATTGAGCAAGACGTTATTTATATTAGATTTATAACATTTAAATAAAAATTCTCTTGTCAATTCGTCTCAATATAATACGGGAGAAGAAAATATCCTGGTTAAGTAATAATTTTTAATATTCCAATATTCATTGATTTATAAATGATGAGTCGATTTTGTCATTAATTTCGAAAAAGGAAAGTTTTTGTGTGTCATCATGAACAGACAAAAAGAGCTATATTCGTGAAATAGTTTATCAGATTTATTGAAAAGAATGACTTTAATTGTTGTATAAATATTCATGTGATAAATTCAAAAGTCAATATTTTATTTAAATGAAGTAAAGATAAAATTAGTGATTTTCGCAATTTAACAACAAAGATTTTATAAATAAAGTAATAGCTGCTATTCTAATATCTCTAGATACTGTGTTTCGAGAAATATTTTCATCTTATTTCTTCTGTCTAAATTTCTTGAATGTAGAAAGCTAAATGCAGTTAATTACTGACTTCATATTTCTACCCTGTTTCATATAGAAGTGAAAGTTTCAAACTTGTTAATCAATTATTGACTGCACATATAACTTTGTTGGGACATAGCATAATTTTATGATATCTGAATGGCTATCTAAACTTCACCAAACAATGTTTAAAAAAATGCAGTTAACTGCGGCAATTCCCTTTTATTTTCTTGTGTATATACGAAAAAATCTATAAGATGTAGAGAAATACATATAGATAGAATTTCTCATAGAGAAATACAGAATTACCCTGTTTATGACATACATCTTTGCAAAATTTTGTAACCACTTAGTGTCTGTTTAAATTTTGCATAAGAGTACAGAAAAATAAATGCATTTAAATACTTGCTTCTTTTTCTCTTTTTCTAGATCATGAAGAAAATAAAACCCTTAATTAATAACTTTAACTCTACTCTGTCAACAAATTAGTGTTTCAAGAAATTTTAATTGTCGTTATTTAAATTTTTCAAAAGAATATAGAATAAATATTTCCCAAAACAGTATTAAAATAATATTGCTAACTTCTATCTTTGAATTTCATTTTCATTTCCGACTATATAAATTTTACAAAAGCATAGATAGCAATTACAGCCATCTTCTGTCTTTTAATATCTTTTGCTATTTCATAGTGATACGAAAGATAGCATGCTACAAATACACAATTAAAACTGTACCCTGGATACGACGTAGTGAAATTTTATCCTCTCCAATTTCCTATCTAAATTTTTCAAAATGTAACTAAAACCCATTCAGAAATACAACAGGTAGTTCTATTATTTTGGTGGTCCATACGCAAAATGTACCCAACAGTTAATAATTTAATAAATGTACAGATTCCCTTTGTAATTTTTCGGGAATTTACAATCATTTCTAAATAACTATCTAAACTTCGCGAATTTAATACTGGAAAATAAATGCAATCGACTGTTTTTTTTTCATTTCTTCTTTTTTTCTAATTCATACGGAAACGAAAGCATCTAATATATTATTTTTTATCAACTGCATTTCTACAACATAGTAAAATCCTATGTTATATCAATTGATTATTTATTTATATTTGCTTCTCAAAATATAATTGAAAACTATGCTATTTGCTGTATTTCTACCTTTTTATAGTTGATATGCCAATGAAAGTACCAAGCATGTTAATAAACAAATGCAACTGTACTGCCTGTAATGTTCTTAAAACTTAATGATCTCCACTTAACTATCAAAATTTCTCAAAAACAATCGGGAAATTACAATCATCTATAAGTAATTGTGTAAATTTTACGAAAATAATACTGGAAAATAAATGCAATCGACTGTTTTTTTATTCTTTCCTTTTTTTCTAATTTGTACGGAAACGAAAGCACCTAATATATTATTTTTTATCAACTGCAATTCTACAACATAGTGAAATTTTATGTTGTATGAGTTGACTATTTATTTATATTTAAACTTTGCGAAATATAATTGAAAACTGGTGTTATTTGCTGTATTTCAACTTTTTTATAGTTGATATGCCAATGAAAAGACCTGGCATGTTAATAAACAAATATAACTGTACTCCCTATAATGCTCTTAAAACTTAATAATCTTCACATAACTATCTAAATTTCTCAAAAACAATCCCCCGAAAAAACGCAATTAACTGTTTTCTTTATATTTTTGTTTGCATCTAGTTCATACGGAAACGAAAGCACCTAACATGTTAATTATTGCAATAATTGATTGCGTTACAAGCCTCGTGCGTTTCCCAATCGGTCGAAAAACTGGGAGAAAACAAACAAAAACAGATAAGTTCTGAATAAGCTAAAGAAAATACCGACTTTTTGAGGCTAATCGTAGATCAAACACAGTACTCGTTCACACGCCTTATTATTTATTTTCGTTCTTTTAGTTTTTAATTTTGTTAAAAAGAAACAAGTCGAACTAATGTAAATACAAACTGCGTGACTCATTCTTTGACGCCGTAAATACAGCATTTGTATAAAAGAAAAAAAAACTAAAACTCTTAAACTATATAAAAGGAAGTCTGAAATAATTTCATTTCAGTTAAATGACTTTGGTTTCTAATCGTACATTTGTTTTGAAAAATGCAAGAAACATGTTTTATTTGTTGTAAAGAAGAAAAATATAATAGCTAGATATAAATTACGAGTCATCAAACTTTACAAATTAAAAAAGGAGGTTCAATTTTAACAGGAGAAAGTTCAAAGTTAGTTCTTTAAGCGATATGAAAGGAAGTTGAAAATATTTTATTTAAATCAAATGATTTTCTTTTTGAATTAAACATTTATTCTAAAAGCGCGAGAAAATGATATGTTTGTCATAAAAATGAAAATTCTAAGAACACACACATGTATATAACATATAATAGCTAAAAGTATATAAATCTCAATTAAACTTTATAAATACAGCATTCAGCTAATTTTAAATTGCAGAAAAGTTTAAAGTTCGATCAAATTCTTTAAAAATGTAAAGAAACTCTATTATATTTTCTTCGTTTCTAAATTAAATGAAAAGAAAGACATATTAGTTTAAAAAAAGAAATATATATATATTATATATATATTATATATATATAT
The DNA here is from genome assembly GCA_032207245.1 of Pardosa pseudoannulata. NCBI lineage: Eukaryota > Metazoa > Arthropoda > Arachnida > Araneae > Lycosidae > Pardosa > Pardosa pseudoannulata. Next base: position 89,466,446 of record CM063505.1, on the reverse strand, counting down.
ATATATATATATATATATATATATATATATATATATATATATATATATATATGACACGTATGAGTGATTAAGGCATGGAAGACGCATTTAATTTCATATATAAAAACTTCTTTATTGTAATCCTTCTGTCCATAGTTATGCCATTTAGAAATCCTTTGTTCTCATCATTTGCCACGACCAGCGTGGAGGATGTTATCAGCCCGAGTTCCTGTTCAGAACTGACTTTTTTGGTGTTGCTACCTAAGGAAAATTCCTATGTCAACTTCAGTGTCAGCTTTTTTAATCTGTATAGTTCCGCTCGAGGGTGTGTCTTTCTCCTATTACGTTATCGTTAAGGAGTTCTAAATATTTTTAATTATAACTCGCTTAATTTTAACCCCCATTTTTAAACCTTACACACACACACACACACACACACACACACACACACACATATATATATATAAATAAATAAATAAATAAATATATATATATATATGTATGTATGTATATATATATATATATATATATATATATATATATATATATATATATATATATATATATATATATATATATATATAAATATATATATATACCTATAAAAGTGAATGCGATTCAGTATTAAATAACATCCGAAGGTAATGAATTTGCTTTTTACATAGCAAAGGCTTAACCTCTGTATTCCTAAGAAATAAAGAAGTTCTAGAACTTTTTAACCTTGAAGAAAAAAAATCCCTTTTCTTCATATACTCAGTACTTACTGTTGTAAAATTGAAATTTGTATTACTCAATCAGGTACGCCCCAATTATATCTTGAAATTCTATCTTTTATCGCAATTTATTTTAAATAAACTTATGTTTATAAATTTCATCAAATTTATAAAAAAGCTTTTTTTACGAAATAAAATATTTTTTTTTACAGAATAAAGTTTTTCTATGTTTCCGATCTTCCAATAAGATTTCACATTGTTCGAAATTGCCAAGTATTTAGAACGTTACTTTTCTTCACCGAAGATCGTGGGATTTTATCCAAAACACTGGCAGCAGCGTTTACAGCCATTTAAAATCTACTTTTCCATTTTATTTAGCCCTAGTTTTCCGAAAAATGGACTTCCGTGCCAAAAATAGAATGTAATTGATTATATATTATCTTTTGAAAACAAAAAATTTTAAGCATTTTTTGAGATATCCACATTTAAATTTCCAAATATAATCATTGGTAACTCTCGACTCAACTCAACTCTTAAGGTGTCACCAAAATGAGCGATTCACCCCCGAAAGTTACTGGTCAGATTCATTCAATGTCCAAAAGTTCGCATAGTGAGGTTTTCGATCAGAAACCGATAGTATTATATATACGACTTTCCAAAACAGGATACCATTTTTAACGGAATCCTCCGAATAACAGAAAGGTTTAGTTATTTTATGATGTATTTTAAAGTTGTTAAAACGCTGGGTAATCTATTTAAATTTTGTAGTGGAATGTTATTCCAAAATTTGATTTCATAGCCCACAACGGCTAACCTGCCTTGACGGTTTTAAAATCACTGGAGATTCTTTTCAATTTTGATCATCCTCAGGAGAAGAAATCATTGTTCCTGATTGCATTGCTCTCTCCCTATTGTGGATTTCCTAAGGAAAGCAAATTTAGATTCTGCAGGCTTATTGGGTATGCAGAGAAATGTTTTAACCAGTACTTGAATCATGATGTCCGGGAATGTACTCCTGCACGCTAAACTAGACAATCTTGTGCCTATTACCTCGAGGTATAAATAACTTCCATTGAAAAAGTGAAATGAAGTTATCTAACCAAGCAAAACATTTTTCTTTTAGTTTATGGCTGTATGTGTACTTTCTGCTTTCCCCAAGAATAGCTCTCGTAAGTTTGTTAAATCTTTAAATACATTTTAACTATTACACTAAATTTTTCAAGGCAAGAGAAAGACAAAGGCAAGTTCTCGAGAGTTATTGTGATGATAGAAACCCAGCCAACTTGTCTGTGTATCTCTTCTCTTCTCTATCCTTTTGCCGTAAAAATCTTAGCAGAATACTTTTCAGTTTTAAGTTTATTTAAAGATTTATCAAGTTGGCGGAAGCTATTCTTGCGGTAGATACTTATCCGCTTATGAAATTAATAGCTCAAAACCACAATGAGCTATAGAAAATTTCGTCCGTCTAATTTACATCCAAATTGTAAATCTGTGTCTCATTTTAGGACCAGTGAAAGGATTACTGCAGAAAATTTGGTTGTTTTATTTGTGGACGGTATAGGACCAAGTTTTAAATAATCAGACTGGTGGTTTTGGGACTAGTGAAAGGATTACTGCAGAAAATTTGGTGGTTTTATATGTGGACGGTATAGGACCAAGCTTTAAATAATCAGACTGGTGGTTTTGGGACCAGTGAAAGAATTATTGCAGAAATTTTGGTGGTTTTATATGTGGATGGTATAGGACCAAGCTTTTAAATAATCAGACTGGTGGTTTTGGGACCAGTGAAAGGATTACTGCAGAAAATTTGGTTGTTTTATATGTGGACGGTATTGGACCAAGTTTTAAATAATCAGACTGGTGGTTTTGGGACCAGTGAAAGAATTATTGCAGAAATTTTGGTGGTTTTATATGTGGATGGTATAGGACCAAGTTTTAAATAATCAGACTGGTGGTTTTAGGACCAGTGAAAGGATTACTGCAGAAAATTTGGTTGTTTTATTTGTGGACGGTATAGGACCAAGTTTTAAATAATCAGACTGGTGGTTTTGGGACTAGTGAAAGGATTACTGCAGAAAATTTGGTTACTTTATATGTGGAAGGTATAGGACCAAGTTTTGAATAATCAGACTGGTGGTTTTTTTACGGCTTTTAGAAATAACGCCAAAAATGGCAGTAAATGAGAAATTAAAATGATGCCAAATGTGTCCTTTGCTTTTTAAACATATTTGGTAGGGTTTTAAACCATCTGTAGAAATCTTCCTTATCAAGACTATCATTATCAAATAAAGCTAAAAAAAAAACTCTTCTGGTTACCAAGAAAAACAATTTCAAAGATTAAAAAAGTATCATTGTCCATATTAATAATACCAACACTACAATTATTTGGGAAAGATAAAAGAAAATTAAAAAAAAGTTACATTCGGAATGTTATTTATTTTATTTTTAATGACTCGTTTATGCGGGGAGATCAATAAACTTTGTAACGTCTATATTAACGTAGTAAGATACAATGCACTGATGCATTTCAATTCACTGTGTTTTATCCCGTTACATATAAAAATTATCTGAAGAAAATTAAATTTAGTTTTCTTAAAATCATTAATGGTCTTCAAATATAGAACTTATACATAATATAACTACTATTAATGCATAGGAATGCTTAATGAAAGTTGAATAATCATTTGCAAAGTTTATTGATTTCCTAGCCTAAGCAAGTCATCAAAGATAAAACAAATCGCATTCTGAATATAACTCTTTTTAATTCTCTTTTATCTTTCCCAAACAAGTGTAGCATTTTTAGGGCACGCGCTCGAATGCTGGAATAAGTAGATTACGAAGCATGAAAGTAGAAATCAGCTTCATTTAATAAAATTATTCAATAAAACTTCAAAGAGTTTTGTTGGGAGTAGAGTACACAGCAACAAACGGCTCATTGTAAATGATACGAAGACTTACGATACGTGTGAAGATATCGGGATTGGTGGTTTAAAGCCTTGTAGATCGTGTGAAAATGTGTCACTTTATTTTATTTTTGTGTGTGTGTGCACTTTGAGGATAGACTGATTATACTGATGGGTGTGTATGTCTTACTATTGGCATGGATGTTTGCAGTCGTCCGGTATTGCCTTTTAATGCAGGCCCTGGTGTAGTTAATGTCATTCTATGTCTAATCCCACGGGTTTGTATCGTGCTGATGGCATGGATGTACATATCCATTCCAAATCGGCTTTAATCAGAAAGACCTTATCTAATTATCGTTTCAATGGCAAAAAGTTGACCATAGCTTTCTAAATCAATCAAAACTGGGTATAATTAAAATAGTGTTGGTAGTGCTTCAAACCGAATTAAAACTACTGATAATTTAAATATTGACCGTTGTGCTCCAAACCTAACCAAATCCTGTTGGATGCAAAATATGTTCTCGTTTCTACACCGAATTATCTCTTTTATTTATTGTCGAGTAGGGAGGTTTTTTTTTTTCCAAATTTCGTAAGCTTCTCGGGTTAGCCGACTTCAGAATTATTAGATCAATAAGTTTATCCTCTAAATTATGCGCTTCTAATCCTTCCAAGTCCGAAGCCCTAATTATCTGTACCCCGAACTAAACCTAACTCAATTCCATTTATTGTCTCTTGACCAGCTTCTTTGATGGATTTAAGGTATTTCCGATATCTTAGTTCAATAGCCTCCCTTATGCCCCTACGTTTTTCCCCTACACAGTAAAATGTATTTATCTACCGAATCTATATCACTCTCCCACTTACCAACCTTTCAGTTTGAACATTTGTACCAATCATATATATCCCATATGTTGTCTATTTATACAGGCAACCTATTCCAGCATCCTGACCCATGGCTATATGAAGATTCATTTTATTCAATTTTTTTACTAACTGTAAAAGTGGAATTTTTCTAATTATTCTCGCACCTAATGCGATAGACATTTAGTATTCCATTATTTGTTCATTCCACTGTGCAGGAATATCGGCAGTTATATTACGTAAATACCACTCGGCAGGACATTTTTTCTTTGATAGGTTTCTTCAGTTTTAATTATCCATTGGGAAAAAGATTTTGTCTTGAATTTTTATTCTATTCCTAAGCGGATTTAATGAGAGGACTTAAAACACCATTTCGTTAATTTCGCGAGCTTTCAGAGTCAGCCACAAAACCTCATGGTTGGAATTAGAAGCACTCGACGCTAGGAAATCGGTATATAGATAGGTATTCATGTTATCCCATTATATGCATTTGTATGAGTTTATGTATTCATACACATGTTTATGCAGTTTAATACTAGCTTGTAAGGTTATTCCCTGTTTCTGCTTAGTTTTTTAAATGCAAAGAACATGCTTAAATAATTACCTAACTTTCAATATATTGAATGTATGAATCTTAATTGAAACGTTTCTTTGTCAGTATTCAGTATAACAATTAATATTAAGGAAACCGACCGCGTTCAAATAGCAATTTTCGTGAAAAATATTGAATTTTTTTTTATTTATTTTAAAGATCAGTCCTTTAGTTTTCGAAAGCAGCTTTCAGCTTGTTTCTAGAGTCATTAGAAGTCATGATACAGCTGTTTAATCATCACCGGAAGTGTCGAGAAAATATATCGGAAATGAACAGTTAAAGGACTTGAATTTGAGTGTTAGCATGAAAAACGTTGTAAATAGCGTACGATAGCTTCTAAATAAATAAATAAATTACTCCAGCATATTTCTGAATGCTTATCAAATTATAAAACACTTAATGAATTTATTCAATAAAATCTTTAAATTGAATTTTTGAAAAATTGTGATTTTTGCTACACCCCCAGACCTCAACAGTCATAACTGCTAAAATAATTTTTAGAATTTAATTAGAATTTAACTGTATGTTTTTAGTTATGTTATGTATGCATTGAACATCAGGGTTATAAATGTATTCATTTTGAGACGAGTTATGGGCATTTATGTTGGAAACTTGATTATTTTTTTCTTGAATGTTTGCTCTAAATTACTTGATTGGCTATAACTCATTTATACTTTAGAATATTTTCATTCTGGAGGTTCAATGCATATATAATGGATATATATGTCTACATTTATCCAAGTAAAAGTGATTTGTTTTGCATATTTTTTTAGTTAGGAGTGTTGGCATAAAGTCAAAAAATGCTTGTTCTTTTTTCTATTTTTACCAATTTTGGGGAAAGCATATACGTATTTATGTTTATTTTCATATTTTTCTATGTTTTATAACCTATTACTGAAACAACTAAAAAAATATTTCCATAAAAGCCTTATTTAAAAATTTTGGCTCAGAACGTGGTCGGGCAGAACGATGGCCGAATGGTTAGGGTGCTGGCCTTCGGAACATGAGTTCGTGGGTTCGAGTCCCACAATGGCATGGATGTTCGTAGCCGTTCGGAATCAGCTTTAAGCAGAAGATTCCGGTCTCATTAGCCCTTGTGTTGCAAAAAGTAGACCGTAGCACTCCAAAACCAAACCAAACCGAACGTGGTCGGTTACTTTAATTCAATTCACTATAAATAATTAAATGTTTCTTGTTAAAATGCCGTCAGATGTGTAATACCAACTTCATCATTTCGTTTAAAAAAAAAAACATCACAGTTTATAGTAGAGCTATGAAAAAGATGATAAATATTCGACAAAATCGGATTACCGGAAAATTAAGTCTCTTCCTTTTGTATAGAGAAAAAATGAATAAAAATTTAAAAGATCTTACATACTTATATTTATCGCCAGGACGTGATTTAAAGTCATAACTGATGAAAAGACTCGCTCGAGACGGAAATTTATTATAAATCTTGAAAAATAAACAGTCGGAGTACCAACGTTTTCGCACGTAGAGTTGGAATCTCTAGGCGAGGATCAGAATTCAAATCCGAGCTCGAAAATCTCCATTTACGGTTCTTTCCTCATTTCTTTCTGTACTTTATAATGCGATACATCCCGGAATGAGTTTCCTAAGGCTTCCTTGTGAATGGAACGTTGCATACTCTAACCGACATGCGCTGGCACCTATTTATTTATTTTTCTTTCTCGCAAACGGAGAAAATCGAAGGGATGAGAATGAAATCTCTTTGAAGCAACAGGTGAATGCGCTTAGGCGACGAGAAACGCCCTGCGGGATGTGGTTATTCAAAGTGTCGGGTGTTAATGCTTTTATCAATTAGTTGCGGAAAAGAGATGGGAATCCGTATCGATGAAATTACTTTCGGGCGTCAAGAATTCTCAGATTAACGGTTGTATACTGTAAGTAGAAAAAAACCATTTACATTGCTGTAATCGAATAGTGAAAATAAACTTTCGTTGGAAATTGAGGATTAATTTAATCTTATATCATTACTGGTCACATTTATTTTGTGCTGTGTGACTCTAAAGATTAAAATCGATAGTGAGGCTGATTTTCACTAGAATTATACTAATTACTACAATATTTATTTTCCTTTTAACCCTTTCGTTATGACCGAGACATGTATGCCCCATAGGAATTATGAAATCACTGTAAGATAAAGATACGTCGCCTTTGTATAAATGTTTTTCCCGTTGAGTTTTAATTCAACTGTTATAATACCACTGGAACATATGTGTCCCACCACAAAAACACCAGTGGGACGCATATGTTCCACAGGCATTGGGAAATCCCTGTAGAATAACGATACGTCAGCTTTCTATAAACGCATTTACAGTTGAGTTTTATTTTAGTTGTTATTATACCACTGGGACATATGAGTTCCACCAGAAAATGACCAATGGGACACATATGTCCCACAGGCATAATGAAATCCCTGTAGGATAACGATACATCAGCTTTCTATAGACTCATTTCTCGTTGAGTTTTATTTCAATTGTTATGATACCACTAGGATATATGTGTCCCACCTCAAAAACACCAATGGGACACATATGTCCTACAGGCATTATGAAATCCCTGTAGGATAACGATACGTCAGCTTTCTATAAACGCATTTACAGTTGAGTTTTATTTCAGTTGTTATTATACCTCTGAGACATGTGTCCCACCTAAAAACATCAAAGGGACACATATGCCCCACTGATGTTTGTAGTTTTTTCTTGGAAAAAACTGGTAGTGAAAGGGTTAAAATCAGTATTAATAGTTCTGGTACCTTTTAACCGCTACAAAAGGAGACTTTATTTTTTATTTTCTGTCACTTACGGATACAACGGACCTTAACAATTTTTCTCTCCAATATTTGTCATACATACGTGATATTTTCTACAAATAAATGTTAAAATGTTTAAATTTTTAACTTTTTAAACAGGCACAAAACTTTTTAAAAATTTTAAAATGTTCCATTCGTTACAATTTTGAATAATTTCTTTCCATTTTCAATCGTTATACTTCTAAGAACTTAGGGCTTAATTAAAAGAAATGTGCATCCATTTTATAATCCGATAGAAAATTGTTGTTTTTTATAATTTTTTTATTTCCAAGGTTAATTTTTACCTGTATTTCAACTTCTAATGCAATTTAGTACCAGTTTAAGATACTGAATTTGCTCGGAAACCTATTTTTAGTCGGATATATATATATATATATATATATATATATATATATATATATATATATATATATATATATATATATATATATATATATATATATATATATATATATATATATATATATATGTGTATATATATATGTATATATATATGTACATATATATTTATGTATATATATATATATATTTATACATATATACAGATACATATATATATATATATATATATATATATATATATATATATATATATATATATATACATACGAATTACGGAAAACTCTAAAATATAAACGAACTTCAGTATTATAAAAAATAATAACTTTTAAAGAAGAAAACTATGAGAAAGTTAAATGAAAATAGTATAATTTTTTAATAATGTAGCTAGAAGATATCTTATATTAGTTAACTTTTAATTTTTTAATTTTTAATTATTGCTTGTGAACTACAATTATCTTTAATATTTGCATACTAAGTTCGGTTAAATTAATTTAATGTTAAAATGTTATAAATTTAATAATTAAATCTGTTTCTACGTTTTCATTGATAAGTATATGCTGGTTACCAATAGAGTTCCATAGTATATTGAGAAAGTCTTAATATTTTCGGTGTATTTTAAAATTAAAACTAAATTAACAATGACTATATTTTTCAATTTTGAAAGATTTAATAAATAGGGCGATTTCATGCAGTAGTGCACTTCTCAACTTATGAAGATTCAGGATTTAATTTCTAACTGAAGGGCAGTTTATTGGTTGCCTATTGGTTATCGTAAACATGAAAATGAATGGGAAGGGTATTAAAACTGTTCATGACGTGGTATGGAATAGCTCTATTTACTGTTGATGCCATACTTGGTATGAAGTTAAATCACTCAAAAACCACACATTTTGAATGATTTTGTTGCAAAATTAAAGTTTATACAATGAATCGAACTTGAATTACATTAAATTTGAGTTACGAATAACAAATGATAGTGCAAAAAAATTTGTGAATGTTGTTGAATTAAATGCATCTTTTGTTTTTATTTTAACACCAAAATTATTTATTTTATGAAAAGAAATTTTTTTTTTTAAATCTTTTGAAATCTACAGAAATATTTTGTCAGTTGTAATAATATTATATTAAGTTACAGGTTGGTTATTTGAAAATTAGTGGCGCTAATTCCTGTTGGGACAAACTGCGCAAAACATGACGAAAAACCCAATAGAACAACACAGTTTTGAAACAATTTGAAAAAAAAAACAATTTTGATGAAACCTTAAAAAAGAAAGATGCCTAAATCTAATAGAAAAAAACATTTAAAACCAAATAAATTAGTAAAAAATTTAGAAAGACACAAAATTAACACGATAATCAGCAAAGTTTGATTAAAAATTAAGGATTAAAATGTAAAAAAGAAACTAAAAAATTGAAAAACGTACAGCACGAAAAAGAAAATTAAGAATTTAAAGATTCAAATTTATTAAAATACTAAAATTAAAATCAGGAATTAAAATATTAAGAATCAAATATTATAAAATTGAACATCAAAAGTTAGAAAACAAATACAAATCAGATTTCAAAGTACAAGCCAGTACAGCGAAGAAAAGGGAATAAGCCTGGATGCGGCATTTTTTAAGTTACAGAAAGTCGAAATCTAAACCCATTTACACAGTAATGTAGCAGTTTAACGCCTTAATTTTTACTAAACTCCCGTATACTTGTAAATCGTGGCACTATTGCCGACTAATGTAATTGCAGATATGTGACTGATAAGCGTGTTTCATTTAACACATAATCTTCTATGACTGATTGCTTTTAGCATAAAAGGAATTATGTCAATATACGATTGGTGTTTAAGATCAATAACGACAGACGTAAAGAAAATACACGAGCGTTTATTTAAAGAAGTTTAGGAAAGACCTCGCAAGCATCTAAAGAACTATAATTTCCATCTATATAATATATATCTTCTAATCTGAAAGTTTTAGGATGGGCCTGAGATCTCACATATACGACCGGGAGTTGTAATGATTCGTGGGAATTTTTGGCGGATGAATGACTCCGAGGGTAACGATAAGATTGAATCTGTGATTCAGAAAGGTGGAAGTTGATGCGCAAAATGACTGGAGAAAAGAAAAAACGCACACACACTAAAAAATTCAATAAAAAAGTCATAGAGGTTTACATCCTTCTTTTGTCTTTGTTTCCCTAATTCAATATTTTACAGTGATTTTGACGATATGGAGGCAGGACAAAGTATGTGTATTTCGTGTCAGTTATTACATGCTAATAATTTTACAAGATGGGGAAGATAAAGTTTTGAGTGTTATAACAATTTGCATTTAACTTTATCTGTCAACGCATTAAAGTTAGAAGAATAAATAAAGATTTAATCAGGGATTTTATTCCCTGCCTTTGATTTTTAATTCTTGAAATTACACAATAGGTTAAAAGAGAAGTATAATTATCCTAACGTTATGTATATTAAGTTATTGCTTTACCAGTCAATGTTATGAACATCTGAAAGTACAAGACAATGTGTCAAGAAGTTTACAGCGACAAATAAAAAACAACGTAAGTTTTAAAAAATCTGACATTTTCTGAAAACCCTTGAATTCTAAAGTAGAACTAATAATGTCAACTTATATAAATACTTATATCATGTGAATAGACATTCATCTAGATGTTAATACATATCAGCATCTTGTTATGGTGTGTATCACAATAAAATAATTTTGTTAGGAGACCTAATATTAGAAAATTGATAATAATAATAAATTAATTTTATTTAAAAACCTAATAGAATAAATTTTTTGGAATAGAGAAAAAAATCTAGTCTATATAAGAGCAAAAAGTGTTAAAGAGGTAAATACTAAGTTTGTTCTTTTTTTCATCTCAGTAATAAAAATATGTTATAAGGACAGTCTGGAAAGCTTTTGCCACAGATAAGTAGCAAACCTGAAATCTCTAAAAACTACTTATTTTTTACTTTCAGTTTCTTTTAACTGTGTAAGAAATTAAATGTAAAATATTAAGCATTGTTTTGAAAGACAAAAATGTATTTTATATGATAAGTATTCTTTAATGTGAAGTGACACGTTGCGTTTAATATGAAAATATTTTATTAGCTTTTTTTTAAATTTAGATTCCTACATTACTTTTACAGGTATTTTAATTAATTCTGCTAATTTAGATCTATGGTTGGATATTTTTAAAACCATTGTTTAAAAATATTCTTTTGAAAAATTAATACAAATTCTTTAAAAAGTATCTATTAGTAACTCACAAAACATTTACAAATCACACAATGTCGTTAAAAAAAGTAAATTTATAAATTTTTTTAAATTTCT
>CM063505.1:89429885-89452385 GCA_032207245.1 Pardosa pseudoannulata | reverse complement strand
GCGTGTATGAGTTGAAAATATATTAGAAATATTTTTTTGATGTCGAGTGACCCGTTGAGATGAAGAAAAAATATTTTCAATTGGTTTCTTTTATTTGGTAACCCAAATTAATATATGTGTTATTTCTTCTCTTTTGTATGTTTTGGCTATATTATTTCTTAAATTTCAGGAAAATTTATTTTGAAAATAAAATGAGTGTATGAGTTGATTACATTAGAAATGTATTTTTGATACCAAATGACCCGTTAAGATGAAGAAAAAATATTTTCAATCGGTTTCTTTTATATGGTGACCCAAATTAATTTATGCGTTATTTCTTCTCTTCTGTATGATATGGCTATATTATTTCTTAAATTTCATGAACATTTATTTTGAAAATAAAATGCGTGTATGAGTTGAAAATATATTAGAAATATTTTTTTGATGTCGAGTGACCCGTTGAGATGAAGAAAAAATATTTTCAATTGGTTTCTTTTATTTGGTAACCCAAATTAATATATGTGTTATTTCTTCTCTTTTGTATGTTTTGGCTATATTATTTCTTAAATTTCAGGAAAATTTATTTTGAAAATAAAATGAGTGTATGAGTTGATTACATTAGAAATGTATTTTTGATACCAAATGACCATTAAGATGAAGAAAAAATATTTTCAATTGGTTTCTTTTATTTGGTGACCCAAATTAATTTATGTATTATTTCTTCTCTTCTGTATGATATAGCTGTTTTATTTCTTAAATTTCATGAAAATTTATTTTGAAAATAAAATGTGTGTTGAAAATATATTAGAAATATCTTTTTGATACCGAGTGACCCGCTAAGATGAAGAAAAAATATTTTCAATTGGTTTCTTTTATTTGGTAACCCCAAAATTAATATAAATTAATTTTTGCCCAAATTAATATATGTATTATTTCTTCTCTTTTGTTTGTTTTGGCTATATTATTTCTTAAATTTCAGGAAAATTTATTTTGAAAATGTAAAATGCGTGTATGAGTTGAAAATATATTAGAAATATCTTTTTGATACCGAGTGACCCATTAAGATCAAGAAAAAATATTTTCAATTGGTTTCTTTTATTTGGTGACCCAAATAATTTATGCGTTATTTCTTTTTTTCTGTATGATATGGCTATATTATTTCTTAAATTTCATGAAAAATTATTTTGAAAATAAAAAAAATTCGTTTGGAAAGTAAAAAGAAATTTAAATAAAAAAATATTTCTTTTAAAAACCTTCTACCACTGCCTACTAAATGCTTTTACAAATACTACCGTTTCCTTAAAAAGCATATGGAGAGCAAGGGTCTTTTCTTTATCTACTTCCCATTTCTAAGTGCGCTGTGATTTAATTCTCTTATCACGCAAACAAACCAGACACGAAATAATTACGTCAAGCCGTCAGTCAGTCAGTCACTCGACGTTTGGAGGGTGATTCAGTGGTGGTAAACGCGTTCTCCCTTTTTCGCTAATCCGGCGCGCTGGGTAACTTTTTCGCCTCCTAATGTTAGGGAGAACGTCGATAGAATTGTGAGAGTCGACAACCTAATGCAAACAGACGTGGCAGGGTCGCAACCTTCGCTTATAAACAAGCAATTACTGCTAATAAACGGATTCGATTCGCACCTTTTCTCACGTCCTCAGAGGTTGCCATGTCTTGGCGAGCAATCCCTCAGCGAATTTTTTAAATTGCACTTTTCAAAAATTGCAAAAAGATAAGAATTTTTAAATTATAGTATTATATTAATATTAGCATATAGCTCGTCATATGACGGGATCAGTAATAAACGGATTCGATTCGCACCTTTTCTCACGTCCTGAGAGATGGCCATGTCTTATCGCCCTCAGCGAATATTTCATCTTGCACTTTTCAAAAACTGCAAAAGATAAGAATTTTTAAATTATACTATTATATTAATACCAGAATATAGCTCGTCATATGACGGGATTAATAATAAACGGATTTGATTCGGACCTTTTCTCACGCCCTGAGAGGTGGCCATGTCTTATCGCCCTCAGCAAATATTTCACCTTGCACTTTTCAAAAACTGCAAAAGATAAGAATTTTTAAACTATACTATTATACTAAAACTAGCATATAGCCCGTCATATGACGGGATCAATAATAAACGGATTTGATTCGCACCTTTTCTCACGCCGTGAGAGGTGGCCATGTCTTATCGCCCTCAGCGAATATTTCATCTTGCACGTTTCAAAAACTGCAAAAGATAAGAATTGTTAAATTATACTAATACTAGCATATAGCCCGTCATATGACGGGATCAATAATACACGGATTTGATTCGCACCTTTACTCACGTTCTGATAGGTTATCATGTCTTGGAGAGCGATCCCTCCGCGAATTTTTCACCTTACACTTTTCAAAAATAGCAAAAAGATAAGAATTTTTAAATTATACTATTATGATAATACTAGCATACAGCCCGTCATATATCAAGATCAGTAAAATTTTGAATTTTCTAGAATTGTAAAGTACCTTAGGAGGCAGGTAAAACAATGTCTTGTTTTTTGTGTTTTAGTTGTCCAAAATTTAGCTAATCGATTGCACACCTAGTGTTTATGTATGAAAAACAAACACACAAACGAACAATTTCTAAATTTTCAGAGATATATAAATTAAACGCTAGATATTTATTAGTCTGTGAAATAGAATCCTAGGGCCGGTCTCACCAAAATCATTTAACGGCTAATTGCGATTAATCTCTGTTTAAACGGAGAATTGCGCCCCACCATTGGCAGGGGCCATGGGTTAACCGTGGTTATCCTTTAAACAAATTTGGTGAGACCGGCCCCTAGGCTTTTATGAAAAGAATTTGTTGTTAATACCGGTGGTAAAATTTTCATCGCAACAAAAAATAATCTATGATTGAATTTAAAATTATCCCATATATACCTAATATATCATTTAAACCAAATATAAAAAAATTATTTACGTAATATATAAGTTCAGTAATAAAACATATGAAAATAATGCAGATGATTTTTAAATAATTTAAAGTAAGAAATGATTAAATGAGAGAGTTAAAAGAATGACGTCATAATGCTAGAAAAATGTTTTTTTTACCTAATTATTATGCGATAAATTGATAAATTTAACCGCCTGGTCCTAACCCGTAAAAATAGGGCTTGAAATAATGGCATTAAACTCGGGGAAAGGGGTGGATTTTGAACGTTTTAAAGAAACAGTATTTTTCGCTGTGATATGAAGCATATTTATACCAATTTATTTTAGAATTGGATGGATAGTTTAGGAGAAGATAAACTTTCCTCGCTTTAAATTTTGCTAACCCTAATTAATCAAGAATCCAATATGGATGCCTCTATCCATTCCAGGTCCAACCGCTTCATAACTTCGAGATCAGACGGACAGATAATTTAGGCTATTATTATATAAAGGATTTGAAGATGCATCAGTTGTAAGAAGAACTATTAAAGTGTTCCCTAGTGTTAAGTATGCTAATAGCCTCCTAGTTGGTTTTGGCAGGATTGCTGCCCCAGACAAAATTATAAAATGCTGCTTCTCCTTTATGATGAGTTTTAAACAGATGGAGACCTTTGAGGAAATAAAAGTTATGACTGTTAAAAGTATTTTTAATCACTTTTATTTAGTCATTAAAAATGACAAAAAATGTATTAAAAAGTAAAAACTTTGTTTGAGTTGCTAGTTATGTTGCTTGCAAATACATGGAGATACTAGAAACTCTCTTCAATGGGAATTTCAAACTCGCTAAAATAGCTTTTTGTATTTCACTAAACTGATTTCATTATTTTTTTCCAAACTGATTTCATTATTTTTTTTCCAAACTGATTTCATTATTTTTTTCCAAACTGATTTCATTATTTTTTTTTCAAACTGATTTTATTATTTTTTTTTCCAAACTGATTTCATTATTTTTTTTCGAAACTGATTTCATTATTTTTTTTTTCAAACTGATTTCATTTTTTTTCCAAACTGATTTCATTATTTTATTTTTTTTCCAAACTGATTTCATTATTTTTTTTCCAAACTGATTTCATTATTTTTTTTTCCAAACTGATTTCATAATTTTTTTTCCAATATCAAAATTTCAATTCTTAAATTTTTTCGCTTCTTATAACGTTCTTTTTTCCTATTTCATGAGTTAGATATAACTTTTCTGTCTATTAATATGGTGATATAAAATTTTAAATTGTAAATCTGTTCATGTTTCACTTTCGATCTTTTTTAAAAGTGAAAGAATCAAATTTTAGAAAACTATAGATTTGAGTAGTAGAAGTTCTTTATATTAAAAACATTTTTTTAATATTAAGTGACCCCTTAATATGAAAAACAATTTAATTAGTTTATCTTTATTAATATAAATAATTTCTTAGCTATAGAGTATTATCTATACATATATATATGGTGTGTGTGTGTAGGTATAGTATGTACATATTTTTTTACGATGATGCAAATGTAGTATATCTTATGTAAATCTTTAATATTACATAAAATACCATTCATAATCGATGCATAATTAGTAAAAAAAATTAGACTATTTTATGGCTAAATATTATGCTTTACAATCAATGAGCAAGATGTGATAAAGTAAATCTGTCAAATATTTATTTCCTTATAACGCCGGTGTTTATCTTATAAATATCTTATGTGACTAAAAATTTTCTGAAGTTAAAGAACTCATTTTATGCAATTTTTCGGCACCACTGCACACCGGATAACCCAGTCAACCAGAATAATTCTTAACTGCTTGCCCCACGCGTTTC
The DNA here is from genome assembly GCA_032207245.1 of Pardosa pseudoannulata. Taxonomy (NCBI): domain Eukaryota; kingdom Metazoa; phylum Arthropoda; class Arachnida; order Araneae; family Lycosidae; genus Pardosa; species Pardosa pseudoannulata. The sequence goes on along the minus strand of CM063505.1, from coordinate 89,447,625 downwards.
CGTCTGTCTATTCCCCCTTGCTCCTGGCTTTGTGTTATGGGTAAAAAAAGACGACATCATATCGGCAGAAAAACACACCTTAGCCCGGCGTCAAGATTGCTGTTTAAACCTGGATTACGCGGTTCTGGCCGGCGCCTAATCAATTTTCAATTGTTTGGAGGCGAAATTCTTTATTCAGATACTACTGAACAGCAGATAGAGAAGAAAATTACGTATATTGGAAGAAGAAATTTTTGTTGAAGGGATGGTAGACATTGAAAAGTGATTTTGTAAATTATAAACGTAGAAATTACAAAATAACGTACACACATACTGATCGAATATTACTATTAAACTAATTAATTATTTAATTTTTTATTAATTAGAAGTATATTTATAATTTCTTGATAAATGAACGGTGGATGTTGCAAAGTGTATTTATATATATTGTAATATTGTTATTATATATAAGTTTAACTATTAATATAGAGTTGCGAAATTATGTACACATTTATTTTGAAGTGTAGCATGTATAGAAAATCAATTATTTTAAACGGAGAAAGGTCATGTTAAAAAGACTGTGGATATTGCAAAGCGATTTTGTAAACCCGTGACTTAGAGTTGTGAAATTATGTACACGTACGCATTGAAGTATAATTAAAGAAATTAATTTTAAAACCATATAAATTTTTAGAGATATATTTTGAATTTAGAATGTTTCTTGCATAACAATTTTAAAAATTTTCACTTATTTTTGCCTCATTATTACTTAAACTATCTTTTTAATATTTTGGGGGTATTTTGTTGATATACTGAATAGTTTTTTATACCTGCACAATGAATTTTCGTGAAAATTTCATGTAATTTTAAAATGAAAATAATTACTCTAAATAAAGTCAGAATTCAAAACGGATACCTAAATTTAATTTAATGTTAATTAAGACTGTTTATTAAACTTTTTTCTGGAAATCGAGGAAAATGTAAGTTGCAAAGATCTTTTTAAAAATTAATTCCAACTTCAATTTATATGTGTGAAATTTCATAAGAATTAATATTTTATTAAAATGCTTTATAATATTCACTCTTAAAACAATAATTGGTGCCACAGACTGTTTTTCCAATTTAATATCTTAAGAGTAATGAAACCTTGTATACATACATTAAAGTATAACTAAACTATAATCATATTTTTTAATCATATATTGTTGCTTGAATTTTTTTAATGTTACTAATCCCTTAAACGCTCTTTGGGTTTTAATTTTCAATTTTCCTTCTATTTTGGCATTATGACTACTTAAAAATATATTCTTAAAAATATATTTTGAACATAACTGTGTATTATTTTGCTCATATTTGAATAGTTAACTTTAAAAAAATGTGTTGTTTTTACATTACGAGTTTTTACATTGTGAGTCAAAAGCTATATCTATACATTGAATATACACGACATTTCTGACATTTTTAAATGTAAATTGAGTTTTAATAATCTAAATGAAGCACAAACTTATTATGGAAACGCGATTTATTTTAATGTATATTAAGAGAGTTTCAAAAAGTTGTTTAAGAATATACAAAAAATTAAACACCATAAACCATTTAAAAGACATAAAAAATGACAAAGTCGTTTAAAAGATTATTTTTTATACTTATTACTTTTAATGCCGTTTGTAAATTTTAATTTCTCAAGATCCATACATACTGTTTCTGCATACAGTTTTGTACAAAGCCTTAGATATTTAAATAAAAATATAATAAAATTATTTATTACATAATTTATTAGTTTTGCTCAACTTTTGGTAATTTAAAGTTCACAGTCCTAATATAGCTGCATATTTTACCCATTTTTCTCCATTGCTTGTATGTATCACTATGTATGTATGTATCCAATGGTGTGTATCACATTTTCATAAAACTGCCAAATTTTGTTCGGTTAAAAAATCTTTATTTTTACGATATCTTTATTATTTAATACTCCCATTAACACGAACATCTCGTTATCAATGTTTATTTCGCAATAAGAAGAATTCATTGTGTCACATTTTCATTAAAACGATAAGTTTTGGTTGCAAATTTTTATTAAAATGTTTTCTTCATATCCTTCTATGCCTAATTTTCAACATAAAATCTATGTAAGGTAACGAAATATTTGTGTTTCATATAATCTTCTTTCATTTGAAAATATTATCAATTTTGATTATTGAAGCATTCGACCATGTAAAAGATCCTCATACTACTTTGAATCTTCTTGAGTTTTTAAAGATAAGCCGTAGACCATATCCATTCCAATTATTTTTCAGACGGAGTAAGTAAAGTCATGTTTAGAAGAGATATTGGAGTGGTGAGGGGATCTCTAAAAAGTGCTTCTTAATGCAGGTTGATTGTTATAACTGAATATAATAATTTAGGTAAAATCCAGTACAATTTTTCTATACTAGTTGGATGTCAGTTTTTTATGATAATAATTTTACAAGATGGAGAAGATAAATTTTTGAGATTTATAACAATTTGCATTTATCTCTGTTTGTCAATACATTAAAGTTTGGTTTGGTTTGGAGCGCTACGGTCTACTGTTTTGCACACGAGGGCTAATGAGACCGGGACCTACTGTTTAAAGCCAAATCCGAACGGCTACGAACATTCATGCCATAGTGGAATTCGAACCCACGAACTCCTGTACCGACGATTTGCACCCTAACCAATCAGCCAGCGTTCGGCTCAATACATTAAAGTGAGAAATATAAGTAAAGATTTAATCGGGGATTTTATGTCCTGCCTTTGATTTTTAACTCTTAAAATTACAGAATATGTTAAAAGAGAAGCATAATTATCCTAATATCATCTACATTACATTATTGCTTTACCAGTCCATGCTGTAACATCTGAAAGTACAAGACAATGTGGTAGGAAGTTTACAGCGACAGATATAAAACAACGCAAGTTTGATTAAAGTAGTACTAATAATATCAGCTAAAGTAGTACTAATAATATCAGCTTACACTTATACTTACATCTTGTGAACCGATATTCATCTAGATGTTAATACTTATCAGCAATTGTTATGTAGTATATCACAAAATAATTGTGTTAGAAAACCTAATATTAGAAAATCTAACAGAATAATAAATTAATTATAGTATTAAAAAGTATTCTATAAGTTTTTTAAAATATAATTTTAAAAACCTAATAGAACATTTTTTTAACAAAGTAAAAACTGATGTATATAGGAGCAAAAAGTGTTAAAGAGATAAATTCCAAATCTGTTCTTTTTCACCTCAGTAGTAAAAATATGGTATCAAGACAACCGAAAGCTTTTGCTACAGATAAGTAGCAAACCTGAAATCTCTGAAAAATGCTCATTTTTCACTTCTAGTTTTTTTAAATGTGTAAGAAATTAAATGTAAAAAATTAAGTATTTAGTTTGAAAGACCAAAGTGTAATTTATATGATAAATATTTTTTAATATGAAGTGACCCTTTACGTTGAACAAAAAATATTTTTATTAGTTTTTTTTTTTTAATTTAGAAACCTAGATTATTTTTACAGGCATTGAATTGATTCTGCTATTTTAGATCTATGGTTGGATATTTTTAATTTGTTTAAAAAATCTTCTTTTGAAAAATTAAAACAAATTCTTTAAAAAATATCTATGTGACTCACGAAACATTTACAAATCACACTGTGTCGTTAAAAAAAGTATATGTAAATTTATAGATTTTTTAAAATTTCTAATTTTGAAGTACGCTGTGATTTAATACTCTTATCATGCAAACAAACCAGTCCTTCTTTGACACAAGTCATCAGTTAGTCAGTCACTCTGTCAGAATTCATTTTTTTAAATGTGTAAGAAATTAAATGTAAAAAACTAAGTATTTGGTTTGAAAGACAAACGTGTATTATTTATGATAAGTATTTTTTTAATATGAAGTGCTTCTTAATGTATGATACTAGTAATATAATAATTTAGATAAAAACCAGTACAATTCCTTTGATACTAGTTGGATGTCCATCACATAACCCATAATAACTGAGCTACTGGAATAAATTTGATTCGATCAGTTTTTGTCACTCGTAAAAAATTAAAGTACTCGTGATACAAAATTGTTCTTTAGTTCAAATTACTTACCAGTTATTGATTTTTCATTAATAAGCATATAAAAAGGAAATCGGCACGTTTTCATGCATTTGGGATTATTTATGAAAAAGGGAAGGCAATCTTAAACACTTGTGTATGCAACTCGAATAAGAAAGTTTTTAAGGCTATCAATTTTGGCATCATCTCAATGAGGCAACAGTGCAATGAAACAACAGTCTGGTTGTTTAAAAGCAGATTAATAACAAATACATAAAATATTATACATTAAAATATTACTGCTAAAAAATTAGCTGCAATTCGAATAGAAAAGTTTTTGAGGCTATCAATTTTGGCATCATCTCAATGAGGCAACAGTGCAGTGAAACAACAGTCCGGTTGTTTAAAAGCAGATTAATAAAAATTACATAAAATATTATATATTAAAATATTACTGCTAAAAAATTAACTGCAATTCGAATAGAAAAGTTTTTGAGGCTATCAATTTTGGCATCATCTCAATGAGGCAACAGTGCAGTGAAACAACAGTCCGGTTGTTTAAAAGCAGATTAATAAAAATTACATAAAATATTATATATTAAAATATTACTGCTAAAAAATTAACTGCAATTCGAATAGAAAAGTTTTTGAGGCTAACAATTTTGGCATCATTTCAATGAGGCAACAGTGTAGTGAAACAACAGTAAGGTTGTTTAAAAGCAGATTAATAAAAATTACATAAAATATTATATATTAAAATATTACTGCTAAAAAATTAACTGCAATTCGAATAGAAAAGTTTTTGGGGCTATCAATTTCGGCATCATCTCAATGAGGCAACAGTGCAATGAAACAACAGTCCGGTTGTTTAAAAGCAGATTAATAAAAATTACATAAAATATTATATGTTAAAATATTACTGCTAAAAATTAACTGCAATTCGAATAGAAAAGTTTTTGAGGCTATCAATTTCAGTATCATCTAGATGAGGCAAGAGTGCAGTAAAACAACAGTTCGATTGTTTAAAAGCAGATTAATAAAAATTACATAAAATATTATATATTAAAATATTACTGCTAAAAAATTAACTGTATTTTATATGATAAGTATTTTTTAATATATCGAATAGAAAAATTTTTGAGGCTATCAATTTTGGCATCATCTCAATGAGGCAACAGTGCAATGAAACAACAGTCCGGTTCTTTAAAAGCAGATTAATAAAAATTACATAAAATATTATATATTAAAATATTATTGCTAAAAAATTAACTGTATTTTATATGATAAGTATTTTTTAATATATCGAATAGAAAAGTTTTTGAGGTTATCAATTTTGGCATCATCTCAATGAGGCAACAGTGCAGTGAAACAACAGTCTGGTTGTTTAAAAGCAGATTAATAAAAATTACATTAAATATTATATATTAAAATATTACTGCTAAAAAATTAACTCTTAAACTTAAAATGAGCTCAAATAAAATGAAGAGTGAGGTATTTTTCCATATCGTCTCTATCATTTGCAGTTATCCCTCAGTTTTCTTAAAGTAATTGATAAGAAATTTAGCGAATTTGGACATTTGTTCTCATAGGGGTTCATTAGCTTATCTAACAAAGCGAAGAAAACCTACAATTTGTGGATTTCAATGAAATTTTACAAAAAGCTTTAGGAGCTGTTTGCTGAGCCTGGGGCAGAACCACAGGTTGAGAGTTACGTAAACGCTTTTACAATTCATTACACGGTTCATTTGTTTCAAGTCAAAATAACAAATTAGGCTGTCTGATGCCTGATAAAATCCTAAACAGGAATTTTTTCGTGTATTTTTTCACTAACAAAGCAGCTTAAGGTTTACATGGACGGATCATCTCTTTGATGTGTGTTATTCGGCTATGCACCGAAAATCGCAGCATACTTAATTAAATTTGTACAGAATCTACTTATCGGGTGAAAAATGCAAGAAAAAAAAAACTTTCGGGGTTGTTACATTCGTAGCTAAAATGCCTTAAATATGCTGATTTCGTTTATTTATCGGCGGAAAGATCATACAATCCGCATTTATTCAGTCGTCGAAAGTAAGCTTTATATCTGGCATTTTTTTTCTCATATTTAGATGCTGTGAAACACCGTTTTATGGGTTTAGAAAATTAAGCAGCACTATGTGAATCTAATTATATGTATCTTAGTTTTCAGATTTTGTATTTTAGAAAAAAAATTCAACAGTCACACACTGAAACAAGTGTTTCCACATTTAAAATTGTTTTCTTCATTTTAAATCTCTGCACAATTATAAAACTTTTTCTGCATATATCATAATTTTTTACGGTGTTGAAAGTTGCAAATAGAATTGTCTTACTGATTATGTTACATGTTTTATATTTCTTCAGGAATTAGTCTTTTATACAATCGTGAAACGATAACTAATCATTACTTACTTACAAAATTCATCCTAATAAAGTAACTGTCTTAAAAATAAAGACAGATAAAATTTATCTTATCCTGCTTTTAAAGAAAAGTAATCAAACAATAAGATGCTGAATTTAAGTCCTGGATTCAATGAATTTGAATCCCGCTACAAATATGGATATCTTTATGGAATTAACTTTAAACAGTATATATTGACCTATAAAGCAGTTTCATGCAGCATAGCACATCTCAACTCTCGGCGGATCTCGCTTTCCTTTCAAACGGAAGGGCAATATTTTGGTTGCCTATTGGCTATCGTAAGCATGGAAATGAACGGGAAGGGCATTAAAGTGGCTCGTGACGTTGCATAAAATCACTTTATAGTTCTCTTATACAGCTAAACGCTGTTTATAGTGGTCACAATAAATCTATTCTGTTTTACTCAAGAAAATTACAGGTTGTAGACATATATCTCTACCTAACAAAACAAATTTTCAAATTTTCTGTTATTGTAAATATTACTTCACAGTTGCACGTAAAAAAAATAATTATTTATTTATCTATTTTTTGGTTTCCATTTTCAAAGTCAAATTACAAAATATAGATTTTTTAATATCCCTACAGGAAAGTGTTAATTTAAAAATTTAATGAAACCAGTCTTAGTTTACTAACAAATCTTGTTAATAATGTGCATTTAATTTATATTTATTCTAAAACATAGCCTTGAAGAAAGCTATGCAAGCGGAAAGAGTTTACTTTGTAATTTTTGTTACTCATAAAAAATTATCAAACTTAGACCAGGTAAATAAAAAAAATTCTAGACAGTAATCCAGACAGGAGTAAAAAAAATCCTTTAATTTGTCTGGAGCGAAGTAAATTGTTATTACAAAGATTCATGTTTCAGCTTCTAAATTTGAAATTTACGAAACAACACAATATTTTTTCTGTAATTCAAATGAAATCATACTTCTATATGTGCTAATTAATATTCTTTCATTTTTAAAAAATTATTTTCAGGAGTATATTTACCTATTATTTTTAGGATTTTATGATTATCTGAGGATATAGAAGACAATATAAAATAAAAACTGTGTTGTTTTAACTACATTATTGTTATGCATATATAAATTTGTAAGAAATTAGGAGTTTGGAATTACTTTAATTTTAGGTCATCTTTAATAACGATAATATTTCAAATTCAGCATGTTATGACTGTGATTGTTAAGCAGGCCTGCGTAAGTATCATAACGTTTGGATAATTCACGTAAAAGTTTTACTGTCTCTCAACAGCAAAGTCATGTTAAGGGTAAAAAAAATTAAATCGATATATAAATTTTGTATTTGTGAGTTCCTTCCCATCAAAGATAGATAAATAAAAGAAATAAGATAAGAAAACTAGTTTTCGAGGCAAGGATAACTTCTTGACCCTCTGGATAATATGAAGTTTCTTGTATTTCAGTATTGTAGTTTATGGCTCATACAACTAGCATGGAAATGTATTTCATTTTAGTATTGACTTTAAGCTCTAGGTCCTGGTCTAATCAGTCAAAACAGACTACTGTTATTTCTCCCCTTATCTCTCTATGACTGCTGCCATCTCCAATTCCTTAATTTTTATTTGTTATTTATTTGAGAGGGATACCATAGGTATGTTCACTTGGTTACTAATTGACGCTTCTATAATAGTACCTGCATATTTTTCCTCTCCTGAAAGTTCAAGTAGCATCTATACCTATAAAAATTCGTCAAAGAAGTAGTTAACTGAAAATTAGTTAATACATTTGTCCCCTGTGAACACAATGATTGTAAAATTAATGATCGATGTGGGTTATATTCATAACTGATTTCTGGAAGCATATAAAATACCCCTCTCCTGTCGTTCTAATGAAAAAAAGGGAGAACTATTCCTCATTTAAGAGTTTCAGTCTTATATCGCTACCTCTGACTTCGGTTTTCAAAGCATCTGTTATGATTTCATTTTTTGAACTATTTTATTGATTGCATAAAAATGCACAAATATTTTTGAAAGGTAAATTTTAATATGAAATAAAGTGCAATAAACAATTCTGAAGAATAATATATATGAAATCTGTCTTACTTTTACTTTTATAGTGTTAGTATGAAAAACACTCGTATTAAAGTGATTTTTCTCTACGATTTGGTTAGGAGCGCTACGGTCTATTGCTTTTTGCTACAAGATGGATGATTTGACCAAGACCTACTTTGCTACGCTTGTCTGTACCATTAGGAAGATTCTAACCTAGTGACTATGCTTTCTCCAGTTTCTAACATTAAGAGTTTGACAGCACCCTACCTACTCGTTAGTCGTCCAACAAGTTATTACTATGATCTAAACTAAGTAGAAATCAGCATAATTTTAGAAACGATTCCTTACTTTCTTTTTAAACCTAAAATTTAAATTACTATTCTTATTTCTCTTGCAACAACTGGACTTTCTGATTTATACTAATGATACTAATTTCTAGTTAACAAGAAACGTTATCCGATAACATGAAAAAATACTAAATTTTCTATTACATGAATCTTTAATTGTTGGAATAACTGGATATTTCATACAAGGTAATGACCCTAATTAAAAATTTTTAAAATAAAATTGTATTTCATAATTTTTTCTTTAATGCTTTAAATAAATTTAACATATTTAAAATACTTTTTTTTTTCAAAAATTTGTACCTAGAGTAGAAATATTTTAAGTAAATCATTTCGGCATTTCTTAACTTACAGATCTTAAAATGTAGGAAGTCTACTAATGTACTGCGTTAAGTAATGCAAGACATGCGTTATCATTGCAGAAAGAAGATTTTGTAAGAATTAAGCAATTTCTTTTATGGAAGTAGCTCTTCGAATGAATTAATTTTCAAAATGAGGAAGAATATGGGAGTTGTTTTGAATAAATAAATGAGTAAAATTAGTAAGAGCTTTACGATAATTTACATTAAAAAACAATTCGGCAAAATTTAGTGGGACAAACAGATTTAATTTTTTTCACATGAAATATTTTCTCCTCTGTATAAAAAATATAGCATTCATAAATAAATGTTTCAGTTAAATTATATTAAATATTGATTTGATAACAATGGTTTAAAATAATAATAATAATAATAATAATAATAATAACAATAATTATAATAATAATGATAATAATAATAATGATGATGATGATAATAACAATAACTATTCTTCTTATTATTATTAATTGTATTATACACCAGATTAAAAATTAGGAAGAGTGTAGTATTAGGTGTCATCTGAGTAAACAATATAACGTTCATCATAAAATGATTCAATGAACAATGGTTTAAAATAATAATAATAATAATAATAATAATAATAATAATGATGATATTGATGATGATGATAATAATAATAACTATTCTTCATATTATTTTTAATTGTATTATACACTAGATTAAAAATTAGGAAGAGTCTAGTTTAAGGCGTCATCTGAATAAAGAATATAACGTTCATCATAAAATGATTCAATGAACAATGGTTTAAAATATTAATAACAACAACAATAATAATAATAATAATGATAAAAATAATAATAATAGTGATGATGTTTGATGATGATGATGATAATAATAATAACTGTTCTTCTTCTTATTATTAATTATTATTAATATATTATTTTTAATTATTTTTATTATTAACTCAGATTTTTTAAAAAAGCAAAAGTTTAGTATTTGCTCTAATCTGAATAAAGAATAAAATATTCATACGTTAAATGTTTCAATTAAGTTATATTAAATATTAACTTGATGGTAATGGTTTTTGATAATAGTAATTATTATTATTATTATGGTTTACTCTTATGAAAAATTAAACAAAAGTGTAGTCTTAGCTTTCATTTGAGTATAAAATAAAATATTCATACATAACGTGTTAATTAAATTATATCAATTATGAGCTTGATGGTAGTATTTTTTGTAATATTAATTAATATTATTGTTAATTACTCAGATTAATATAAAATAAGAGTCTTATATTTCTAGTATTAGCTATGTATACAACCAATTATTATTACTACAATTTATTTGTTTTCTCTGAAAAGAAGCAGACTCAAGTTTAAATTAGATCGATATTTAAATTTTGATAAATCAAGTAATATTTTCTTCTAAATTGATATATTATTCTAGCGTATGCTTATTAAATCAGAATCATGTGTCTAGTATTAGCTGTGTATAACCAAACAGTAGAATTTCTCCATATTATTGATAAAATTATTAATAATTAGGTCTAAATCGACACCATAAATTGTTTTTTAAAAGTTCCTTTCTTTTGCTTAAAATATCCTGAAATAACCCAAAATATTTCCGCGGATGGCTTCCAAGTCTCTTCAGACGCACAGCTATTTACTTGTCTATCCCCGAAAGTCAATTTTTTTTTTTCACTTACTCCGCTTCAATTTGGCGCTCGCCAAATCTTGGCACCTCAACGGACTGTAAACCCAACGCAAGCGATGATGAGAGAAAGGTATATAATAAATAAAAGTTAACAGCGGGGGCAGGAAAAAGTACAAAAAAACATCGCGTACTTACAGGGCAAATGCTGCGATTGAAAATGAAAGGAAATCCGTGTTTGAACAAGGGCGCGGGGTGCTACCTAAAGATTACCCAAACAGTTGTTGCTCCGAATGCTTCTAAGTGTTCTATTCTTTTCTTTCATTTTTTTTTCTTCTGTTAACTTCTTTGCATTTTATTGCACTGTTTGACAGGTTTCTGATGGTTCATCGAGGCATAATCTGCTGGGAAATGATCTCTTTCTATCTGTTTGTAGTTTCGTCGGATGTAATTTCTCTTAACGAAGAGAGGTTTAAAGAACTGCTGCTGATTTGGTGCACCGTGGGAAAGCTTGCAATCTATTCCTTTGGCTTTGATGGGTTTTAATAATTGGAAATGGAAAAAAAACCAAATAAAAGTTCTTTGAAAAAAGTTTGTTGCCATCACTTCTAACAATATGCGTTTCATTTTCTCATAAGTCTATTAAATGTAATTGTTTTCTTAAGAATATCTGTCCTACATTTTCTTTATATTAATTTCATTAACATCAGCTTTTATTAGCATCAAAGGCACAGTTCCAAACTGCAGATTTTAATATCAGTAATTATGCATAAAACTTTTAATAATATGATCTTTTTTTTTTGGTCAATAAAACACATATTAGTCCAAATCTACTTGCTGAAGACGTGTTACAAAATGGCATAAGTGTTATTGTTTGTTGCCTTACTTAATATATTTACAAACTTATAAGCTAACAATTTTTGACACCTTTTAATTACTATCCCTCAATGTTATACTCTTTTAAATCTTCAATTACTAAATATCAAAGCGAAGGCAGTCTTTCATTATATGCGGGTAGGAAGAATATTTAAATTTCCGCTAGAAATAAATAATTTCTTTTTTTATATTTAAGCAGTGTTTTTCTAACGGTTTAAAAGGTTTAACGGTGTTTCTATATTCACTTCTTCAACAAATTTGAGACATCAACTTTGCAATCTTTTGTTTCCAACTGTTACCAAGAAATAAATTAGAATCTAAGGTTCACATGAAGTCTACATGGCTTACTAATTTTTACTGGTTAAATTAGAAGCCAAATATGAGCTTCGTGTGTCCAAGAGGAATAAAATTAGTAAAGAAACTAAATATTTTGTTTCTGTATTCACTTCTTCAACAGATCTGAGACATAAACTTTTTAATCTTTTGCTACCAACTGTTATCAAGAAATAAATTAAAATCAAAGTTTCCCATGAAGCCTACATGGCTAACTAATTTTACTGGTTAAATTAGAAGCCACATATGAGCTTCGTGTGTCCAAGAGGAATAAAATTAGTAAATAAACTAAATATTTTGTCTCTGTATTCACTTCTTCAACAGATCTGAGACATAAACTTTTTAATCTTTTGTTACCAACTGTTATCACGAAATAAATTAGAATCTAAATTTCACATGAAGTCTACATGACTTACTAATTTTTACTGGTTAAATTAAAAGCCAAATATGAGCTTCGTTTGTCCAAGAGGAATAAAATTAGTAAAGAAACTAAATATTTTTTATCTGTATTCACTTCTTCAACAGATCTGAGACATAAACTTTTTAATCTTTTGCTACCAACTGTTATAAAGAAATAAATTAAAATCTATGGTTCACATGAAGTCTACATGGCTTACTAATTTTTACTGGTTAAATTAGAAGCCACATATGAGCTTCGTGTGTCCAAGAGGAATAAAATTAGTAAAGAAACTAAATATTTTTTATCTGTATTCACTTCTTCAACAGATCTGAGACATAAACTTTTTAATCTTTTGCTACCAACTGTTATCAAGAAATAAATTAAAATCAAAGTTTCCCATGAAGCCTACATGGCTAACTAATTTTACTGGTTAAATTAGAAGCCATATGAGCTTCATGTGTCCAAGAGGAATAAAATTAGTAAAGAAACTAAATATTTTGTTTCTTTATTCACTTCTTCAACAGATCTGAGACATAAACTTTTTAATCTTTTGCTACCAACTGTTATCAAGAAATAAATTAAAATCAAAGTTTCCCATGAAGCCTACATGGCTAACTAATTTTACTGGTTAAATTAGAAGCCACATATGAGCTTCGTGTGTCCAAGAGGAATAAAATTAGTAAAGAAACTAAATATTTTGTCTCTGTATTCACTTCTTCAACAGATCTGAGACATAAACTTTGCAATCTTTTTGTTACCAACTGTTATCAAGAAATATTAGAATCTAAACACATGAAGTTACATGGCTAACTCATTTTTACTGGTTAAATCAGAAGCTACATATGAGCTTCGTGTGTCCAAGAGGAATAAAATGAGTAAAGAAACTAAATATTTTTTGTCTGTATTCACTTCTTCAACAGATCTGAGACATAAACTTTTTAATCTTTTGCTACCAACTGTTACAAGAAATAAATTAAAAATCTATTTTTACTGGTTAAATTAGAAGCCAACTATGAGCTTCGTGTGTCCAAGAGGAAAAAAAAGAGGAATACAGTAAAGAAACTAAATATTTTATTTCTGCATTTACTTCTTCGACAAATTAGACATCAACTTTTCAATGTTTTTGCTAATAATTGTTATCAAGAAATAAATTAAAATCTAAGGTTCACATGAAGCCTACATGGCTAACGAGTTTTTACTGGTTGAATTAGAAGCCACATATGAGCTTCATGTGTTCAAGAGGAATAAAATGTTTCTATGCAACTTAATGATAGAAAGTAGTCTATTAGGCTTTATTACTTAATATTTGATTTAAACTAAAATTTTATTCCTGAAATGAACGGACAGTTTAGAAGTTATTCCCACTGGAAAAATATTTTAGAATGTGTTAAGTTAAATTTTAACTTATTTTCAGGATGCGTGTGGTGTGGAAAGTTAAAAAACTCAGTACATTTCATGGATTAAACGTTTATTCATTCGACTCCAATAATAAACATATAAACGAGATATTAAACTAAACTAAAGCAGTTTGCAACATATTATGCCGTATTTCCTTACGACTGACTTGCCAAGACATTTTTACCAGTACCAAACCATCAGAGTAATAGAACAGCCACAGGAGCTAACCGGGAAAGTCCATTTATTCCACGCCTGACACTTAAAATACATTTACATAGGAGGAAATGTGGTTGCGATCGAAATGAAAATTTGTATCGATATTTTTTCAACATATTACGCCGTATTTCCTTACGACTGACTTACCAAGACATTTTTAGTAGTACCAAACAATCAGGGTAACAGAAAAGCCACAGGAGCTAACCGGGAAAGTCCATTTATACCACGGCTGACACTTAAAATACATTTGCACAGGAGGAAATGCGGTTAAGACCGAAAGGAAAATTTGTATCGATATTTTTTTTATCGATAAACCTTTCCAACACAATGTTGTAATACACAGTGGAAAATATTTTACTTTTTATCTGATATCTCAGTTGTGAAAATAATTAAAAATATATTCTTTAAAACATTCAAAAGTTACCTTTAGAAAGCGTCTCAGAATTGATAATTCACTGAAAAGAACAAAAAGTAATGGTATAGGAACGTGTAAAGAAAGAGAGAAGATATATGTATGTTTTGTATACATAAAGGGATTGGTAGATTTACGATAGCTTTCTTAATATATGCGAAATAAGACTTCAAGTTCGGATGCGAGAACAAATGTTTATCTTTTCTTAGAGTGACTCAAACACTTGTTTTTCGTCTTTAAATAGAACAACTGTAGTCAATAAAAATGCAGTAAATGAACTCAAACAGTAAAATTGAAGTACTTGTTCAAGTAGAAGTCTGTGATTTTGATATTTCTTTTCTAATTTTCGACTTTTTTATTCTATTTTTATAATTTTCTTTAGGACGTACATGTGTATGTATGTGTTTTGTAGATATACAGTCTGTTACTTAAGAGCGTGTCGTCTATTTCTCTGAAAATACAAACGAATTAGTTAAAAATACTTTTGTACCGTGTAGTATACATATTCCACTGAAATGCATTTCACCTAATAAGTTATCCAGTCCCCATTATTATCGATTATGCAAGAATCACTTTATCATTCGATTTTGACGTTGAGAGGCGTTTACCCTGTTCCGGTATGCCGTCAACATTTCGTACCGCTTTATAGACTACCTCCAGGGTGTACAGTAAATGATGATTTCATTTCTTTACCTCTATTAATGACTGTGGCAAAAAATTGGGGAGAACTTAACGATAATTTCGACGTAGCTAAGAAAACTTTGAACTATCTTAGTAAATGAATCCAACGTGATTCTAAACTACATTCACAATAGAGCAATTTGTCGCAACGTCACGAACTACTGTAACGCCCTTCCCATTCATTTTCATGTTTACAACAGCCAATAGACAAACAAGAAACTGCCTTTCCGTTGGAAATTAAATCCAGAATTGTCATAAGTTGAGATGTGCCCTACTGCGTGAAATCGCCTTATAACGTGCTACCCACTTCTTGACGAACGACTCCGACTTTCTCATGTACCGGGCTGCAGCTGCACAAGACATTTTTGGTCCTTTTGGATGGTTACACAGAAACACTCCCTCAAAACGGCTCGCAGACGCGGCACTCTTTTTGGAATTATTGATTTGAACATGGCAACACAAATCGAATAAAGAATATAACCATAAATCATTCTTCTCTAATATTTGAAGAACACGTGCAATTAAGCCGGTATCTGAGCGCTATCTATTGACGAAGTTATGGGCGACACGCTCTTATGGAACAGAGTGTAACACAAACACAATGTCTCTCAAATTCACATTGTTGTACTTAAATAATATATATATATATATATATATATATATATATATATATATATATATATATATATATATATATATATATATATATATATATATATATATATATTTTAATAGCTTTCATAAATCTCCTTTTATATCTTATTCTATAAAACTGAATGAAGTCATCTACTCACGTGAATAATTCTATCTAAAAGTTATAGTCTTGTTACATTTATAAAAATTTCCTTTTTCGATTATGAATATCATTATTGTATTAGCATGAAGTTGCATATTTTTTCTTAATATAAATCAGTTCCTATACCCATTTGATAAATGGTTAAACTAAAGTCATTGCATTTACATAAAATGGCATCAATATTAACCTTTTTTTATGTATTTACTTTATTTCCATTTAAAAAACAAATGCGATAAAACTGTAATAAAGAAAAATATTAACGTTGAAAATAAATTTGGGAGACTTTGAAATAACTTTGGCTATGATTTTAAAAATGAATCAAAATCTATTTTTTATAGTGTTATACATGAAATCATTCTACATTTATAAATAAATTAATATGGTATTTTAAAAGAGCATTTTGAATAAAAATTGCAACTCATTTTCTAACCTATAAATGTTTTCTTAAAATTTCTTAAGTTTTTTTTAATTTCTTTAACTTAAATCACGAGAAAAAGTTGTTTGAATTTTGGCTATTTATTTTACATTATCTGCTATATTTCATTTGAATAAAAATCCAAAAATGTTTTTATATTTAAGCTTTATTTTTTTCTAAATTTTTGTGAATTTGACTGTTTGTTTTAAAAAACCGTTTCCAATGCCATTTTTGTTTTATATAACTAAATATATTAACTCTTTTTAGCTGTTGTTGTTAGCCTTGGATATTTATTTCACAATAAAATCTTATTAGTGTTTTTGCGGTAAAAAGAAACAATTTTTAGATCTGCAGTTAAGTAAATAAATTTACTATTTACCCTTTTCATCTGTAACCAAAGATCCTGTAAGATGTTCGAAATAGGACCGATTTTTTGCAAGCAGTCTTTTATTGTCGTTCTTTGTTACAGAAGATACTCCGCGATTGAAATGGTTGGGTAACTTAGAATTCTGTGTCAGATACATTATCTTAAACTGATCTCTAGTCTGGGTAAAGACGATTTATTTCAAGGTTGGTTATCAAACTTATCAGTACGCGTGGACATGGGTACCAACTGCGCTGTAAAAATTAAATAGTATCTGTATGCAGTAATTGTTTACGGCTGCCGGATTTAAAAATACATTTTCGGGGAGACACACTGTCTGGTGAATTTAAGAATGTCATATCTATTGATGTCCGTTTCCTTCCTCTTGGCCTTCGGCTTAAAAAGAAGTACCTGAGAAAAATAATTATAAGCAGTCCAACTGCGATAATATGACCTTGTTTAATTAAATATTTTAGATCATTCGATAGTGACAAATTTCCTATGATATTGTTTAATTCAATATTTTAGATCATTCGATAGGGACACATTACTTATGATTTTGTTTAATTCAATATTTTAGATCATTCGATAGGGACACATTACTTAGGATTTTGTTTAATTAAATATTTTAGATCATTCGATAGGGACAAATTACCTATGATTTTGTTTAATTCAATATTTTAGATCATTCGATAGGGACAAATTACGTATGATTTTGTTTAATTCAATATTTTAGATCATTCGATAGGGACAAATTACGTATGATTTTGTTTAATTAAATATTTTAGATCATTCGATAGTGACAAATTTCCTATGATATTGTTTAATTCAATATTTTAGATCATTCGATAGGGACACATTACTTATGATTTTGTTTAATTCAATATTTCAGATCATTCGATAGGGACAAATTACGTATGATTTTGTTTAATTCAATATTTTAGATCATTCGATAGGGACAAATTACGTATGATTTTGTTTAATTCTATATTTTAGATCATTCGATAGGGGCAAATTTCCTATGATTTTATTTAAT
>CM063505.1:89419885-89424885 GCA_032207245.1 Pardosa pseudoannulata | reverse complement strand
TTTATAATGCACACATAATGTATATATCTCAAATATAATCCCCTATATAATAATAGAATAAGTTATCTGTCCGTCTGTCCTCGAACTTATGAAACGGTTGGACCTGGAATGGATAGCCATCCATACTAGATGCTTGTGAGTTAGGGTTAGCAAAATTCAAAGTTAGTTCGAAATCCTCCCCTTCTTACCTTTTCGTTTGTTTATTGCCATTGTTTCAAGCCCTATTTTCCCCTGTTATAAGCAGGGTATAAA
Source organism: Pardosa pseudoannulata (assembly GCA_032207245.1). Lineage (NCBI taxonomy): Eukaryota > Metazoa > Arthropoda > Arachnida > Araneae > Lycosidae > Pardosa > Pardosa pseudoannulata. The sequence goes on along the minus strand of CM063505.1, from coordinate 89,424,633 downwards.
ATTCATCCGTTTATCACATTATAAGTAGATGAAAATAAAATTTTTTTCTGGCATTATGACATCATTCCTTTAATCATCGGATTTAATCATTTTTTATTTTAAATTATTTAAATACCGTCTGCATTAATTTCGTAAGTTTTATCACTGAACTTAGATATTACGTAAATAATTTTCTTATATATTTGGCTTAAGTAATAGATTAGGTACATATGTGATAATTTTAAATTTAATCATCGATTATTTTTTGTTGCAATCAAAATTTTATCACCGGTATTAACAAGAAGTTCTTTTTCTAAAAGTCTACTAGTCTATTTCACGGACTAGCGTTTCAGTTATATATCTTAGAAAATTAAGAAGTTTGTTTTTTATACATAACCACACGGTTTGCAATCGATTCGCTAAATTTTGGACATCATTTATATATAACGCTAAGTAATCACTGCCAATATGAAAACCTCTGCTGTCCATCCTGTCACGTAATATGACAAGATAAATTAAAGTTGGCAATTAACATACGGTCAGTAAAGATAAATAAATTATTGAGCTTGTACCAGATATTTCTCAGCCAAAAAACAAACTATTTTTTTACCTGCCTCATAGGATACTGGAATATTAAAAATTTTACTGATCCGTCATATGACGGGCTATATGCTAGTATAATATAATCTAAAATATAATGTCAAATCAATTAGTACTGGAGTAACTCTCTATAGAAGGGCATATGTTTGATGTTGTTTTGGACTAAATTGTGATTATGGCAGTGCTGTGAGCTGTAACGCTTTGTTTAGAAAGCAGTAAAGCGAATTTTGTTGTTTAGTTCATACCTGAGTTTAAATAGCACAATTATCCCAAGCAAAACAGTAAAATGCATCTATATTGTATTAACTTTCTTTATGGTTTCATAAAGAAATAACGTGAGTAAATCTAAATATATTTCAGTTGTTAAGTATAGTCAGTTTAAAAAGTGATAAAAATTATAATCTCTTGAGTTGTTAGTTCTAAGTAAATACAATTACAATCTACAAAATTTTTATCGATGAATACAAAATTTAGGATACAGTCTCCCAAATCCCAATTATTAATAGTTAGATCTCTGCGTCCTTCTGATCTTCCCGAGTGCAAGTATGTTCCCCTTGAAAGCAGCAAATATCACTACTAGGACGTAGCTAAAGGTTTTTTTCAACCCTCTCGCTTATCTTAACCTCAAATGAGGATCTTAAGTATTTTTCCAGTACTAGGACATAATTGAAGACTTTTTTTTTAACCCTTTCGCTTATCTTAACCTCAAATAAGGATCCTAAACATTTTTCCAGTACTAGTACATAATTGGAGACTTTTTTTTTTAACCCTCTCGGTTATCTGAACTTAACATGGCGAGGCTTTTAATTTAAGGAGTCTTGCATACAAAAATATATCCCAGAAAAATAAGATAAATGTCTAGGATCCGGTTTTGTTTTTTTTTTTTTTTTTGTTTTTTTTTTTGCCCGATCAAACTGCTATTTTGAAAAGGTTGGTAGATAAGATAGTTTACTTTTCTATTGGACAACTATATATAACAAACACATTTTTAAAATAAATATTTTCTTTCAACACTTCCAAATATAGAAATATTATTGCCTATATCAAATACATCTAGTGAAAAGTCATTATTAGCATTAAAACGGGTAAAAAATTATTGACGAAACTCACTGAGTTGATCAAAATCGAATTCCTTAGTTATTTTATACATCAATTAGTTTGGATGTTATTAATTTTGATCAAATAAGTGATGAGTGATTATTTTGCCGGATTAAAGACTAGAAAACAGCATTTTTAAATGAAATTTATTCACATTTATATAATTCTATTAGACATGGCACCTAGATTGTTTAGTGGTTAGCGTACTGTGTTTCCAGCCAAACCAAGGTTCTATTCCCGAGTAAGGCTTGGATGTATTTGTGAGTTATACTCTCATAGGGAGCGCTTTAGCTATACCTCTAAGGTGCTTCCGTAATATAAAGAAAACAATTCAGCAGATTTTATGGCCAAATGATGATTTTAGACAAGTACCCTGCATTCGTAAAAAAAAACTTTTGTTACACACTTAATAAAATAAATGTCAGTTTTCTTATTCACCGTAATCAAACTGTTCAAACTTTTCTAGAAAAACTAAAATTCACCATTTTATCCCCTATGTAATAATAGCCTAAGTTATATGTCTGTCTGTCCTCGAATTTATGAAGCGGTTGGACGTGGAATAGATACAGCATCCATATTTGAATCTTGATGAGTTTGGGTTAGCTAGTAAAGTTTAAATCGAATAACTTTTAGTCAGCATAATTGTAAAATGGAACAATAATTATTAAATATAAAAGGGGAAATTGTTCCCCATACGGTCGTTCCAATAGTTGGGGACGGAGCATGTTTGTTTCGATCACTTTCGTATCTTATGTTTGAAAGTCTTTTAGCAGTGAACCGGAATCACTTGTAATCGGGATCTGGAATCTCAAAGATTTCTTTGATTCAATCAATGTACATTGACCTATCTGGGGTATTCAAACAGCCCCATCGCTGATCGCAGTATCACTGATTTAACTCACTCACTGTTTTGGATTTAACTGTACCCCTCGCTATAAGACATCGCTTTCCGAGTATCGGTGTTGAGCTTCGGCAAACTTCGGAAGATTTTTCCCGAACCCATATCTTTGAACAAATTACATTCGTAGGAGGTCAAAAGACCTCGAATGGATAGAGGCATCCATATTGGATTCTTCATGAGTTAGGGTTAGCAAACTCAAAAGCGAATAAAGTTTGAAACGAAATATTTTTAGTATGCATATTTGTAAAATGGAAAAACTTATATTAAAAATATTTTTTTAACCTGCCTCATAGGGTTCATTACAATTCTGGAAAATTAAAAATTTTTCTGATCCCGTCATATGACGGGCTATATGCTAGTGTTAAATATTTTTTGTAAGTGCGCTGAATTTAAGCAATAACGACACGATTGTTTGCAATGCCGATTTTATTTGTTCCGTCGATGAACATCATTAGTGGACTGTACATTACAATAAAGAGAGATATTGTGGGAATGCTCGGAACTTGGCGGCTACGCGACACACTGGCGATCGCCAAAGCGAATCCCCAACATTTTTCATTAATAAAAATTCAAAACTAGTTTTAGTTTTTCACATTATTTAGTTTAGTCTTGTTTGTTGGTTTACATTTTAGTGTACTCTACATTTAGTCTGCATCAGGGGTCGGCAACCTGTTTGTCCTTAACGGCGCAATACTAAATTTGAAAATCACCAAGGGCGCATATTTTACAGATAATCAACAGGTATAAATAAGCATTAAAAAAACAGATTTTTTATAACTCTTTTTTGTTGGTGTCATACCTAATGATACATATAATTCAGTGTGAAACTTGAGTGTCTTGTAACGTGTTTATAGCTGAAACTATTTCTTTTTTATTTTTAAATTCTACAAAAAGTAAATCAGCAGCTTCTAACATGGCTTCTTTCACTAATTCTCCATCTGTAAATGGTTTTTTATTCTTAGCTAGCAAATGCGATATTTTATATGACTCGATCGTTGCTGCTTGATGTTGTTGCAGTGGTTTAGTAAAAAAACTTTGCTGGTTAGTTATTGAACATTTTAAAGAAATAATTTTTTTTCTTCTAATTTCAGAGTTCACTGGATAGTCACTATCAAAACTGGAATGAACGGTCTTAAAATGTCGTTCAATATTACTTTTCTTGGGAATCGCAACACTATTATTACACAACAAACAAATACACTTCCCTTTGTAATCAACGAAAAAATATAGATGTTCCCATTCATCGTTAAAATAATATGTTCTTTTTCTTTTACATTTATCCATGAAGGGTTTTGAAAGAAAAGAATTATTTCAGATTACATGGTAGTTTTAAATGCACGGTCTACGCGTGGTCTATTCGAAATACGATCACACTCTAACAAAAAATACGTGCTTGTTATTAGATAAGCTCAAGGTTAGCAAACTGCTAATCTATGCCAAATCCTAAACTCAACTGACTACTTGCTGTATATCGAAGTTTGACAAGAGTAAGTAAATCGCTCTGGCTATCGTACATTTACATTAGTCCAGCGAGGGCGCATTAAAAATCGATCGGGGGCGCCGCGTTGCCTACCCCTGCTCTACATCTTGTGTAAGAAGGATAGGCACGGTCAGATGAAAAAGTCTAGGGCTCCAAAGAGGTTAAATCCGGCAATGTGTGACGTGAAACGGTATGGCCTGTTTCCTCGCGATCTGTTTCGGGCGAGCAATTTCTTAACGAATGGTAGGTGTGACACTTAAGTCATCGTAGTTGACAATTCGCAGTTAGTAGCAAAGCTTCTTGACCTTGCAAAAACCGAGCAGCACAGAGGTGATTACGTAGAGACAGATAGCTATCGGGACTGTGGCCTTCAGATCGGGGGATGATGCCTTGGCATTAGAGGTCGACGGAGCAGAACAAATATGCCTAGCACTTTTCCTTGAGAAAGGAAAAGAAAAAAAAATTGATATTTTTGTCGGGTTGAGTTTTTGTTTTTTTATATCTTATTTCCTCTTTTTTTTTCTCTCTCTCTCTCTTTTTTCTCTAGCTCTCTACTGCTCGCCGAACTATACCGGAAATGGTTTAATGGAATACGAGAAGAAAAAAGGATTTTTTTTATATATATACTGCTCGCGACAGTTTTACTAATTTCCATTTCGTTATTTTCGATTCTTCGGGAGGGATCCGTGA